>ML681995.1:24701458-25018600 GCA_007922195.1 Podocnemis expansa
CACCCCCAGGGGTAACGAAATAGCATGTTCACACAGTGAACTTGCTATTTCGTTTCCCGCTTTTTTTCTTATTTCGAATTAACATTTTGTTAAGTCGAAATAAGATATTTCGAAATAAGGTGTTGTTTCGAAACAAGTTGTTTCGACACAACTTGTTTCGAAATAACCCTGTGCGTGTGAACACAGCCTAAGGCACTTCTCAGTAAGAAAAGGTGGCATAAGCTGACCCCATCTAACTTTTAAAAGTGTGCTAGTAGTAAAGGGTGTTTTACAATTGCATGGTACACTGTGGTTATCTTAGTGTGAAGGCCCACACTTTCAGAAGTGCCTGCTAATGTTGGCTGCCTCACATGAGGCAGTTAGGTTCTGTTTTTCAGAGGTGCTGACTTCAGCTTGATTTATGGGTGCTCAGCCCCTCTAGAAATCAGGGTCTGTGTGTTTCAAGTCCAGCACATAAAAATTGAAGCTTTTCAAATAGGAGGCCATTTTTTAAATGCCCTGTGAATTCTTCTTTCATTGAAAACTGTCATTTCTTCCTAATTGTCTGTTGCCTGTAGCCCTTTTCTCGCTATTTTTGATAGTGACCTTTTCTCACTATTTTTGATAGTGACCCTAAGAATAGTTTTTAAAAAACACAGTGCTTCTCAAATTGTGGAGGATTTGCTTTCATTGCGTGCCATTTTGTTGTTCACCTATTTTTCGCCCATAAATAGATCCATGATCCAGTACACGACACCACAATTTCTATGCAGTACATTATGGTTTAATTATAAAACTTTTAGAACTTGTGTGTCTGAATTTAGCTTTAGAATATTATACACATCAGGTTAATAAAAACTTATTGCTGTCAAGCTGCAAAAGAAGATATGTGTTAAACTGTTCTCAGAAGAAATCAGTCAATACACATACACTACTTGAGTCATCTTCTGCTGACGTTGTTACTGCTACAAGTGGCTAGTTCTGCTTGTTTAGTTTGCTTCTCTCTTTTATGGTGCTGTGTGAGAGCCTCAAATGGTTGTAGTTTCATAGCCTGAGAACAAGAGGCTTTCTTGCACCAGAGAAATTAATTCAACTTAACTTCAATAACAGAGTGGGCGTGAATCTTATTTACACTAAGGCTTTTTTAAACTGCTCTGGCAGAAAATTACATTTGCACTCACTTTCAGAGTCCTTTACACCAGAGTGGTGTAGAAGAACCTTAGTGCAAATGAGACTAAGGTCCAATGTTGTCTATTGAAGCACTTGTTCATCACCATCTTCTGAAATCATTGTTATTTCAAATAGAGTTGGGTGAAATTTTTCAACCCAATAGTTTTTCACAGAAAAAATGCTGATTTATGTTGACTGAATACTGAACAAATTCATGTGTATTTCAGTGAATTGTTACAGTCAAAAGAAAAAGCAAAAATTCAGAAAAGCCAAAACATTTTGTGCAGGGTGTGTACTTCCCTCCTTCCACCTCCATGAGCCCAGTGAACATGGATGTCACCTAGGATCTGGGAAACCTCAAAACCACACTCTGGAGCAGAGGCTTGAATGTTCTCATCTTTCTTGTTGAAGCTCTTCCACTATAAATTAAATAGTAATTGAAAACGAGCTGGGTGGGTGCTCTATAGCCTGAAAGTTTGATCGCTTCCTGGGAGGGGATACTTAGATGCTACTCTGAGCTCCTCTGAGTATTATAATTGTTGATACATGATGGAAGAGCTTCAACAAGAGAGACTGAGAGAAACCAGTTTTTGAATTGCCAATAGCCAACTGGTTAGGTTATTTGTGAAGGAGAGTACAGTTTATTTCCTTGCTCCAGGGTAAGGATCTGAACCCAGGCACATTCTACATGAATGCCCTAGCCCCTTTGTTATTGGTATCAAAGGAGCACCTCCTCTTCCATTTTGTAAATCTAGCCCTTCAGTTAAACATTTCCTTTGTTTTTACTTTTTAAAAGTTTAAAATGCCCCAAATCAAAATAAAATATTTTGTCTGGGGTCAAATAGAAGGTTAGTTTGACCAGAAACAAAACTGTTTCTGACTTTCGACCCTAAAATCCTGAAGAACATTGGTTTCAGGATGGCTCAAAAGGATTTTTTTCCCAATTTTTCAGGACTGGTAGCAAACCAAAAGAATCAGGTATTTGCATAGTTCGTATTTAGAGTAGTACTGAGGTGTTATTTGGGAATTGGGGTCCTGGTTATGAGCTGAGAATTATGTGTTCACTTCTTTAGAAGGCACAGATATGGGTCTGTTTACTGGAGTGGACCCTAAAGATACAGCTGGATGTTTCTGAGGAATTCATCAAACAGTTGAGTATCCCAACTTTGTAATTAGAACTTCTTTCATGGCCTGTTAGAGTCATAATTTTTATTCCCCTTTCCAGAAGATGTTTCTGGTGGTGTTGCAGAAGCATGCTTTGAGTAGGATACCTTTGATGGAAAAGGTAGTTGAATTGTATACCCTATAATTCAGCAGAGTGTGTGGAGCAGTGAACAAGCCTGTGAAGCAGATATGTAAAATTTTGACCTCTAATGCAATCTTAATTAAAAAGTTTCTCAATTAAAATCCCTGTGCTCTTCTAGAAGCTGATTGCCAAGGAAACCTGGCTACACACTTCACATCATACAACTGTAATTTAGATTTTTAGACAATAGGGAAAAGTTACAACTTTCAGTGAAAAGGCAGCAGATCATCCATGCAAAAAAAGCAATATATTACCTCAGGGTATTCAGATAGTAGCATGCAAGGATGACTTCTGAGTTCTCCGTTAAAGACTCAGGCAGTTTTATTGATTAAACCTCAAACTATCGAATGCAGTGCATACTCACACTGTCTCTGACAGCATTGCAAAAACTTAGTCTGAACAACTAAGTAGCACCAGTCTGCACGACTAGGCTGCCTTCTGCTCACAAGGACTAATAATAGTCCACCTGAGTTTTAAAGTAGTGAAGAGCAAACTTCAGAAAGTTTCAGGGTTAATTTTGGATAAGCACGCACATTGGTGGGGGTTTCTCATCCTTTGGGTCCCTCTTCCAAACTGAAAACCTGGCATTTTAAGAGATTTCTCCATCTTTGTTTAGGATCGTGAACAATATAGCAGGACGAACATTAGTCATTGCAAACCTCACCCAAATTCTCAGGTACTGTTTATTTGACGAGGAAATTTCACAAGAATAGGGTTTTTCATTAGATGGTCCTTGCTTCTAGTTTCTCATCGTAAATATAACAACAGCAGCCATTGTTGTTTTGCTTTGTTTTTTGGTAATTCAGCATTTTGGCTTCCTGTTTCAATGTAGATGTCATTATTATTTGTATTGTGGTAACACCTACACATGGATCAGGACCCTCATTCACTAGGTGCTAGACAAACATGCAATCAGTCATTGTGATATAAAGCTGTTACACAGAAGTCAAAGGATTATAAATATTAGAAAATAGTTTTAATAAATATTATCTAAAATTTTACTACCCTGGACCCAAGTTTAGTTTGTGTTCTGGTGTGAGTTAGTGTTTAAAATGAAGGTATAGAGAGTCAAATCAATTTGGAAATTTCAGTGAGATCAGGCTTGCTTTCTCAAACACAATTTCCAGAGTAGGTCAGGTCAGATATCCTGTGAAATGCCTTTCTCACATTAATTCTTCATGTCCTTTTACAGTCCTCATTTAAACCAGGAAGGGTAGAGATGCCCAATAGCCTTATGAGGGAAAAAAAACCCTATAGAATGGTATTCTTTCCATAGAACTTTTGACCCTATCTGGAGCAAGTCCAGTTTCCGAGCACTGTGCAGAAAGGCCAGTAAGGGAGTGGTCTATCTGTTTGTGGTGGCATTGGAGATGAAGTTTGTGTAAGTTGGCAGTTGGAAGGTACTTTTCTCAAATAATGCAAAGTAAATGGTGTGTGCTGATTGCTCTGGAGTAAGATGTGCATCTCTGGGGAGGGCAAGGAGTAGAGGGTGTGTATGATTAGGAGGCATATCAGTTCATTCTCTTGCACTTGAGGTTTCATATTAGGTTTGGGACACAGTGCAGGGGCTTGTGTATGGGTTTATATACACCCCTTTTGGATTCATTACCATCAAAGTGTGCAGAAGGCTTTGCTGCAAGTATGGTAAAACATATAAGAAAGTTAATTTACCTCCTTTGGCCCGACCCCCCCCCCAAATAAAGCAGTGGGGGATTCACTTTGGCTTAACTTCAGGATGGTGGTAGAGGTTAAGTTTGTAAGTCCATACTGTTATGCTAGTTCCTGAAGAACATGCTGCCTATTACATTCTGTCATTTCATGGTGGTTTTACTGTTTTTTGTGTTAATGGAGGGATTGTTTGTTTTGTTGGTCAGTTATGAAGCCCTTTGAGTGGCTGTGCATATCAGTAATCTTTAAAAAGAGCACTATTTGTGGTGCCTAAATGGTCACAGAATAACACAACTTTCTCTGATTCTAGCCTTCCTCACAGTTGCATCTCCATTGCTTTACATAGCTAAATAAACAATAAGAGCAATAATAACCTGGAGAAATTAAGATGTATAAACAAGGGAGGAGAACTGTCAGGATTCTAAATGAGATGGAAACTAAGTGAAACAGCCTGATGCAGAAAAGCTGCCTCAGATAGCAGAAGCTGCTGAGCATAAGGCACTCCCATCAACAGAACCAGATTGTGTGGATGGTGCTAGACAGGCGGTTGAGAAGTGGACCAAGGACTGATGGAGTTATTAGAGTCATGCAGGAATCATAGACCCCACCATTTAACCCACCAAAGGAGTGTTCAGGACCCATTTGGTGGGAGGGGGAGTGGATTTCTGCATTCTTCCAGACAGGTCCTTTTCAATCCAGCACCTTGTGTTGTCTGTCAGTGGGTCAGTGATTCATTTTCTCCTCCTTCCCCCATGTGGTGGGATGTGTTAGGTGTTTGGGGGGAGTTGCTTAACCAGAAAAAGGTTCTTCCAGTGCCACAAAAGAGAGAGACTCTGGTTAGAAACAGGGCTGTATAGAGTTTACAGCTTTGTCTTCTCCTTTCACCCATAGATTGGACAGATTGGCTTTGGTTGTCACCCTTCTTAGTAGCAAAGGAGGAGAGGTACAGAGTTAACTGAATGTCCATCAGTGTGTGAAGCAGACAGCAGCACTCATAACAGCTGGGCTGAACGCCTTTAGAAGACTAGTACAGAATTCAGCGACACACTAGTTGGTCTCCAAGTTGCACATAAAACCTCAGCCTTGCTTTACCATCTGCCCATAAGATCTAATTCAGAAGGCATCTGGAAATAGTGGTGTTTTTCAACATCAGCAGGATTATCTATTCAGAAAAGGACATATGTTTGCTGTATTGAGCAGCCATTTAAAGGCTTTCAGGGACAAATAGATGTCTCTGTTATATCAGTATAAACTCAGTTTAACCAAGGTAAGGCAGAGTAATATTTAATTGGTCAGAACCTCTCCCTGAAAAAATATACTGCTCAACAAAACCCATTGAAATTTACTAGGGTAATTTCCTTTCATTAAATAGCAATGTAAATATTGATCTATTACCTTAATTGTCTTGTGGGTTGCTTTTCAGACACTAGGTTTCTGTTCTCTGAAAAGTAAACAAACAGCTAGTCTACTTTTATTAAAACTATAGATGTTTATGTTAAAACAAAGGGAGAGTTCTTGGTGCAGAAGAACAAAGCAAACACCAGAGCAAACACACTAGCAAAACAGGCTTCCTACAAACCACAGTCTAGTTATCAGAACTTCCTTTTAGTCCAAACCATGGTCCCATCTGCAAAGTGAAAAGAACACAGGAAGTTACAGTACAATATCATTTTTGGCAACTCTCTTAATTTTATCAGAAATCTTAGGATATTCTTTCGGCCCTTGCTCCTGGGGTCAAGTGATTAGCTCAGAATTGCAGCTCTCAGTAGCCTGTGTGGTTATAGAAGAAAGCTTGTAAATGTGAACCATGTGCATCCGAGAGGCTCAAAGCCAGAAGTAAAGAAGAAAAACAGACCTCAATATTTATGAATTTAAAAATCATGATTTTAAAAGTTTGCTCTTACAATATAAAGGAAAGGAAGGATGGTCCAGGACTTAGGGTGCTAGCCAGGGTCATGGAAGACTCAGTTCAGCTCTGTTGCACAAGAGGCTTCCTGTATGACCCTGGGTGAGTCAGATAGCCCCCTCTGTTCCTCTAGCACTTTAAGGCCATTGCCATCACTTCTCTAGGTGCATGGGAGCTGTATAGGGTAGGTAGCGCTCCTTTCTGTGACTGCTTAGTTCTGCCCAAAACCTAGGGAGACCCCGTGTGATGACAGTAGTGCCACTGTCCAGCACTTGACACCATCCCCCAGTAGACTCTCCCAATAAAGTCAGTGGGTATGTCCACACACACTGTTTAAATCGAAATAATGCTGGTTATTTCAATTTAAAAAATGGTAGGTCCACACAATGTTCCCTTGTTTTGAAATGAAGAGCTCCCTCATTTCGATATAAGGAAAGTCATATTGACATAATAAAACCTAGTATTATATTGATATGATGGTTAAAATTGTTATTTCAAAATAACACAGTGCAGACGTTATTTCGATTTAATTGTTAAATTGATTTAACACTTTTTGCCCTTCTCCTTCCCAGGTGTTTTCCTTTTTCTATATGTTGGGTGGGGGCATGGCCCTTCTAGGGGGCTATGTTGCCACACCTCCCTTGGTGCCTCTCTCCTAAATCGAAATAGCAAGTCCTGTGTCTGGACATGCTATTTCAATTTGTTTTGGTTTGGTTTTGTGTGTGTGGGGGGGGGGGGGCCTGTTAAATCGATTTACCTTAAGTCAATTTAATGATTTTATATTGATTATATTAAATCAATATAAGCTAAATCAATTTAATTGTTCATGTGTCGACATAGCCAGTGAGTCACCACACAGGGAGCAGGCATCTCCCCATGTAGGATCGAGTTCACCCTAGGGTCCTAAGAGGCACTCATTGTGTTAATTGCTCTTAGGCTACAGAGCACTACAGGTCCAGCTTCCTCAATATTGAATCCCCTTTATAGCCAGACTTTTCCAGGGTTCAGGCCCCAGAATCAGTGGCCAGATTTTCAGAAGTGCTCCCATGGCATACAGCACCATATAGGAGCAACCAGGCAATGAGAACTTTTGAAAAATCTGGCCCTGCTTATGGGTACAGAGCAGCTGAAAGAACGTATTGATTTCTAGCCCCTTTTCTCCACCATGAAGCCCTCTGAACACTGCCACAAGACAAACACAGCTCTTAAGTCCCTGAACTCCAACCAGACAGTAATACAACTGGGCCTGAGTTGAAAAACTCAGGTGGATATTGATCTAAATCTAAACTTTTACAAGTTTGGGACTGTTCAAATCCATGGTTCTGGTCTGGGACCATCAGAATGAGACCCAAGTTATGAAGTTAGCCTCTATGTCTGACCTTTCCCAAAGACATCATATCTGGAATACCACTTGCGACCTGTCACTGATCCCATCTATTAAATGGCCTTTCCATTTGCCTTAGAAATATGTATCCGCATGACTTAACTTCATGAATGACCTGTAGCCTACATTTTGGATCTGAAACTTTTTTTTTTATAAAATATTACTTCATTCAATTTTCTTTTCCTTCATCTTCAATTAACCATCTTAAATGGTGCCTTACTCTGTCATATGCTCCCAACTCTGATTTTATTCTTGCTTGTCATAAACATCCTTTTTTAGGATCATTCAGTTCACATGAGCAAGGCAAAACCTGCCATGAGAATGTAAAATGTGGAATAAGGCACTCTGGAATGCTGATTCAAGAAATGGGCATAATGTCCATTATCAAGTTTGTATACTTCTATAGACAGAACAAGATAATTGAAATATGCAGTCTTCCTTATCCAAATAGTTGCCAAAACTTCTAAATATGCAAAATACAACTTTGGGGGAAGTTATTGAACCACAGTGATGAAATACAGTATATATCTTTTTTTTTTCATCACTTGCGTGCATGGAAGTTTTTATCTTGGATAAGTGCCATGTTTTTTATGATATTGACAAGTCTGATAATTTTCTGCCTACCTGGTAGCTTGCTATCATAGCAATCATTAAAGTCAGGACACTGCAACAGCATTATGCAGGCAATCAGGGTCTAAATTGGCATCATTTTAGAATCCATTCCCACAGTGTGATAACTGCAATACTTCAGCAAATCAAAAATCATAAGATGGGTATAAAAATGATTTTAAAAAATTAAAATAATAAAGGTTGGGTTATTTTTATTTGCCTCCTGGGTTTTGAATGGTTAGTTGCACATTTTCAAACTTCCCTCTGCAAATTTGAGGTCTAGAAACATGGTTGGGGGGGCTGTTTTGCTTTTTGGGTGTGTGTGGATGGGGTAGGGGAGAATGTATAATAGTTGATAGTCTCCCAAAATCATTTGACTCCAGGAGCTAGGGGTTTAAGAAAAATACCTGATATCTGGAGACTAATGATAAACTCACCAGAGGGTAGCAACACTATAAGTAGGAGCCTCGATTCTTTCCTGTGCTAGAACTTGGCCAAGTGTACCACCAAGCTAATTTGTTACCCACTAGCCATCTGTAGTATGCCCTCCCCCCCAAGACGCCTGGGAGAGGAAGGCACATGTAGAGAACTGAGGCAACACACTTTCACTAGCAAGAAGTTCCCCTCTGAGAGCAGAATACTTTGCTGGCTTGTTGTATCCAGTTTCCCTTTGGTCCAGGGGTTGGAGACCTAGCTGGGATCATGGTGTACTTCCATTCAATAGTGCACATATTTTCTGTGTGATCTTGGCCAAGTCACTTGGCTGCTCTGTGCCTCATTTTCTCTATCTGTAAAAATGGTACAATAGTCCACCATACCAGGGCAATTGTGAAAATTAAACATTTTTTCAATGCTGCGAAACTTAAGATAAATAAAAATGCCTAACCTGAATTGGAATGAAAAATTGATATCTGGAAGACACAACAAAGTGCCCTGTGATGCTTTTAAAGTCTAACAAATTTATTTCCTGCATGAAGACTTTTATCTTGAAGACTTTTGCAAACCAAAAATAAAACATTGTGGTATCAGGTCAATTGAAATGGTTCATTTTGACCTCACACTTTTTAAAGTTAATTAATTTACTACAATGCATTTCAAGTCTAAGTGAAACACCCTTTCAAACTAAAATTTGCAAAATGTCAAAACAAAATATTTGGACAATTTGAAATCTTTTCCTAAAATCTTTTCAAATCAAAACAGTCAGCAAAACGAACCCTTTACCATCAAATGTTTCTATTTTGATACATCAACATTTTCTATGAAAAAAAAAATTGTCAGAAAATTCCTGACCAGAGCTAAGAAATACCAAAGATAAATAAACCCTCCAAAGAGACCTGTAACCTATTCAGCAAAGTACTTAAATACAAGCCTAGCTTTACATATGTGTTTCTTTTCATTGAATTCAGTGGGATTAGTCACCTGCTACAAATGCCTTGCTGAGTAAATTGCTGCATGGTAATCCATATACCATGGGAATGCAAAAGGCCTTTTTTTATTTATACACAGGAAAGGGGAGAAGAATTTGGTTTTGAGTTCTGGAAGAATTTGTCATTTTTGGGGATGAAGAGCTGGCATTTTGTACAGAGAATAAGACACAGCAGTGGGCCTGAGTGCTTGCTACATCCCTCAATCACATTTAGCAGCAAGACTTGTCACTTGAAAATGTGCCCATTTGGACTCGAGCATTACCTCAAGTGGCTCTCATTCAGGCTATTGCATCAAAGCAACATCAGACCTTTGGGAGATTCATCCTGAAAGTAACAAGAACTTAGAGTCCTTGTTGGTGGCAATGAATTCATTCTGTGATCAGTGAGCCTAATGGAAAAATAATCTACAAATGCCTGTCTTTTCAATCCAAGCATGACAGGCTGCTTCCAGAACCTGGGCTGGTACTCTGCTGTTATCCCTGATCTCCATTCTTGAACCCCAGCTCACCCTGCGTTGCCAGGTGACCACTCACTCCAGAGTCAGTCCACGCTAGCCTCTTGCATATAATTGTTCCAGGCAGTGGGTGTGCACCCCCTGAACACCTATGGGACAGTCCCCAAGCAAGCAACCACAGACCCACACCTGGAACTCCAGTTCTACAGGGATCAGGACCTTTCTTCCAATCACCATAGAACTTTGTCCATCCATTTGACATATAAACGGATTGGCCCAACCTCTCTGACTCACATTCCCTAAAGTCCATAGGCTATGTCCCCAGTTAGGCAGTTAAATCAATTTAAGTTAAATTGATTCAATAAAATCAATATAAAAATCATTAAATTGATTTAACTTAAATCAATTTAACAGGTCCCCACCAAAATCTAAAATCAAAGTAGTGTGTCCAGGGACAGGACTTGCTAGTTCAATTTAGGACTTGGGCACCCTGAGAGGTGTGGCAACATGGCCACCTGGCTGGGCTATGTCCTCAGCCAGTCCAATAGAAGTAGGGTCTGACCTCAGCTCTCTGTCCATTCTGTCTGGCTGGGAGCAGAGGGAGACAGCTATGGACACTGGCCTGCAAGTGTCCCATGGCAGAGTGCTGCCCAGGCTGTCTGGAAGCCTGGAAGCCTCCCTGATGCTCTGTGACAGTCTTCTGGGACCATGAGACTGACGACACAGAGCCCCACATCACCATAGCACAGACCCCGCATGCTGCCACATACTCTCTGACATTCCCCACCCCTCCATCAAATGTGGACACGTCCCATTAGCAGGGACTGGTGGTATCTCGTTGTCCTTGCTACATGCGACAACAGGCAGTGGCAATGGAACCTGCGAATGAGCAGGGGAACTTTTAATCTGCTACTTGCGGAACTTGGCCCAACACTGCAGCGCAGGGACACCCAAATGAGGTCTGCCATCCCTGCAGCCATACAACAGGCCATGGGGCTTTGGAGGATGGCAACCCTGGAGTCGTATCAATCTGTCACCCACCTTTTTGGAATTGGGGGGTCGAGCGTCGGTACAATCCTCCAGGAGATCTGCAAGGCCATCAACTCTATCCTGCTGCCCTGGCTCATTACCCCTGGAGACTTACAGGACACCATGGCCGGCGTAGCCAGCCATGGTTTTCCAAACTGTGTGGACAACTTAGATGCAACGCATGTACCACTGCAACCCCTGAACACTGGGCCCTGGAGTATCGGAATAGAAGGGACTACCACTCCTTGGGTGTGTTCACACAGCATTCTTATTTCGAAACAACGAGGTTGTTTTGAAATAAGAAATGCCATGGGCACACGACGCATGGCCATTTTGAAACAAGGAAACCCCTTGTTTCGAAATGGAACCCATTCTGTCAAAATGGCTTAAACCTCATTTCCTATCAAAACAAGGTTGTTTCAAAACCAGGGGTTTCGAAACAACCCTTTGCGGACATGTTGTTTCAGAACAAAGTGATCCGAAACAACATTTGACCTTCCTCCCAGGGTGCTAAGCCCTGCCCTGCAGCTCTCCCCTGAGGGTGTATGCCATTACTGTGGCCTGCATGCTTGCCATGCCCGTGGCTGCTTGCAGTCTTCTCCCCAGGACTGGAAATAATGAGGGGTTGAGGGGGGTGTTGGGACAATCCCTTGCTGGCAGCCCAGCTTCCTACCTAACCCTTTTGAAGCCCAGTCCCTGCCTCATTTGGTTCCTTCCCCCTCCCCCGGCCCTTGGCCCCTAGCCCCATGCTTCATGGGAAAGATTTGGGACTTCCTCTCCCTGGGACTCTTTCGCATTCCCAGCCCCTGCCACCCCACACTGGCAGTTCGGCAGGAGGGACTCCCCAGCTTGCATGGAGGGATGGGGGGTACTTACCAGGAGGGGCACCAGAGGTTCGCTGAGACATCCCCTCACCAGTTCCTCATCTATACCGGGCATCTCCTGGGAGTCCCCCTGTTTCTCCTGCTCCAGCGGGGGTGTTGTTTCCTCCTCCTCAGCACAGGCGGGCTCTGGGCTCAGTGGGGTCCCTGTGTTGGGCATGCTGGTCCCGGGGTGGCTGGGCTTGCTGAAATCAAGGGACGCCTCTCCGTCCGTGCTCCCCTCCTCCAGGGATGTCTCTGGGTGATGGAGTGTGGCAGAGTCCTGGGTGCTGGCTGGTAGCTCAGCAGGCTCCTCTCCCAGGAAGGCAAGGAGCTCCTGGTAGTAGGGACAGCTGATGTTACTTGCTGGCCCATGGAGCTGCCTTGCCTCCCTGACCTGGGCATAGTCCTGTCTAAGGACTTTGATATTTTGCCTGCACCTGCTGCGTTGTGCGGGTGTAGCCGTGGTCTGGGCTGGTACAGACAATGCCACTGTAGACAGCCCTGTTGCATTGCCTTGCCCGGAACCTGCCCAGAGTGTCCTCTGCTCCTCATATACTCAGGAGGCAAAGGACCTCCTTGTTGCCTCATACAAGGTCACGCATTCGCTCCTGCAAGCCTGCACGTACCTGTGTCATTCCCAGTGGAAGCCTGGCAGCATGCATAGAAAAGATGCCAGCTCACTTCCTCCTTCCTGGAGATGGGCATCCTGGGAGGAAGAAGCTCAGGAAGAGTTTAAATTGATTTAACTGTTGAATTGAAATAATGCCTCCAAACTACATTATTTCAATTCTAACATTTCGATTTAAGCATCACAGTGATTTAAAACTAGGTTTTATTAAATCACTATGGCTGCTCCTTATATCAAAATGCAGGGGCTCCTCATTTTGATATAGGAAAACCCTGTGGGGACCTAACTGTCCTTAAATCAATATAAAATTCATTATATCAAATTTAAACGTGGGGACATACCCATACAGTTTTAGGTAAAATAAACACTAGTTTATTGATTAGCATATGGTTTTAAGTAAGTATATAGCAAATCAATCCACAATTATTTACTAAGGGATTCAGGAGTTACCACAAATAAATAAAGGATACAAAACACATGCTAGTCTATTAACACTGTTCCAAGTTTACTCTTTAGCTTATTCTCCTGATTCTTACCCACAAGCTTGGCTATTGGTGTTGTTCAGTCAGATCAGGCCCCCTTGACCATGTAGATAGGCTCAGTTTCTTGCAGTTGCTTCTAAGACAATGTTCCTCTGGCAAAAGCCAGCAGCATCTGCATTCCTATCCATTTCCTCCTCAGCTCCTCTTCCTCCTAGACTGCACTGATCCTTACTTCTACCTGAGCCAGGGAAGGCAATTTGCATTGCCTTTGTGAAGTAATTCTCCAGCGTCTGTGCTGGAGGTAGTCCTGAGTGTCTGTGTTATGTAATATGCTTCACATCTGTGCATATACATGATTCTGCAGGGAACATGATACCACAACAATATGGTAGAGCGTTCAGAAGGGAACCTGGCATGGTATAATTGGTATCAAATCATGCAATTATGTTGCAAAAATGATCAGCAAAATTACACAGATCATAGCCCATTGTGCGTTACCATTGTGCATGACACCAAGTATCCAAGCCCATTCTTTGAAACAGAGGTTCCAACATGCATGTGTTTGGGGCAGGTATTGGTTCCTGGAGCTCCTTGGAGGATTGATCTGTGGTTGAGCAGACCCATTGTCTCCTTGTTTTCAGTGAAGAGAAAGGTAAAAACCAGGGATGTGAAAGCCAGACATTCAAAGAGAGAAGTAGTGTGGTGGGGAGTTCACCCCACACTAGCCTCGAAGGTATTAGTTAAACTGAGATCAGGCCAATCAGCCAGATAGGCCCTAGCTGAGCAGAATTATGTGGACTTGGACATTCCCTGGTGGATGGTAGAGTCCACCTGAGAAGAAACAGGCTAGGCTAGTATAAAGCCAGGAAGTTGGCAGCAGGAAGGGAGTGTAGGAACAGAGTCTGTAGTCACTTTCTGGACATTAGAGAGGGCATAAAAGAAACTTTCAAAAGAGAGCATATGCAAAGACTCAGGAAAAGGGCAGAAGGTTTTAAGGAGGTTCAATCCTTGGCTGCTGATTAATGGATTCTTGAACTGGAATCTGCTGTAGAGGGTCAATCATGGGAGAAAAGTTTTCTACCAGCCATGGGAGAAATGTCACGATCTGGGCAGTGAATGAGAACACTGTCAGACACGCTCTTAGAAAAAGACTTTGCTGCCTTGGAAGGGGAGGCCTATAATGACCTGGCTGGAGGGCCAGGCCATGAAGGGAAAAAAAAAAACAAAAAACAAGGAGTCGTGTGGCACTTAAAGACTAAGAGATTTATTTTTCGCATGAGCTTTTGTGGGAGAAAATCCCACTTTGTCAGGTGCTTCGAAGATGGGTGAACTTACAGAATGGAATGAAAATAAATGCTAGGGGGTGTAAAACATAGGATCAGGTCAGACAGTAACAGCAAATCAGAGCAGTTGTTAGGTTCAAACCATGGGAAGCCTGAAGTCAAATTACCTTTTGTAATGGGAAAAGAGCCCATAGTCTCAACTCAATCCTGCTGTCACAGAATTTAATTTACATATTAATTTGAGTTCAGCTGTTTCTCTTTGAAGTCTTGATATCCCAGTCACATCTCCAATGGCAGTCATTAACAAATCATTTATCGAGTGATTAGAGAGATGGAAGTGCTCAGCAACTGGTTTCTTTGTTTTGTGATTTCGGATATCAACTCTATGTTCATTTATTCTTTTGTGCAGGCATTGCCCTGTTTGTCCAATGTATAAGGTGTTGGGGCATTTCTGGCACATGATGGCATAGATCACATTTTGAAAAGCCCACCCAGACATTATTACTGCTACTGAGCAATTATGAGATGACTGAGTAAGGTGACTTGATCTAAAACAGAGGTCTCAAACATGCGGCCCCTAAAGCTATTTCCTGCACCCCGCAATGACACAATCATTACCGATATTTGCAATATCATTGTATGGAAAAGTTTCAGTGGTGCGGCCCTCGGGCTACCATACTAACCCTCATGCGGCCCTCTACTAGTCCTCATGCAGCCGTACATTGGACAAACAGGATGATCCCTGCGCAAAAGAATAAATGAACATAGAACTGATATCAGAAATCACAAAACAAAACAAAAAAAAACCAGTTGCTGAGCACTTCCATCTCTCTAATCACTGGATAAATGATTTGTTAACAACTGTCATCAGAGATGTGACTGGGACATCAAGACTTCAAAGAGAAACAGCGGAACTTGAATTAATATGCAAATTAAATTCTGTGAAAGCAGGATTGAATCTAGACTATGGGTTCTTTTCCCATTACAAAAGGTAATTTGACTTCAGGCTTCCCAGAGTTTGAACCTAACAACTGCTCTGATTTGCTGTTACTGTCTGACCTGATCCTATGTTTTACACACCCTAGCATTTATTTTCATTCCATTCTGTAAGTTCACTCATCTTTGAAGCATCTGACAAGTGGGATTTTCTCCCACGAAAGCTCATGCGCAAAATAAATCTCTTAGTCTTTAAGTGCCACACGACTCCTTGGCGCTGCTTTTTTTTTTTTTTTTTTGCTGTACTAGACTACAACGGCTATCCCTTTGGAAATTGACATGAAGGGAGAGCATCTGGAGGCTGAGGGAATGAGAGAGAGAGGCAGCAAAGAGGCTTGACAGGTAGCAGAAAGATCTAGAAAGAGCTTATAACAAGAGAACCCAGGAGGAGGTCTCCTAGCAGTGATTGGCCCCATGACGAGTAGTATATGCTCACCATTTTCACAGAAGCCTGAAATCTGGGACATGCTGCATGCTACAGTGCTAACATACCATCATACTGTGTAACAAGGTGATAGATTCTAGGCTTTTAGGTGCAAAGATTTTCTGTTAAGTCCACTACTCTCATCAGCTTCTTGAACTTTACATGGAAAGAGATGCTTGTGCTGGACTATTAGGTTTACAGTCGTGTCTTCTAGGAGCATAGGAAAGGCAGATGATCTCAGAGACAAAGGGAACTAGCAGCAAAGATGGTACCTACAGGGAAAGCCCTAGCCCTGTCCAACCTGGGGATGAGCCATGCAGTTTTGTTGTTCTGTTGGTTGGCAGTAAAGCTAAGTACAATTAACAGCTTGGGGCTGCTTAATAAGTGCTTTGTTAGTTGCAGGGTGCCAATGTGACTTGCTTACACAGTGTTTCTTTATATTTTAATCAATTGCATTCATAGGGGGTGTGGGGAGCATCAGGAGGGAGGGAGAAATGCACAAACCTTCTTCTTGTTTTCTGACACCAACCATTTTTCATAAGGTATTGTTCTTGGTCGAGAATGTCTGACACTTACTATTAGATAGCAATAAACTCAGACGTCATGGTGACAAGAAAATAATGTAGATGATGGCTTGTGATATTTCACTAACAAAGTATTAAAATATTAACAGTCCACAGTTAAACAACTATTTACCTCCCCCCCATCCCTGGCTGCTTTTTCTTCAGAGAGGACTGAGTTTATAGGTCTTAACACAATATTATTCTTTGTAACTTATGCTCCTTTAGTTGTTGTTTGATGCATATAGCCAGGGAGCCATGGTAACCCCAGGAAAGTAGGAAAGCAGCAAATCATTTTCTGCAGAATAGAGATAAAGATAATACAGCAGAAAAATGCGGCACTCTTCAGAGCTTGGGATCTCCTGGAGAAGTGAACTTGTCAATTGGAAGAGTGTAAGTAATGCTGCTGCAGCCTGGTTTGGTTTAGGCAAAATTTCCTTTAAACAGCAGATTACTCTGGGAGGGGAAGGGGAGAAATAGGCAGGGGAGGCTTGAATGACAGAAGGAAGCTCTTTGTTTCACCTTGTCATTTCCAGAAAATGTGCAAGTTTGCTGAATATTGCACAGCACCTGGACTCTTCCCTTGTTCCAGTAGAATAATTAGTAAGATAGGATATCTTGATAGCCCTTCAGGTGTTTATTTCTGACTCTTATTCCCATACCAGCTGCTTTCAGTAATGAGCAGAAAACTCTTCCATTTTTCTCCCCTGCTTTCATTTCAAATGCTGGCAAAATTTCAGCTGAGCTGCTTTACTGCACATTTGTGATATGCTTATACCAAAGTGAAATCAGGAAATCAGAAAGAAAAACACATAGGGCTTTGGGGAAGAAAAGAAAACTATGGCCGGAAGACGAAGGGCTGGTTATCGTATTTCTGTCACACAAAACACCAGGGAATGGGATTATTGTTTTGTGGAGGATTTACTGAGCTATGAGTTGTCTAAAAGGTATCAAATTACAATCCGGCCCACCAACAAAGGAGAAATGTGGGGAGGGAGGGTATGTGAGAATTCTAAGGGCACAATTGTTCTTTTTGAATATAAATTCTTTGGAGTTCTTTACACACAAAAGCTGAGGCTGACTGAGTTGCAAGTGTGAGAAGCAGCCCAAGTCTAATGGTTGGAAATAATCTTGTTTTGTAAGCTACAATACATCAACTATAACACATGACTGTGTACAGAGGGTCTGTGAGCACCTCAGGCACAGAGTGTTTTGAAGTGTCCACAGGTTTACAGTTTGCCATGAGCATATAACATGCCTTTAAATCAGAAGTAGTCAGCACCAGAAGGTATGTCTCTGTTTAAAATTAATGAGGATTAATCTGAACTGAAATAATGCATGGCTACACTGACTTTCATTAATTTGAACTAAGCAAGTCCTTTGTTCAAAGTAATGAACACGTACTTCAAAGTTATGAAACCTCCCTTAACTTTGAAGTAATGATTAACTCAAACTTAATTCGAACTAGCTGAATGTAGCCACTTTAATTTGAACTAACCATTACTTCAAATTAGCACAGTTTCCCTTCCTCTTCCCAGGGTGCCTTCCTGTTTCTATGTATTGGCTAGGGGCATGGTCCTTCTCGGATGCCATGTTGCCACACTTCCCACGATGGCCCCTTCCTAAATCGAACTAGCATGTCCTGTCCATGGACATGCTAGTTCAATTTGAGTTTCTAGTAGGACCATGTTAATTCAAATTAGCTTAGTTCAAATTAATCATTATTAGTTTGTTACCAACTTCGCCCACCAACTCGGGGTATGCTCATTTATTAGGGTTGCTTTCTCTTTGGGGAAGATGGTAATTCTATTAGTGTGCTGCTTGTGTCACTTGTGTTTCTATATTGGTGCATCTGAGCGGACCGGGTCTATCAGCACTCTCAGCTGACCCCTTATGTGTCCCTGAACGCAGTAAGCTGGGTCACATAGCACTTCTCTGCTGCTACGCTTATGTGCCCCTGTACCGCACCAAACTAGGCATGATTATGGATCTTGAGCAGGCTGGGTCACACAGCACTTCTCAGCTGCTACCCTTATATGCCCCTGGACTCAATCAGGCTGGGTCAAAACAGCACTTGTCAGCTGTCACCCTTATATGCCCCTGGAGTCAATCAGGCTACTATCCCTATCAATGAGCAAACCTTACAGGGTTGTGGGCATTACAGGGATCTTTGGCAAGGTAATAGAAGCGTTGCTGCAAAGCGATATAAAGAAACCAAGACCACAAAGGAGAGGGAATGATGTCTTAAAAGAGTCTGGAAACTGGCTTGATAACAAAAGGCATTTTATTGCTAGGTATCTAACACTTGCACTAATAATAATTAAAAAAGGAGAGAAGAATACCACAAAATACCTAGTTACAGCATTGATAAACATACAAGGAAAGAAAAACACCCAGCTACAATATTACCTAGATTCTACTCTATCAGGCCTAGAGAGAGAGTCATAATTAACAGAAAGGGAGAGAGGTTGAGAGAGAGAGAAAGAGAAGAGGGGGGGGGGGGGTCACCACTCTGTGTCGCAGAAAGTTTTCCAGGCTGTGCAGATCAGGGTCAGAGGCTGGATGGAAATAAAGCTCCCACAGCAATCAGCAAAGAAGAGGAAAAGCCAAATCCCAGTGGAAATGACAGGGGCGTCGCTGGAGCGGGGAAAGATCCGGGGCACGGGCGCAGCCCTGCCCCCAGAGGGCAGGCCCCACCCCCAGCCAAAAGGCCACACACCCCTGGCCCAGGATAGGGGCAGGGGGAGGCCGCGCCGCCACCGCCAGCTAGGCCGCGCTGCGGTGCGGCGCGGCGCGGCGCAGCCTAGCCTGGCCTGGTGCGGCCGGAAGCGGCTGCTGGAGGCTGGGCCCGTGGCTGCAGCCCTGGATCCCCGGCTGGGGACAGGGCTGCCACAGCTGCAGCCAGGCCCCGGATCCCCAGTGGGGGACAGGGCCGCCGCGGGTGGCCAGCCAGGCCCGGATCCTGGGGCTGGCCGCCGTTGGCTGCGGCGACCCTGTCCCCGGCCGGGGATCAGGGGCCCGGCCGGCAGCCCACGGTTACAGCGGCCCCATCCCCCGCTGGGGATCCGGGGCCTGGCTGCGGCCGCGGCAGCCCCATCTCCGGCTGGGGATCCAGGGCTGTGACTGCGGGCCCAGCCTCCAGCGGCCGCTTCCGGCCGCACCGGGCCAGGCTAGGCTGAGCTGCGCCACACCGCAGCGCAGCCTAGCTGGTGGCGGCGGCTTAGCCACCCCCTGGCCCTATCCCTGGCAGGGGGTGGGGCCTGCCGGGCGGCCAGATAGGTCCCGGATTCCTGGCCGGAGGCGTGGCCGCGGACCGCCAGGGATCAGGCCCCAGATCCCCGGCCCGATTGGGCCGGAGAACCAGGGCACCGGCGTTGGGACCCGGGGCACATGCCCCAGGTGCCCAACGCTAGCGACGCCACTGGGAAATGGTACAGCTTTAGATCCGAGCATCAGGACTCAGGACTCAATCCAGACTCAGACAGGATCCAGTCAGGACTTGCACAGGACACACACTACTGTGTCATTGGATGTGGGTAAAGAACTTGTTTAAGTGGCCAATACACATTCCTGGCTGGGTGTAATGGTTCAGAGAAGCTCACAATACAATCAGGCAGACTCAGTATTTTGGGTATTGATTATCATGTCTGTGACTAGAATGGTCTGATAATTGCTGAGTTTGTTCGTGTTGGTGTGAGATCCCCCATAGTTCAGTGCAGTTCTTGCTTTGGAGCCTGGCTCTCCATACTTAATGCAAATGAGGCTCCATTTACTGTGCTGATGGCTTTTGGATATGGGAAGATAAGGAGGTCTCCCATTTCTTACTGTTTTTTGTTTTTCAGTTCAAGCAGAAGTTGGGGGATGTCGGGGGTGGGGGGGAGGCACAGGCTGGATACTATGCTCCAATTCCTCAAGAACACAGCTAACACGTAACAAGTTTGAATTAATTAATTTGAACTAAGTTAATTTGAACTAACCTTCCTAAGTATAGACACAACCATACTGTCTAAAACAGAATTATTTTTTCAGAAACACAAACCTGTGTAAAAAGGGACATAGGTATCAATTCTGCTTTAGAATTAAAAAGTAATTTCTCCTTTTCGGTGTTTTATTGTCTCTCTCTTAATTCATGGCTTCATTTACCTGCCCTTGAGCCATGAGCACATGCCAGTCTGGCAATTTCACACCCTCCAGGAAGCTAAGGAATAATAATTCCAATAAGGTTAATGTTTCTGCTTAGTGAAGTTCCTGTGGACTAGTGATGAGCATAACCCATTATGCCTGAATGCTGGAATTTTGCTTGTCATAAAATATATTGCAAAGACCTGTCCCAAAAGCCATATATTGCACACACTGAATGAAATTACTGCTAGCCAGTTAATTCTGTTCCTAGTTTATCACTCCTCAAAAGACAAGTGAAGCATATCTTTGAAAAATGAATTTTCATTTTGGAATCCCCATGCCAGAATGACTATCCTAGGCCTTATTCCCCTTCAGTGACTGAGAGCAAAATCATAATAATTACACCAAGTTGGGATGCTGCCTGAAAAGGAAATTTCAATTATCAAGTAATTACCGTCATTCTATATACACAAATAAACAACAATTGGTTCCTGTGATCATTATATTGGTCATTGGGGATAAATAATAAGCCCTAAGATCTTGGTGAATTTTCCAAACTAGATGAATTATATTGAATTAAAATTGACTGTGGAGAAAATTATTTTGCATATTTCAGAATTCAAGAGTAGTGGAGAGGAAATGCTATCAACAAAAAGAAGCTACTCTAGCTTCAGTAAGAAGCCTTTCACCTTCTCACACGGGCTTAAATAGGTGGGCTACTCTCATCATAGTCCTTGGTTTGCCTCAGTCACCACACAATTTGCTGTATATTGCAGTCTTTCTGACCAGGAATGCCTCAGATCTGCAGTTCTTCTGAAGTAGGGTGTATCATAGTCCCAGAGCACAGCTTCAGTGGAGTTTTACCTGTTGATTAGACCCTGCTCTCTGGTGTAAAAGAGTTCTGAGTCTCAGTGCGTATGTCTACAATGGAGCCTTAAGTAGACTTACCTTGGGTTAAATTTACTTAAGCAACTCCAAGTCTATATTTAGCATTTATTAAGTTGATTTAAGCACTTACTTAAGTCGACTTAATAACTGCTGCCCTGAAAGTTGACAAGTTTTTAAGTCAACTTTCGAGGGCAGGAAGGGTCCGCACCCCACCCTCTGCCCTTGCCTGGGTCCTGATCCACTCCGGGACCTGATCAGGCTCCAGCTACTGCCAGCAACTGGCTGGGAGCTGGATCCTGCCACCTTGGACAAGGGGCTGGGAGCATGATTTGGCTCCCAAGCTTTGCAGTGGGCAGCAGGGGCTGGGAGCAAGGCCCAATCTAGCTCCCAGCCACTTTCAGTGGCTGGTGGTCATTGGGAGCCAACTCTTGCCCCTGCCCCTGCCCCCGCCGCAAGGGGCAGGAGGCTCAGAGCCCATTCCTGCCCCTAGCTGTTTGCAAGAAGTCAGGGGCATGGGGAGCCAGCTCCTGCCTCTAGCCTAGAATTAGGTTTTCAACTAAAATAATGCTCACAGAACGTTCCTCCTTTCTCTGGAAAACTTTGACTTTTTTAACAAAACATTTTAATTTTCCCTAGACAGAACCCTTTCTATTTTCCAGTCAGTTCTACTCTACCCCTTCTTCCCACATATACAGTTGACTGAGCTATGCCAGTTTACACCAGCTGAGAATCAGTTCTAGGAAGTCAGATGGAATTTTTTTGGTAGAGGTGTAACGGGTTGACTTGTGTAAGGCTTAAACTATAGGTTCCATTTTATCTGCTCTAGGTTGCCATGGGTTCATGGAGTTATAGTGATGAGATCAAAATGAACATCAGTGGAGATGGGAAGGGCAGTTACCTCAGCTATGGTATGCCACAAGACACAAAAGGAGCCCGGTGACACTTTCAAAAACTAACAAATTTATAAAACTCATGAGATAAATAAATGTGTTAGTCTTTAAAAGTGTCACAAGACTCTTTGTTTGTTTTGCTGAACTAGGCGAACACAGCTACCCCTTTGGAATTCACCTGTAGGATCTATTGACTTTAGTAAGGGTGGGCAATGCACTTATGCGACCTAGGAACAGACTGTCTCCTGCTAAAGGATCCTATACAAGACCTTGGCAAATTCCGGATACCAAGTTACCACAGTGACTAGAATTTGTAGCCTGGCTCCTAGCTCTGCTGGGGAAATGCAGTGGAGGACCACTCTCTGGTGTTCAAAAATAATATCGCGGGCTCTTTTAGTAGTCAGGCAAGGGATGCGATAGAGGACTTTTTGGTGGCGGAGCAGCTATGCACTTCCTTTGAAACTGAGCAGCTAGCAGCCTGCCAGTTTTGTTGAGGTCTGTCCTATATATCATTATATAAAAGGTGGCTGCAGTGTCCTGATAAAATAATAAAAAAAGTTCTCAACTGACCTTTAAAAACTACACAGCAAAGATCGGCACAGTAAAACAGACAATTATAAGTATATAAAACTGTATAATGTGAGCCACATTGTGTTGTCATTTACACCAGTATAGATCTTGAGTAAATGTTGATGTCCCTGGAGACACTTCAGTTTTACACTGATGCAACTTAGAACAGAATTTAACTGAGGGTGTTTAAGGCACCCATCAACGTGTCAGTCGTAATTTATAAATTTCCTGCCGTGGCCCTTCTGCAGGCTAGTTTTGAATCTAAATATATTTTAGGAAGCCCTATAGCTAACAAGGAATCCCCAGGGCAGCCAACACTTTCATGCTGCTTTGTCCATGTCAGGGGTCTGCAGTCTGTTGGTCCGGAGCCACATGCAGTTCTTTGGGTGCCCCCCTTGCAGCTCTGGGCTCCATGTCTGTCCACCCACACAGCAGGGGACCCTGCAGATAGCCTTCTTCTGGCTCTGGGACCCCCTGCCACTGGGGCACCCTAGAGGGTGCTTGTACTAGGCTCCGGACTCCCCCATGCCACTGACAGAACCTGTGGGGCACCTGCTCCTGGTTCTGCCCCCTGCTCCCCCCCCCCCCCAAACTAGGAGATCCTGAAAGAAGCATCCTGGCCCAGTTCTTCCCAGCTCCTGCAAGGAGGCTACACACATTGCAGCTCTGAAAACACTTGCTTATTGAAAGAATTTCAAGAAGTGTCTCATTTTTTGGGTAGCCATTCCCTGGTCTATATGCTATGATGAACTCTTTTTTAAAATGCAGGAAGTACCAGTTTTCAGCAGACACTTCAGTGATGGCTTTGTTTCCCATCTGAGTCAAGAACTGTATTTAATAGTGCTTGGATTATCTGATTCTATTCTGCAAAAGCTATTAGGTTTTGACTGATGGGCAAACATTTTTTCCTCCCTTTCTGCCCTTTCTGTAAGATAGGCCACAATTCTCTGATATCCTAACACTGTTATTTTTAACATTTATACTAACAGGGAATATGGCTCATAACTGGAGACTAGAGAACTTTTGGAAACTCTGACAAAGACCCAGAAATGTACTATACTGTACTGGTCCTTAATATACTGAGCAGTGAACAGATTGTTGGCATGCCCACATCCTCCAATTCCCTCACCCATGTGCAAACAGCACCCAACAGAAACTGCACAGCTTTCTCCCATGCTAAACTCAGTACACTCTGCATGTGACAATCCAAAGAAAGAGTCCCATGTGAGTATAGTCCTTGCTGTGACCAACAGGATTTCTGCACAAGCTACAAAAAGAACAGTTGCTAATACGCTTGTCAAGATGGGAGTGGGGGGAAGCCCACACAACTGATAGGATTGTTTTAGTCTTTATGTAATTTAGTTGTGTAAGTCCATGTGTTCCTCGTTTCACAAGCACAGGAGTCTGCAACCTGAAAGATAAGAAGAGCATTTTTTTAAAAATTCTTTCTATAACCAAGTATTTCAAGAGTGTGGCAAGCTGGGAGCTGGGCCAGAGTGCCTGCTGCAAGGTCTCCAGGAGGGGAAGCCCAGAACCAGGAGCAAGCCCTCCCCCCCCGAGTCCCCCAGTATCAGGGGGAAGCTTGGAGCCTGGTATGGACCCCTCAGGGTTCCCTGGAGCTGGGGCCCCCAGTGGTGGGTGGTGGGAGGAGCCTGGAGCCTCAAGGAGGTAGCCAAAGAGCCACATGCAGCTCTGGAGCAACCGGTTTTCAGACCCCTGCAGGAGCACAAACAAGGAGTCCTGTGGCACTTTTAAAGACTAATGAATTCGTTTATCACACAGGCTTTCATGGGAGAAAATCTCATGCGGGGGGGGGAAAAAAGATCATTAGTCTTCAGAAGTGCCACAAGACTCCTTGTTTGTTTTGCTGAGCTAAACTGACTTGGCTACCTCTTTTGAAACAGTTTTACCTGGGGTATCCACCCTCTCATTCCCATTCTGCTAAATGCTCAGTACTAACATGCTTGTGTTGCTGTTAAGATTCTTGCTTTTGCAGTAGCAGTGCATTATAGTTTTTAATTTGCCTAAACTCCCAGTGCTGCGAGGTAAAATTGCCCTCCATAGTCAAATTTAGTTTACAGTTTTTAGCAGTTTACAAGTTGTGATAGTCAGGCATCTTACAATACACATAAGCCCATCTTCACAAGCACCACAGTAAGGTAGTGACACCCTTGTATTATTCATTTATTTTCCTGAAAGCATATTTCGTTTCAGGGCTGAATTAAAAGGTTCTGGGCTGCCAACTTTGATGGACTCTCCCAACCTGGGACTCTAGCCCCTCACCATGGTGGACTCCCCCACCTTGAGCCCCAGCCCCACCACCACAGCATCTGGGAGTGGGCCAGATCAGGAGGGTTGGCCCTGGGGCCTGAGACCATGGTGCTCCTGCCCTGCCCCCAGGCTGGCTAATCTGCCCCAGGGGGGCACACAGTGCAACCTCCAATGTGGCCCTCCAGGGACTGTTGGCCAGGCCCCGTGGCAGGTCCTGGTGGGGCAGATGAAAGCATTCCAGTTCCCGGAGAGCTGTACCATAGGCCACACCACACGACAGATGGCCCTGCCCTTGGAACGCAGCAGACATGCACCCGTCTGTCCCACCCCTGGGGCAGAAAAGGTCACCTGAGGGTGGGATGGGAGTGCCACAGAGCATGGCCTCTGGCCCCAGAGCCCTAACCCCTAGTATCAAGAGGGCCCTTCTAGCACCCTCAGGCCCCATGGGTGCTGTGCTGGCCCGAGTAGGCAGTTGCAGACCAGAACATTGCAGGGTCCTCAGGGGCTGCAACCCAGACCCCTGTTTAGGCCGGGGCCTCAGGCTGCTAAAGTCCCTGCTTTGATCTGATGCTGTTTGGGTCAAAAGTGTCTGAAAACTCTAGCTCACTGCTACAAACACACCTGTTGACAGCCAATTGCCTAGATTCTCCTCAGACAGACCCTTTAGCAGGAATTTGGAATTGAAACAGCATTTGTGATGCAAATGTCAGTGTCTTGTTTTCCCAGCTTGAGGGGCTGACCTTCATGCTCCTTGTCAAGGCATACACATCTGTGCATCCTGGGTTATGATCTATATGATTTTCCTGTTCACTTATTCACTGGGATTGTATGGTTTTATGCCAGTTACACCACACAAAGTTTCTTCATGGAGGCTCATAACCTATTCAGCATGATTACTATGGTAGCATGTTTCCTGCAGCATCATGCACGTGCACAGACATGCAACGTGTTTCCCATGGCTTAAGGGATGGGGGGAACAGAGAGTGCTTTCTCCCAGCAGCAAGCAAGCAAGTACCTGGCCGAGAAAACAAAGATATGCTAATTGAGTTCCCTGGTTTAGACCAGACAAAGAGATCACCTGCACCCAGAAAGGGAAGTGTAGAGGGTTTTGAAACAAAAGGAGACACTTGGAGGGATCCTGGGGGGGTTGCCTGGGAATCTCCATCTTGCAACAACTTCAAGCAAGATCTGGGGCAGAGAATGGCTGTGCAAACATCTGGCAGCTGAACATCTTGAGCAGGGATCTGCAACCTGTGGCTTCAGAACCACATGAGGCCCTTTAGCTGCTCTCTTGTGGCTCCGAGCTCCAGCCCCCCCACCACCACCAGGAAACCCTGAGGGGAACCCATGCCAGACTCTGAACTCCTTCCTGCTGCCGGGTGGCCCTGCAGGTGGCCTGCTCAGGATGGCTCACCAGATGATGCTGTGGCAGGTGCCTGGCCCCAGCTCCCCACCAGGAAGTTATATCCATTGTTTCTCTCAAAACGCTTGGTTATTGAAGGAATTTTAAAAAATGGCTCTTCCTATCTTTTGGGTGTATGACCCATGATCTTGATGATAAACTTGGACAATGAGGTCAGATTAGGTAGAGATATTAGTTTAATATGCATGTTTTACCTTTTATTTTCTTGTGGTCACTCCTGATTCATTTATACTGTGATTCTGCCATGACTGGCCATATTCTCACTTAGAATTAAAAGCTGATCAATAAACTAGATGTTGTTTTCTCTAAAGCTGTGTGGCTTTTTAAAGGATGTGAATCAAGAAGGCTGGGCATGATCCATTTCTTTGTTAAATGGATGGACTTGAGTGTATGGTGATTATGAGTGGGTCCCAATCTCTGTAGACAGTGACTCCTGATGTGGTAACTGGGGCTGGGAGTGCTCACTTGGGGACCATCCCTTGAGTAGCCAGAGGGCATAAACTCACTGCTTGGGACCAACTGTACATGAGAGGCTGGAGTGGACTGACTCAGAGGTGAGTAGTCACCTGCTAAAGTGGGGGAATTGGAGTTCAGGACTGGGAATCAGGAGCTACAGCAGCACACTGGACCAGATTAGGGAAGCAGTCTGTCACACTCATGCATTTAGGCCTTTCTATATTTGATGATTGATCATGAGATACAGCTATCCTGCCTGAAGGAAGAAATGACAGAGACCAAGGATCATGCATGGAAATATTTCTGAGAATCCTTCAAGGAGCCACAGGATAGTGATGGATAGTTAGGCTATGCCTACATTAGAAAGTTTAGTTCGGATTTCCTTAGTTCAAACTAAGCAGTTCCGGGTTAGTTCAAACTAACCGCGAGTTAGTTCAGAGCAACCCTGGCTTTTTAGTTCAAACTAGCCGCACTAAAATGTTAGTCCAAACTAAAAGAGCACGGCTAGTTCAAACTAAAAATTGGTTCAAACTAGAAAATGCTGTTAGTTTGATCTAACCACTTAATTCGAGCTTTTTAAGTTTGAACTAAGGTGTCTATGCCACCCTAGTTTGCACTAAAGTTTAGACTAAGCACTAAGTTCAAACTCACCATTTGAACTAAGAAGTTTTTTAGTTTGAACTAGGCAAAGCCTATTGTAGACCTGGACCAAATTAGTTTGGACTAAATTTGCTTAATCTGGATTACTTTCCTAGCGTAGACATAGCATTAGAGATCTACAATCAGACCTATCCCCATGGAGGATTGTCTGTTGTCTCTTCCCTGGCTTAGTCAATATTTATACTCTGCTGCTAGGAAAAATGGTCTGTTGCCACCCATACGCCAATGGCATATCACTGTGTGGTTCACAACTGATAGCTGCATTAGTATCAGCCACTTATCCCACTGTCTGCATGAGTTAAAGCTGGCTGGTATTAAATCCTAGCAAGATGGAGATTATGGTGATTGGCAGAGGAAATCACTTTGACAAGAATGTCAAAACAATGCTGTCACTGCCACCACAGTCATACCTCCCTGGGTTCATAGACAGGCCACGGCTTGCAGCAGTGTTTTTTCACACCTAACAGATCCAGACCCCTCTATGGCTGCGTCTGGAAGAAACTTATTCCACCAGTCACAAAGGAATCTGCATGCCATCCTTGTGGCTGATGACGTAGACTCAATTATACACACACTTGTCACTGCCAACTGTGTTTCTTCAAGTAACCTCAAAAGCATTAGCCCTGCTGGTGCAGACTGCAGCAGCATCCCTCTTTAGCAACTTCAGTCCCAAGGGTACCTCATCTGGCTTTCCAGTTGCTTTACTGGCTTCCCTAAGATGGTACCAACTATCACAATTCAAATTCCCTGGAGAATATCTGTATTAACCTTGGGGAGGAAGGGGTTAACACCATGGTCAGCAAGTCCCAGGAGAGCCAATAGAAACAAAGTATAGGTTTTTGAATTGGAGCACCAGCCCTGCCTGTTCCTGTTTGGTGGCAGCAGTGCGCCTGGAAGGATCAGGATGAGGCCAGGGAGAAAGGCCTGGAGGATCAAGCAACATCCATGTCCAAGATAGGCTCAAGTCTGTAACTGGCCAGGCGTGAGTAGAACAGGAAATGTTTAGCTAGACAGGTCAGGTTATTTTTTTGGTTTTGATTTGGGTTTGGATTTCTCTTTGCTCAGCACATGTACCCCCTCTCACTATTCTGTAACTACCATTTAACTACTAAGCTAAATCCCAGAGGAGCAACTCTGTGTCTCTTATCTGTTCTTCTTGATTAAAGAATTTACCCTTTTAAAGTAAGTTCTAGTTCTGTGTCCTAAAAGACAACAGGTTTTGTGTGCATGTGCATCAGAGTGCACAGCCAACTACTAAAAGGGATTCTGTCCCATCTTCAGCTGATATCACAGCTGGGGTTCAATTGCTATCCTGAGGGCAGAAGAAAAGCGATTGAGGGTACATCACAGGAAAAAATTCCCAAGTGTGCCTTCCTGGGGTTTTTGCATTTCAGGGTGGCAGCAATACTAGGAAACTGGTAATCTTGGAGAGTTTTAAGACAAGGGTTTAGGTCCAGTGGGTGTTAAGGCCTTTTGCAGGCCCCCACCTTCTGCACTCAGAGTGCCAGAGAAGGGAGCCAGCTTTGCCAATATCATCCTCTGATTAGTGCCTGCATTGATGCAAGTCTTCCTGGGCCTACTGTGTCCTTGAAGAGTGATTACCTCTTTAATGGAAGAAGAGAAGAATTTTTCACTTTTTATTCTTATTTTTACATAGACCTGGTGATGACAAAAGCCAGCCTTCCCTTATTTTAATCAGAGTCCTCATCCCCCCCCTGCTGGTTTGTTTTTTTGAGATAATTTACACAAAGGGTGTCAATTAGTGAGACTATAAGAAGTAAACATAATATTTAACTTTCACATAGTTCCATATTCAGCCTCCTGGTGCGTCCAGATATGCTTCTTGGAGTACAAAGAACTGATCCAAATATGCTAAAAGAAAAATGAAAGGATACTTAGTTGTTGTGTGTAATTTTATTTAAATACTGGGCATCAACAAGAGTCATGGAGTGTGACAGTCAGTGTGGTTGTGTAATCAAGCCTGGTAGTGTTCAAGTCAAGACCAGGACACCTCTTCAATAAAACTTTCTCCAAAATATATAATCTAAAAAAATAATATGAAAAAATGTATAAGTATCATTATCAATGTTTCAGTCTTTGATCTTTAATTTTACACAATGCTTAGTGATTAGGGGCTTGATAAACACCTTAATCTCCTGTTTTAAGGATTATTTCTCTAAGCCAGGAGGTTTAGATTCTATTTTCAACTCTGCTACTGACTTTTTAATGTAACCTCAGAGTAGTTTTTCACCTCTGTGTGCCTCCATTCCCCATCATGCAAACTGTAGATAATACTGCTGTCTGTGACACCTGTGACAATGTCCTGCCACATCCTTGGGTGGGCTTATTGAACTTTGTGATTCAGTGTATTAAATGCATGGTTTGTGTACAGTATTGTAGACTGGGATTGTAGGGGACCTTCTGACAGGGGGAAGATGTGACCAACAGGAGAGCTGGTGATTTAAGGGACTATACTGAACAATGTGCCCTACAAGACTTGATATTTGGAGCAGAATGCATCAAGTGGTTTTTGTGGGGAATATCTTATTCCCTACCTCTGGTTATGCAAAAATTCTTTTGAAGGTATACCCTGAGAAGTGAAGGCTGATGGGAGATATGATTACTCTCTGTAGGTACATCAGAGGAATAAATACCAGGGAGAGTGAGGAATTATTTGAGTTCAGCGCCAAAGTGGGCACAAGAACAAATCTGTCAGGAAACTTAGACTTGAAATTAGACACAGGTTTCTAACCATCCGAGTAATGAAGCTCTGGAATAGCTTTCTGAGGGGACCAGTACGGGGCAAAAACCTAGCAGGCTTCAGAACTGAACTGGATGAATTTAAGGAGGAGATGGTACAGTGGGACAGCCTAATTTGGCAGTTAACTGATCTTTAACTGCTAGTGGTGAGTATGCTAATGGTTTGCGATGGGATGTTAGATAAAATGTGGGTTCTGAGTTGGTGCAGAGAATTCATTTGTGGGTGTCTTGCTGATGAATCTTGCCCACATACTCAGTGATCAGCTGATTAGTATATGTGGGGTCAGGAGGGGATTGGCAGAGATCCTGGGAGTTTTTCACCTTCCTTCATAGTGGAGGGGCATGAGTCACTTGCTGGTGGTGTCTTGGTACCTTTAAGCCATGATTTGGGGACTTCAATGACACAACCTTAGGTTGCATCTCTATTGAGATCCTGTGGTCTGTGTTGTGCGGGACGTCAGACTAGATCAGTGTTTCACAACCAGTGTGCCAAGGCACGCGGGTGTGCCCTCAGGTGTGCCATGGAATTATTTGAAGAACTACTCAAAGAGTTGTCTTATGCATATTCATGAGTTCATTTGGAGCCTATATGTTGGTGTGCCTCAAAATAATTAAAGATATCAAAGTGTGCCCCAGTAGAGAAAAGGGTGGGAACCACTGGACTAGATGATTGTATTGCTCCCTTATGACCTTAACATGTGAGTCTATGAGTAGGTCATTGTTTGCTGATCACCTGTTACATGAGCTCAAGATCCAAGGACCACACTATGGCTATGTCCACACGCAAGGGTCACCAAGGGTCACTCTTCTTCTCCATTCTGTGTTACTCAGTGTGGTAGACTGGGAGCTGACCCAGCCTGTGAAGACTGAAGTAAAACAGTCATTGAGTATTTCAGCCTCTTCTGCATCATCTGCCATGAGGATATCTGCCCCATTCAGTAAGGGACCTACACCACCATCCCTGATCCTCTTCTTATTATTGACAGACTTGTAGAAACCCTTCTTGTTATCCTTCACATCCCTTGCTAGCTGCAACTCCAATTGCCCTTTGGCCTTTCTGATTTTATCCCTGCAGGCCCGAACAATATCTTTATATGCCACCCTAGTCATCTATCCAAGCTTCCTTTTTTTATAAGTTTCCCTGTGTGTTTCAACTCACCATAGAATTTTTTGCTAAGCCATGCTGGGCAACTTCCATATTTGCTATTCTTTCTGCACATTGGAATGGTATCTTCTTCTGCTTTTAGTAGGGTTTCTTTAAAAAACAGCCAGGATTTTTGGACTCCTGTCTCGTTCAGAGTTGCTTCCCAAGGGATCCTGCCCATCAGTTCCCTGAGGGAGCCCAAATCTGCTTTTCTGAAGTTCAGGGTCTGTGTTCTGCTTCTTTCCTTTCTTCCTTTGAGTCTTCTATTGTTTTTAATGTTTACCCTGTAATGCTTTTGCTTTGCTTATAAAGAGCTGTGTAGTAACTGAGGGCCCTTATGTTATTTATAACCCATATGACTGAGGGCCCTTATTTTATTTATAGCCTCTGGAGAGAAATGAAGGCATGTATGCTGGCCTCTTTCGGAAGTCTGGTTTGCTGGGAATAACATAATATCAGCAGGAAAACTGTGCAAACTGGAAAACTCCTGGAAAGAAAGGAAAGAAACATGGGTCTCTGTACAAGAAAGGTCACAGCTGGGGAGCTGGGAGTCTAGAGTGGGTGCCTTTGAGGGACCACCAAAGGAGGAGGATACAGGTGTAATTGCTCTGAACTGTGCAATAATCAAGTGAATATTTTGGGAGAATTTAACTTTTTCTTAATGTGTTTTGGAATTGTCTGTGAACAAATTGCAAAATTCTCGTATACGTTGGATATCCAGTATTATTTTAGCCCATGATTCTTTGCCTCCAACAGTTTCTGTGAGTATTTTGTTAAATATGTAGATTTTTTTGATCCTGTTGTTTTGCCTTTATTTGATTTCTAATCAATGCAGAGCAAGTTTTCAATTTTACTTCATTTTATGGCTCATCTATGACTCTGCTTTTGCCCAGTTTCTAATCCTGAATCTTTTGTTGATTTCTGTCCTCCAATTTACCCAGCACACCATTTGTCTCCTTCTGTGACAAACTTTTCTTCACTTTCTTCCATGCTTCCCTTATACATGAGCTACCTTCCCCTAAGTAATCCATACAGTGACTACCATCTACTTTTTCAAATTATGGTGCTACCACAACACTGTCTGCAATAATCATTTTAGCATTAGATATTGGGCATTTTGTGGGTGTTCTCCCTGCCAGGCTTTTTGTACTGAAAAGTTTCTGGAGAATGAGCACAGGACCGTGAACATATCTGAATCAAAGCTTTCTTCCAAATCTGAACAAATTGCTTGAAAAGTGTTTTCCACCATATTCATCCAGCTTGAACACTCACCTACTTCAGTAGGATGTTGTAAGGCATAATTAATTATTTGTAAAATATCCTGATACTTTTCATGAAAGGTGCTATAGAAACACACATGGATTTTTTGTGTATTAATTATGAGATTGCATACTGATTACTATTTAGACAGCAAGAACTCTTTTCTTAATTTGAAGCATCAGTGATTCTAAACCTCTGATATATGTGAAGCCAAGACAGGAGAAGCAAACAAACTGTATACAGAAATGAAGAAGCATAATTGAAGAAAATCGGGGAGGAAAGGACATTAATGGTGACCCAGAAGTATCTATGTGCCACTGCTCTTATTTCAGTGAAACCCTGATTCAGGAAAGCATTGCTGAACAGGAAAGCATTCCAGCACCTTCTAAGATCATCCAATCAATGGGATTTCAGTACATACCCAAAATTAAACTCTGGCTTAAGTACTTTCTTGAATCAGGGCCTGAAAGAGCAGGAAAGAAAGCTATGTATCTCCTTTCCTAGTGCACTTTGGAATATATAACATTGGAAAAATCCTACAAGAAATGAATGTTGTAATTGTATTCAAGAGGTGCCAGTATTTGGGTTCTGTGAAATCATGTATCAGTCCTTTTATGTATATGCATTATGATACAGTCTTTAGTCATATAACTACCCATCTTCTCCTGCCCCACCCCACCCACTCTACTCCTGCCACTTACTTGGAGTAGCTGATGTCCCCACTCTGACTCCTGCAATCCACTTGTACTTTCTCCTCTGCTCCATTCCCTACACCTCTACTTTCCTGTCAGTCCTCTTACTATCAGTACCAGCATTCACTGCCCACAGTTGGCAGTACTGATTGCAGGAATATCTTGTTTCATACCTGCAATCCTGAGATGTAACATGCTCATTTCAGAAAGACACTTCAGAGAATTTGGCTGCCAAACTCCAAAAATTTTCCACTGAGAATGTGCAGACTGAGACATTTTGGAAGCTTAACCTTTGCCCAGATTTGGGCAGAGCTTTATAGGCAGGGGTTAAAGTAAGGGGGAATGCAGTTCTGGGGCCCCCTAGTTTTAGGCTGGCAGCATTCTGGGGCATGTAAAAATAGCACAAGCAGCCCAAATGCAGCATTCTGGTGGCTCCACCTTAAACCCTATTCCACCTTAAGTCCTGCCAGCAGAGAGCTGCCGCAGGCTGGGAATTTGTGAATCATCCCCCTGCAGGGCAGAGCAGCTTCTGACAGGAAGCAGCTTCCAGCTGGTCAGGCAGCCTGCAAACAGCCTAGGTAAGGACTTTGGGGTGGAGGGGGGCTGCTGGTGTGTATGTCTGTGTGTGTCTGTGTGTCTGGGGGTGGGTATTGGGGCAGGGGGTGGGTTCTGGGGATGGGTATTGGAGCCCCACCCATGTTGAGGGGCCCCCATGTGGGAGGGTTCTGATGCTCACCAAATTATACTTTAACCTCTGCTCATACGGATGGCAAAAGCACATTCTGACATCACAGTAACATATACATCTTTCTAATTGCAAGGCCCTGCTCCAAACCACTGAGGTGTTGCAGCTTCTTGACAAAAGAATTGGCAGAATCTTTCTAACCTGTACAAAACAATGTATTTTTCTTGCACTTATTCTCAGAAATGACTGAGCTATTTTAGTTGAAACTTTTCAAAAATATATTCAGCCTAAGACAGATACCCAGCATGGAAAATTTCATCACAGCTGGTTAGTTACAAAGTTATAAACAAGTGAAAGCAGGGATTGACAACAGCAGGCTATCTTAACTATAGGGGCACTGCCAGCTTTCCCTGTAATTGTTATCCCTGATTTGCCTGTCTGGCAGTAAGTTCAGCACTACCAAGGACTCGCAGCTTTGGATACATCTGCTTAGCCCATGGCTGAATTTGGTCTTTAATATCATGCTGTCTCTGGGTAAATGGTTATACTGTGTAATGATGGAGAGTCAGACAGGACAAGGAAGAGAGGTAGATCAGAGAAGACAGTGGTGCAGCAGCTGTTAGGTGTTGAGGCTACATGAAAGATTCCTATTCACAGATGAAATACTAAGTACAAAGGGTGTAAGCAATCTTATGCAGTCTGTTTAATGGTACATAGGATTTTAAGCAAGCTTTCTGCAGTGGGTTGAGTTTCATTCAACAGGCTTACAGGGTATGGGTATGCTCTCTCCGGCCAAGGACTAGTCAGAATGGAGAGTCAAAGGTGCAGGATTTTGAACAAGTGATTTGCATTTCAAAGGGCTAGAATAAATATCAGCTAAAAAAGGCCTCAGGTGTTTGGGGTGAGATCAAATAGACTTATTAACTAATGACTTAAAACAGGCCTTGTTAATTGTTAATTGGTCATCAGAACTCAGGTTAAGGTCATATGCTGAAACAGGATAAGGACCAACAATAACCAGTTTCTTAACAATTAATTTTCAAGGCACAGTCAGCGAGAGAAATGAAAAGTACAGTAGCACTTATTTCATTTTTATTTGTCAGGGAGGAATAATATGCTGAAATGTGTCATTCCGTAATAAAAAAATATCTAAAACCATGGGAGACTGATTTTCTAATATGGATGATCCAGATCTGGCATTCGGATGCTTAAATTGGCATACACACAGACAAATAAGTGCCAGTTTGAGTATTCAGAGCAGGAATTTAGATGCCCTGTTATGTAGTTATATCTGAAAGCTGAACCCTGTGTCTGCTGAGTGCAAAGTCTTTAATAAAATACATATCACAGAAGTGTAAAGGGAAATTGGTCACCATTACATGTATGGTCAATTTCAGAAGACTCATTTTGCAGACAAAAAAGTACTGAATGCATAATATTAATATACATAGTTAAAGAAAACCAGTGTGGGGGGGTGATTCGATGATAAACTGAACTTTCTGTGGCCATTGGCTCAGTACATTCCAGAGTACCCATATGATTCACTCATGCAATGCCCACTAGTCGTTACAAAAAACAACCCTCTGTTACTCCTTCTAGTGGTTCACGCTGTTTGTTTCCCATTTCTCAATTGGATTATAACAACTAAATCACAATCTAGATTTACTTGGTGCTGTCTCAGTGCAAAGAGCTGAACTTGATGACTTCTCAAGGCTCATTTAGGCTTCATATTTCTGTGACTCTATAAGCTTTTCATGTTGTGTCTACTAGAGTGCTAAGCAAAAACCCAGATCCTGCAACAATGGTTATAGTATTATAAAGAAAAGAGAAATAAAACTGTTGGTGCTAATGGGTAAGTAATAATTTGTGCTCAGTGTAACACCCAGTCTATTGTAGGAAAGGCAGTGGACACTTCTAATATGTCTCACTGATCAAGTTGTGTCTTAGGCAGAAATCTAGTTAGAGAACACATTGTGAAAACACACCTTTATATCCTGAGCAAGATAAACTCTAAGTCTGCATTTACACTAAGGAAAAAGGTGTATGTCTACCTCAGGTTGGCTAACACATTACCTAATGCAAGGTAAAATCCTAATGAGGACAAGGCAGTTCATAATTTCCACATGTTAATTTCCCCTAGTTTTTAGCTCAACCTGTTAACACTGTGAGAACTAGTTTCTTGTCTTCATTAGGATTTTGTCTCCTATTAGTATCCATGTGTTAGGTTACATGAGGTCAGAGAGCACCTTTTACCTTGTGAAAGCCAGGCCTAAAATGGTGTTATTTGCATATGCCAAAGCCAGAGGCAAGGGAGTCCCCATTAAAATAACCAACAGGAGGGAGAGGATGTGACGAAAGGGGTAGAAAGACCTGGGCAGATAGATGTGAGTGTCCCATCTATCCTTTCAGCTTTTATCCACTTTTTCTTTTCATAGAATCATAGAATCCTAGGGTTGGAAGGGACCTCATAGGTCATCTAGTCCAACCCCCTGCCAGAGGCAGGACCACTCCCACTAAACCATCCCAGTCATGGTTTTAGCCAGCCGGGCCTTAAACACCTCCAAAGATGGTGACTCCACCACCTCCCTTGGCAGCTCATTCCAATGTTTCACCACTCGCCTAGTAAAAAAGTTTTTTCTAATATCCAGCCTCGACCTCCCTAACCGCAACCTGAGACCATTGCTCCTCGTCCTGTCCTCCTTTACTACCGAGAATAGTCGAGCTCCATCTTCCTTGGAGCACCCCTTCAAGTAGTTGAAGGTTGCTATCAAATCCCCCCTCAATCTTCTCTTCTGCAGACTAAATAAGCCTAATGCTTTCAGTCTTTCCTCATAGGGCTTGTGCTCCAGCCCTTTAATCATTTTGGTTGCCTTCCACTGAACTCTCTCCAGTAGGTCCCTGTCCTTTTTGTAGTGGGGAGCCCAAAACTGAACACAGTATTCCAGATGTGGCCTCACCAGTGCAGAATAGAGGGGAATGATCACATCCCTTGATCTGCTGGTAATACTTCTTTTGATACAGCCCAGTATGTCATTGGCATTTTTGGCAGCAAGAGCACACTGCTGACTCATATCTAGCTTCCCATCCACCATGACCCCCAGGTCCTTTTCTACACCACTTCTACTTAGCTGAATGTTTCCCAGCCTGTAGTAGTGCATGGGGTTTTTCCGTCCCACATGCAGGACTTTACACTTGTCCTTATTGAACTTCATAAGATTTTTATTGGCCCACTGTTCCAATTTATCTAGGTCTCCCTGAATCCTGTCCTTGCCCTCCAACGTGTCTACTGTTTCCCCTAGCTTGGTGTCATCCGCAAACTTACTGAGAGTACAGTCTATTCCATCATCTAGATCATTGATGAAAATGTTGAACAGAACCGGCCCCAGGACCGACCCCTGGGGCACACCACTAGTGACTGGTTGCCAGCTAGACATGGAACCATTGATTCCTACACGCTGAAACCGTTGATCTAGCCAGTTTTCTATCCACCTTACAGTCCACCTATCCAACCCATACTTCCTTAATTTGCCAGTGAGAATGCTGTGGGAAACTGTATCAAAAGCCTTGCTAAAATCAAGGTATATCACATCAACGGTTCTTCCTGCATCTAGAAAACCAGTCATCTGATCATAGAAGGAAATGAGATTGGTCAGGTATGATTTACCCTTGGTAAATCCATGCTGACTGTTCCTGAGCACTTTATTTTCCTCTAAGTGTTTGAGGATGGATTCTTTGAGAATGTGCTCCATAATTTTGCCAGGGATTGAGGTGAGGCTGACTGGTCTGTAGTTCCCTGGATCCTCCTTTGTAGGTGTGTGAATCGAATCAACTTTACTCCTTTAGACTCCACTACTCCTATGCTTCTTAAGAAGTAATTGACACTATCTTAAACTTCAGTTCTGAATCTAAAACACACACGTTAATATACACAAATCTTCCTTTGTGTCTGTGTGTGTGTGTGTTCATTTATGCATTCACACACGCACACAAAGGTTATTACAAATACTATGTCTCTTTCTTTGTTCAAGCATGGCATAGAAATCCTTTTATCACTTTTTATTCTCCTCATCTCCAGCCAGCTTTTATGTTTCCAGGTAGCATGAGCATGGATGTCTGCACATCAACATTTCATACTTTTGCCAACTAAAATAAGCACTCCAGGAGTGCTTGCCTTCCCCTGAACCTGTTTACTTTATGCTTCCTACATCAGGTGGATGAGATGAGAAATGAATTCCCTGCATGCCAGAAATATCAGTCTGAAAGCACTGACCTCACAGATTAAGTTAAAAATGTAATGATTAGAGTGACTGAAAGCCCCCTTTGATCAGAATTCAGTGGAAGGACCCAAATCACAGAGGCCTGTAGATTTCCAGTCTTAATTCCCAATGAAGTGAAGTTTAGCTTGAAAAACCTTTGTCACAGTTGGAGATAACTAGTAATCTTTACTTGCAAGACTTCTACTGAAGGGGGAAACTAAATGAAACTCAGCAGTTTGTCTGTCAGGACAAGGATGAAATGTACTTTTATAGGTAGTGTAACAAAGAATGGCCTTCATCCTAGTCCCCAGGCAACCTCCCAAACCCACCACACAATTTGCAGCCCATTATCAGTATCTGCCTAGGTGAAGCCCTGAAGTGGAAATAGGGAGGCCATGCAGGTCAAAACTCAGGTGCACTCACAGAGTTATGAGAGGAACCTTGCATTGCCACAGCTTGTGGTGTGCCTAGCTCTGCCTAACATTTTTAGCCACTCGCTTTCCTGAGAATTAACAGCACTTCCTGTTGCATTTGTTTGTTGTTGGGTTCCTCCCCCCCCCCCAAGAAATCAACTTAAAGAGTTCCTGTGTTCAATAGCCAACTTGAAAGAAGGACTATGCCCTTTGGTAGCTACACCTTTAAAATGCAACTCCAGGAGAGCATAATTACATTTAATGGAAGAAATCCTTTGTTAAGCTATTCTCAGTTTTAACCTGCAGGTGGGAAGAAATGAATCTCATAGAAGTTTTGAAATCTTTGAATCTTTACAACTGTTTTGATTTGCTGTTACAGTGTGACCTGTTCCCATGACTTATACTCCCCTGCATTTATTTCCTCCCATTCTGTAAGTTCCTCCATCTTCAAAGCATCTGATGAAGTGGGATTTGTCTCCCACAAAAGCTCATGGAATCAATGAGTCTGTCACTCTTTAAGGGCCACAGGACTCCTTCTTTGTTATCATAGAAACTGCAGCTGACATCTCTTGTCCCTAGCCAGAGTGTATGTTGTTTAAAACCAACAATTCATCTTTTTTTCCCTCTCTTTTTTCCAATTCCTCTCTCTACATCACAGTTAATGTACATATTTAAGAAGGAAAAAAGGTACTCCATAAACAATGTCCTTCCCTGTATTTGCCATTTCAATTGGACCTTGAAATTAATAAAATGCCTTTGTGAAACTAAAGCAAAGTTTCCATAAGAACTGATTTGTCCTTAAATGAAGTGCTGATCAGAAATGCACCAGTTCCATCATTCATAAAGAGCTATATACAATCAATGCAAAGAGGCGTCCTCCTCTTACCAGGAAACTTTCTTTCCTATAGAAAATGAAGTGAATGAAACTTAAGGTTCACAGCTGCAATGTTGAAACAGCCTGCAAATGCCAAGGTTTTAATGGCACATCCCTGCGTCCCACTGGTGCAAATATCTTACAGGAGAACTTAGGTTTATTGTTAGGTCTGTTAGCATACAGTGTGTGTTCGGCTTTGATTTAACAGCAATGTTATGACCCACAGAGATCCAAAGGGGAAAAAATATCCCAGTCACTTCATCCAGCAAGAAGAGCTGCTGCGTGGTATATGAAATCTGGGGGCAGACTGCCAAATCAAGAGATTCTTAGACATGTCCCTTGACTTGTAATGTAAATCTCTTTTCTTTTTGTCTCCACTTGCTGTGAGGTTTATTGTTGTTCTGACTGGAAATCTAAGAGCCTGCTTCTCAATGGATGCCAGGAACCTGGTTAAAACAAAGTCTTCAGCTGCTAACTTAACTTCTCCCCTTTGTCTTCCTTCTTCCTGCAGGCTTGTGACCAAGGGGTAGAAAACATCGGTGGAGTCATGCTTCACACGGCCATATCATGCTGGCAGCCATTCCTAGGTCTGGCTGTGCTGCTCATTTTCATGGGGTCCACTATAGGCTGCCCAGCCCGCTGTGAGTGCTCAGCACAAAACAAGTCTGTTAGCTGTCACAGGAGGCGCCTGATGTCCATCCCTGAGGGCATCCCAATTGAGACAAAAATCCTGGACCTAAGTAAGAACCGGCTGAAGAGCATCAACTCTGAGGAATTCACATCCTACCCACTCCTCGAGGAGATAGATCTCAGTGACAATATTGTTGCCAATGTAGAACCTGGAGCCTTTAACAATCTTTTCAACTTGCGCTCCCTGAGACTGAAAGGAAACCGTCTGAAGCTCGTCTCTCTAGGGGTCTTCACAGGATTGTCAAACCTGACAAAGCTTGATATAAGTGAAAACAAAATTGTCATTCTGCTGGACTACATGTTCCAGGATCTGCATAACCTGAAGTCCCTGGAGGTTGGGGACAATGATTTGGTCTATATATCCCACAGGGCTTTCAGTGGACTTCTTAGCCTGGAACAGCTCACCCTGGAGAAATGCAACCTAACAGCTGTACCAACAGAAGCCCTTTCCCACCTTCACAACCTCATCAGTCTGCATCTGAGACATCTCAACATTAATCTTCTGCCTGCATATGCCTTTAAAAGATTGTTTCGCCTAAAAGACCTGGAGATCAACTATTGGCCTTTACTGGACATGATGCCTGCCAATAGCCTGTATGGTCTCAACCTCACTTCTCTCTCAGTCACCAACACCAACTTGTCTGCTATACCTTATTCTGCTCTTAAACACCTGGTTTACCTGACACACCTAAACCTCTCCTTCAACCCCATAAGCACCATTGAGGCAGGTATGTTTGCAGACTTGGTGCGTCTTCAGGAACTGCACATCGTGGGGGCCCAGTTACGTACCATTGAGCCACATGCTTTCCAAGGACTCCGGTTCTTGCGTGTGCTTAATGTGTCCCAAAACCTGTTAGAAACACTAGAAGAGAATGTATTCCATGCCCCCAAAAGTTTAGAGATCCTCTGCATTCACAACAACCCACTAGCTTGTGACTGCCGCCTCCTTTGGATGTTACAAAGACAGCCCACATTACAATTTGGTAGCCAGCAGCCTATGTGTGCTGGCCCAGACAGTGTCAGAGAGAAGCCGTTTAAAGACTTTCACAGTACTGCTCTTTCTTTTTACTTCACCTGTAAGAAGCCCAAGATACGAGACAAGAAACTGCAGTACCTGGTAGTGGAGGAGGGACAGACGGTACAGCTGATGTGCAATGCTGATGGTGACCCTCAACCTACCATCTCCTGGGTAACGCCACGACGGCGGCTGATCACGACTAAATCAAATGGAAGAGCCACGGTGCTGGGAGATGGCATGCTGGAGATTCGATTTGCTCAGGATCAAGACACTGGGATCTACACTTGTATTGCGAGTAACGCAGCTGGAAATGACACATACTCAGCCTCCCTTACAGTAAAAGGATTTGCTTCAGACCGGTTCCTTTACGCCAACAGGACCCCTATGTATATGACAGACTCCAATGACACCAGTTCCAATGGAACCAATGTGAACACCTTCTCTCTGGACCTTAAGACAATACTGGTGTCCACAGCCATGGGCTGTTTCACATTCCTTGGAGTGGTTTTATTTTGTTTCCTGCTTCTTTTTGTGTGGAGCCGAGGGAAAGGCAAGCACAAAACCAGCATTGACCTTGAGTATGTCCCCCGCAAAAACAATGGTGCTGTAGTTGAAGGGGAGGTTGCTGGACCCCGGAGGTTCAATATGAAAATGATTTGATGGCATATTGTTAACAGTACTTTTTCTGTGGCATTATGACCAGTTAAACCAGCCTGGCATGTGGAATTGCTAGGCAGAAGCAGCTTAATGAGGCTGCCACTGTGTCAAATGGTTATGTGGAAACAGAAAGACTATTTGGGGTTACATGATAGAGCCTTCTAACCTTGAGGCACGTGTGTCAGGGCCTTTCGCAGAGTCAGCAAATGGTTCTAATTGTTTGCATTGCAAATATTGGCATTCTGGGGATCTCAGTAATGAACTGTTGGCTCATGTTCATGGACAGTTCAACATTTTCTACCACTACAAAAGGAAAAAGAAAGGGGGGGAAAAAACAAAACCCTACAGTGTAGGATTTACATATAAAAAAGACACATTTGTCTAAAACATGCTCTACAGTGAAATTTGTATCTATAGGTCTCATTTGTTAAAGCCTTGCATCATACCTTATAGTTGGTTCAACACCACAAATAAATTGATCTTTTTTTTTAATATACATATATACTGTGTGCATTTTAAAGCAATATGAATGAGAGATTGTGCTTTGAGATAGCCACCAAGACTGACCCAAGTGTGATATCACTTCTCCTTTTAACTACTGTCAAACCCAAAATTAAACCTCTGTAGTTGAGGTAACACAAGATACCCCCACCCCACCCCCAACGTGGAAGACCAGAGAGATATAGTTTAAGGCAGAAACATTCTGCTCTCTTGAACTTGTCATCATATAAATAAAAGGCATTTGCCTAGTTTTGATACAAAATGGAATATTTTTTATATCTGTGATCTCACATTGGACCAGTTTACGGTAACAAAGTCCTTTGGTCTCAACAAGGAGAGGCCAACCTGTTAGGCACAGCAGACGTATATAAAGAGGTAAATTATACTCTGAGTAAAGAGATATGTTTTTGTCACCATTGGTTTTAATTTCTGAGCCATTGTTAAAATGTTAATGTGTCCTGGGGGGAAGAAAGATGGTAATGCATTCTGTATACTCCTAGGGAAATATGGTCACCTAAGTATTTGAGGGAGTGAATTAAAACGTACAAAAGCTCTGTTGATAGGAGTGAACTCTTCTCCAGTGCCAACAAACCAGGGTTACCCATGCATAATACAAGGATAATGCAACTAAAGAAATGTTGAAAACATGACAGCTTCCAAAAGGCCAAAGTAGTGCCAATTATAATGAATTTCTAGCCACTGTCAGTCTCCCATCTATTTATAAATAGCACATGAACAAAAAAACTTATTTCCATGAACAGATTACTTCAGCTATTCTAGCTGCCATTTTAATAATTATATTGTCTTGGGATTTTTAGGAACAATGTGCCAGAGCTGCAGGGGGCAATTGATTTTTTTTTGGAGGGGGAAGGCCAAGGGAACATTGATTATATTTATGAATATATTTGTTTTATTCCTCTAAAGATCATGCAGAAAGGCTCAGAACTGGAACCGTAATGACAACCCATCGTACTGTTGGTATCAAAAAGATATTTTTGAGCACTAGTACTTACCAACTCTTGGGCAGGTGTTTTACCAATTTCAATGTCTTAATAAATATGAGCCATAGATTAATGTATTTAAATATTTGGTTGACAGTTATTGTATTTATATAATATAAATATAAAAAATAGAATTATAAATTATTTGGAATAATCATCAATGTGTTTAACCAGGAGTATGAAGTGATCTAGGGTAAACTGGTCAGACTGCCAATGAGGAGTATAAAATGATCTAGCATAAAATGGTCAGAATGGCAATGTGACTTAGGAGTCTGAGTCTCATTTTGAAAACTGACATGAATGCTTTGGAGCATAAGTCAGATATACTGACTTTTAGTAGGACTTAGCCACTTTTGAAAAAGTTGCCCGTATTATTTATCTGAGATTTTTCAAAGCAGAGCTACAGGATTTAGACACTCATCTTCCATTACTGTCAGTAGAATATGTGTGTTTAAATCTCTTAGGGCTGGCATTGAACTCTGCCCATGGGGATTCTTGATCCAGCTGCAGGATCAGGCCCTAAACTGCTTTCAAAATGTCAGCCTGTTGTTTTCAGTGGTTGATCTCAGTTTATACCATCACTACATTTCATGTGGTTGGAACTAAAAAAGAAGAGGAGGTTCTAGGAATTTTTCTGTATTTTAGCACTACATTAGATAACTTGGGATGCACACACTTGGGAATAATTGTCTTATCTTTTGAAATTTTATGGCATTTTAACCAAATGAAATGACCCCTGAATAAACACAGGGCTACAGAGAGATTATTTTTGCTGATCAAACAGCAGGGCCCCTGAACCCGTATTATATCTTTTTTTTTGGATAATAAAGTAAAATAAATAAATGAGGAGGGAAAATGATGGATTCTCAACTGGAGACATTTCTTTTTGTCTTTCCCTTGTAATTATCATTTATCCATTAGCAAGCCATTTTCCCTGAAATGATGATGAACTGATTTAACTCTAATAATAAAATCAACACTTTGAGCAAAAGTGCTGCTGAATTGTGGTTTAAGTGGTTGGTATCAATCTAAATGGATGGATTATTTTTCTTTTTTTTTCTTTTTTTTTGTTTTGTTTTCTTTTCTTTTCTTTCAATTAGATGAAAAAGAAAGTGATAGAAAAATCAGGAAGTGCTGTATGCATAGAAGTTCACCTGGAATTAATTTTGTTTTCAAGTGTTAACTATTTACTGAACTCCTCTCTCGCCATGGTCTATCATGCTCTTAGAGCATCTGTTCAGTACTGGCAACTCAAATGAAAAATTATATGGGTCTTGCAGAGACTTAGTTCACAGGGCTATAAGCTAGCAAGAGGCAGAGGATTGCATAGTATACTGTATTCTGGGATTCATTGTCCAACCACTGCTATTTGCTCACTGCTTGATTTTTTTCAGAGGGGTAGCCATGTCATTCTAGTTCAGCAAAACAAACGAGGAGTTCTGTGGCATGTTTAAAGACTAACACATATACGTACTGCATGAGCTTCTGAGGGTAGGATCCCACTTCATGTGAAATTGACCACTTTGCCCTAGTTTTTACTTGTCTTTTGTCTACCTCTCAAGAGCTGGTCATGTAGACTTGCAGATAGTGAAGGTAGCACCCTATGGTTGTTAAAGAACCAGAACTGAAAGGAGTAGCAATACAGCTCTTGCATAGTTCTTTTGAAAGGAAAAAGTTTGACAAGTTGAGGGTAGGAGAAGTCTCAAGGGGAGAAAGCATCAGAGTGATGAAAGGAATTTGGCTCCCCAGTCACCCTCACTTCTAAATTCTGAAAGACTCAGACTGCATCTCCCATACAAATAAATCCCCCTGCGTGGGCGAGCGAAGATCACATTGTTGGTCTCCTGTACAGACAAGCATGGACTCTGTGGCTCCCCAAAATGATACTAAGAGTGAATTTGGAACAATATCAAAAGGAATTAGTCACAAGTGATGTCAGAACATCATGACATGAAGGACAAGCAGCACCCAAGCTCACTGACATTTCCAGCTTTTAAGCTACTCCATGTGATGGGGATACAAACTCACTCTACCCTAGGCCTGAAAGGATTAAAGGACAATGTGAGGCCCAGGTAGCCCTACCTCTCCAAAACGAGAGAATGCTTAAAAGGGAGCAACTCAGATAGGAACGGCAAAGACAGGCCTGCCCTGAGGCCACCTGCACAGGGGTACCTAAGAAGCTTCCTGTGGGAAGAAGTCTGCATGCTGAGCCCAGCTGAGGCCGAAGGTTTAGTTATCTAGTTTATGTGACTTATACTGGCTGTAGAGCTGTGAGACGAGACGGACAGGATGGAGGGTAACTCCAAGGGAACTGCCTGATGCCGGCCAGTGCTGACTCTCTCTCTGATAGGGTACATCTACACTAGAGCCTTAGGTTGACTTAAAGAAGCTTGTCAATCTACAGACACCTGGACCCACACTGAAGTTCTATTAATGTGACTTAAGCACATCCTTAAATTGCCTTAATAACATCACCTCTTAAGGTCAACTTAACATTTAAATTGACCTTATTAAGTCAAGCCAGTGCAGATGGGGAATAGCCCTTAATTGGCCTCCAGGCTCCTTGCAAGATTTCCTGGTCACCAGGAAGAGTCGATGTAGCACCTTCCAGTGTGAACGTGGGCAGTTGACAGGAGTTTTCAGTGTGGATGCTCTAAGTCAACTTGAGAAGGTCAACTTTAGGTCAACTTAAAGTCGACCTTGTTAAGTTGACTTAACAGTGCCTTTAGTGTAGACATAGCCATCGGGTCCTGGGGTACAGCCTGGCCTGGGCTCTTCTCCCAACTGCCCCTGCTGCAGGGAGCGTAAGCCACATTCAAGTCTCACACGCCTTTTGATAGAAAGCAGGCAGGACGCTGCAAACCTGAGGTGATACTAAACACATCCTTAGGTGAGGAGTGAAACTGAAAAGCTTCTTGCTGAGAGGCCAAACAAGTGTGCACTCCCTTAGACCACCTATTCCCTTAGGTGCTCTATTATACCCTACAACAGACTTTTGTTCTGGCCTTGCTTTTTGGTGAGGCAATGTCCACTCTTAACAGACCCATCAGCTCATTAGCCAACTCATCAACTTGCTGATAAACTAACTGATTTGCCTCCCAGCCAGGCAGCTCAACTTTCTGGATACGCTATCCTTGTTCTATATTCTGCCTGCAGATGTCAATAGCTGGCAAAGTTTTCACAAGCTTTTATCAAAATAAGGCGGGAGATCGGAAACTGTTGGAAAATTAGTGGTGCAATATGGTGTATTAGGTGTGGGGTTTTCTGAGGTTGCCTCTAAAGATTACCTCTATTAGAAGACCCAAAATCTACATTTTATTTCCCATATATTACATCATGACATTGTATCTGCAAATAATGCAATGACCGTGCAAAAGAGTACAAAATCACACCCCCCCCCAGCATTGCAAAATGGCAAAGAAATTGAATTACAGGAGACACTCTAAATATTTATCATTATTATTGAACATTATTTATTAAATGGAAGCACTCAGAAGGCCCAGTAAGAATAGCAACCAGTTGTGCTTGGCACTTTATAAAATGTGACAGACGTGTATTCTGTCCTGAACAGCAAATGTTTTAAAAAGGCAAATAACTCTTTTTAACAGGGCAAAATACCAAAACACTCTGTTTATGTACAAATATATGCCCCCCTCTTCCCCCTGTAGTGAGTGTAGCTGTGATTTGCTACAGATTTGGGACTTGGTTCAGCAAATCATTTTAACATGTGAGTGCTTCTCCAAATCCAGTTATAAGGTCTCACAATTATCTCATGGATAAGGCCACTTCCAGCTGCCTTTGGCTTTCCCATCTGTTGTCATTTTGAGGAATTCATGTTTGCCAGAATTCCTTCTACTGTGTTTGGGAGGAGGCCAGGAGGTTTGCACTACACTCTGGCATGTTCAAGGCATGTCTATGCCTTTCTTGTCCCTCACTGTGGTGAATCGACATCAGCCATCCTTCTGCTAATGGAAATTATTTCCTTTATTTTTTTAACCCCAGTCCTCTCATGGTGTCATTCTCTTTTGTGATGGCTTTCTAGCCTGTCCTGATAGGCTGCTTATCCCAGCTCTCTTCCACTTCTTCTTCCTGCTGCCTCTCTCTCCTTGCCCACTCAGCTTGGGGGGGGGGGGTGTCAGAGCTTAACCTTCTCCCAATGGTGCAGACCAGCAGAAGGATGATGTGGGAGCCTGGCACTCTCATTTCTGAGCTACCCTTATGGGTCTCCTTTCACTGGAAGGCCACAGGGAACTAAGATGTCAATAGCATAAGCAGTCTCTGGCTACCAGACGGGCACTGACTTCTATGGGCTGTAACTAAAAATTCTGTTCATGCACTTATCCCAGCAATGATGTTGGGGAAACACACACCATTTATTGTGTGTTTTCTGTTCCTTATTAACTCAGCTGCTTCTCCTAACTCTTCTGGTGTATCAGACAGGTTAACGCTATAATAGGTGGATCTCAAATTCCTCATTAACTCAGTCCCACCTCCTTTTCTGGTGGGTCCCCTGACATAAGTTGACTTTATAAAGTCAACTTAAATGGCTCTCCTGCTTTAAGTCAACTTTATTAAGTTGACTTTTATGGCCAAAATTTGTGACGTTGACAATAAAAATTCTTAAAGTCAACTTTAAGGGTGAAAGTTATTAAGTCAACTTAAACAAGTGCTTAAGTCAACTTAATGAACTCCAACGTGGTCGTGGAATTGCTGAAGAGGACATACGCCTGGTTAAGTTGAGTTAAGCCTCCAGTGTAGACATACCCTGTGTTAGTCTTTAAAAGTGCCACAGGATGCTTTGTGTGTTTTGCTGAACTAAACTAACATGGCTACCCTTTTGGAATCAAATCCCTTAGACATTCTTTTTTTTAAATTTCAGATACTTGCATAGGTGATTACATCTCTGTTTGTTTTTCTTTTATCTCTTCACTCACTAGGGACTTTGACCCCAGGTTCTGGCCTACAGATTTGGATAAATTTCATTGTATATATGGGACACAGAGCTCAAAGCTGAATTTTATGACATTTAAACCTCTGCCAAGAATTAGGTCTAGACAAACTTTTCCTGCAAATGAAACTAGCCAAGCTTCACAATGGTCTCCTTGCTCCTGATATACCACATGCCAACAATCTTAGGTTGAATGAGTCTGATTTTTAATAGAAGCAGGTGCTTTGCTATAATGCCAGCCTGAAAGATAACTCTTTATTCATAGCATGAACAAACTGAGAAAAGCACTGGGCTAGTCACTAGTCAACATGTTGCATTTTATTTTTGTTAAGAAAAACTTTATCCTTGATATGCAAATTACCTGGTAGAAGACAACAGATAAGCAGCTTTTTAATCTTATAACTTGCTAATTGACATTTATTCTCACTGTTGCCAAAGTAGCTGTATCCACAGAGCAGAGGTCTTAGAAGAAAAGAATCAAAGCCAGACTCATTTCAGTTAGGCTAGTGTAAATCATAAGCAACTCCAATGAGTACAACAGTGGTATTCCTGATTTACGTTAGAAAAGCTGATATTGGAATCTGGCCCTTTGTTTGTCTATACTGAGGGCTAGCTAGAAAAAATGCAAAAATGTATGTTTTATTTATTTTTCACCTCATTGGCATACCTTCTGTTCTCCTTGCTTTAGTAGTTACCATTGCTGGCTGAGCAGGAGCTGAATATTCAGACTTGCAATAAATAAATACAACACACCCAGACTAACAAGCTGTTCATTGCTATGTGTGTTAATAGCAAATCAGCTCCCACATATGCTTATGTATAAACCCAGATTTTTAAGCTAAAATTTCAAGGTAACCGTGGGGGGGGGGGTCAATTTTTCCATGGCTTAATAGTGCAGCATTATTTCAGAATACAGCTTTTCATTCTTAGTATTTAATGAAAATAGTTGTTAAAATAGTTCATACAGACCATCAAGATTGAACACGCACTATGCTAGGCATTATATAAACATAGTAAATGACAGTCCCTGCCCCCATAGAACTTATGATCTAAAATTAAGAAGTTGGCTAATAAGCAAGTATTTATGAAAACAAATCCTGCATTGTTTGTGGAGTGGTCGCCATAGCATACAAATATAATACTGTCACACATACTGAAAGCTGGCTGCAGTTCCTTTGTATATGTTTGTGTATATGCAAAAGAAGTTAGTTTTTTTTTAAACTTAAATTATTAATTTTAAAGGTGATAAGATAAAGCAGAAAAAGAGTTGTGTTGTATATTTTAAGTTTATATGGTCATTATTACAGATGAGAAAGAAAACAGCCCTGTTGGTATTATTCATGAAGAAGATAGCAACTTGGGTTTGTTGGAAAGCTTGTTTTATGTTTAAACTGAATACTGCTAATGCTATGACAAAGAATTTTGTTTCTCACAAGAACTGTCCTGAATGTTATTTTTGTTGCATTTTGTTTTGTTCTTAAGGCTTATAGCATGGTGTGTATCATACATAGCTCAAAAAAAACCCAATCCTAAATAAATCATTCCATGAATTTGTAAAACTTACTGACAAAACTGAGGAAAGTTTACATTCCCATAATAACTATTGACCTTCTTCCAAGGGGTAGTTAAAAATACCCAAGCAAACCAAACTGTAGGCTATTCAGGTCAAGTACTGAATTCAAAACTATATGAAGGCTAAGAAAGGTGTGATAAACAACATGACATTTTAAAATGGATCTTAATACATTTATGAATGGGTTAACATGACTGGATTGTCTGCAATAGCAGGGTACTGGCTCCATTGGCCCAGGTGGTATGTGCTAGCTCTTTACATTCCTATCATGGTCATTCACTGTAGGTTTGGGCGGGGGGGGACAGGGGGCTAGAACATATAACTTTTAAAACTGGAAGTATAAGGTTGTACCGTATGATGTAAAAGACTAAAATGCCCAAGTTAATAGGTGTAGTAGACCCTTTAACCTCTAATGTGGAGTAGTAAGGACTCAATCCTGCAATGTAGGTAATAAAGGACATCACAAATTGGCCACAAAGTATCAGGAAAATGTCTTAATTAGTCATTCTCTCACTGTGGGATACTCATCTTGGGAGGATAGAGGAAACTCCTTTTCTTGTATCATTGAGAATTTTATTAGACAAAGCACTGGAGAAGACGAAACAGCAGGAAGATGGACTATATGACCCAAGAGACCTTTTTCATCTTTTGTTTATTTCTATTATTCTATAGTTTAAAAAAAAATAAAAAGGAATTCTACCAAGAGTCATTAAGGTAAGCTAACTGACTGATGGATATTTATCCACTTACAAGATATCTAAATGGCTTAGGTCAGCCATCAGCACAGAACTTCTTTGCTTTTGAGTTCTGTTTCCCAGATAGCCACAGCTTAAAACTCCCAGGCCTGGGAAAACTGTGGGGAGCAAGTAATGTCCCCAGGAATAGTGTGGAGAGGGGGATCTCCATGTACAGAGTTACCCCTCTCCCCAATGTTACCATCACTACCTCACACCGTATCCTGCCTAGGCTCAAGGGCAAGCAGTGACTAGGCTAATGATAGGAAGAAGTAGGCAGGACACCTGCACACGAGTCCCATGGAGAGCGCAGCAGATAGGTAATACAGCTGCAGACTGTATGCTGACTTTTCTATGGAACATTCTGTGCTTAGGAATCCCATCTTTAATGGTGGCTCCTAAGGGAAGCCCTGTTAGCATGGCTTCACTGGAAATACATTGCCTGGAAGTAGGGTAGGAAGGAGGACTCTATGGAGCATTGTAGCTATCCCAAATTCTCTGCCTCTTGGATGACATGCTCTACCCCCTGTGTGAGGGGAGTCTTGTGGAGTTGTCATCCATCTTACTTCCATCCCCAGGTTATTATGGAAAGAGAAGTCATTTCATCCCAGAGACTACACCCTATCTTCACAGAGGTTTTCCCAACTGTGTGGGATCACAATGTCCGCTTGGGGAGAAACAAGCTAGCACAAAAGAGCTGTACTCAGCTTCTTTCTGGCATCTATCTGCTTGGCAGGGTGAAACTAGTGTAAGTCAGTGGAATTTTTGCCACATACACTAAGAAAGCCAGGGGCTTTCTCATGGTTAGTGTTGTTGGAAAGCGTCCTAAGTAGTGTCCTGGACTATCATCACTGCGCAAAGTCTCATCTTCCTGTGGCAGAGGGGGAAGTGAAGCCACACACCTAGTTTTATCAGGACAAGTCTTCACTTACATTTAACAGCTGGAGCACTAAGCTATGATTTACCTGCTTTGTTGTCATAAAAATCATTATTTACTCAAGCAGGGCCCTTTGCTCTCAGAGAAATTCATCTTGAGGCAGGGCAGGCATAGCATCATCATCATCTTCAGCATGTCAGAAGCAGTTTGACTGCCATTGGAAGCTCACTCACGGGGGCCATGAGACAAAGGTGCTGAATCAGTCATCTCAGTTATCCAGACAATGTCTCCACCCATGTTAAGGACTGATGTGTCTTTCTTTTCCCCCCAGAAGAAGGGAGGTTTTGGCTGCTTTCTGGCACTGCTGTCTCCTCCCTTGGCAGAGTGTTGACACCAGAGACCTCCACCCCTGTCTGTTTTGGCCAAAGGTAGTGTGAGGCCTGAGGTGAATCTAGATCATCTTCATTTTTCCTTTCTTCTCCTTTTAATCTGAGAATACCGTTCTAGTTCACAAAGTGACATTCGGCTTCAGCATGACATGAAAGAACCATTCTAGCTCCTCCCAGTGAGCTGAAAACTCTGCAGTTAGGAAAGATGGACAAAAGGTCCTGAAAGAGCTCTTCTGCCTCTAATTTTATGTGTCTTTTATGAAGTTTTCTGGGCTACCCAATGTTATCTAGAGAGATACAACCTGTTCCTACATCACAAGTTATGAGCTGGTATTGTCTGATGTGTCCAGTTCTTTGTGCCAACGTCAGCAATAGTGGTTTTCTCAGCTCTATCCATTGTACCTGGCAGCCTCCATGGAAATTTCAGCAGAGAGACTAGGGACCGAATGAGCATGGAGACTGAACTCCCATTTTCCCCATAAAACTGACCCCTTCAGGAGACATATGAGACACACAGACATAGAGATGCTTCTATTTTCACTGTCAGGGTTCTGCAAGAAATTTTCAGATGCTCCAGAAATATTTAGGTATACAATTAATATTGAAAATCAATGGTCTTTCTATGCTCCTGGAAGCCCAAGGCAGTTTTGAAAAATCTCTGTCTCTAGGGATGAATAGAAGACTTCAGGCTCCATGAATCACTGAAAGTACCTTTAAATAAATAAAATGAAAAGACCAGAGAGAGGGTGAAATACTCGGACATTTTCCCCTGCATCCACATCAGCCAATAGTTCTCTCACCAGATACTTCATTCAACATGCTTTCATGTGGGCTGGGAAGACAGGCATGAGGTCCTGAAAGCATTTCATGTTTGCATCCAAAAGGTTTCTCAGAAAAGGAATTGGTGAAGTATGAAGTCTGATGATAGAAAGGAAATGAAAATGAAACACCAGATGTGACACTGGTATTTAAACACCTTGCCTAGGGTCCTGTTCAGGGTTGTAAGAACTGGATTTGTAATTAACACCCAAGGGAGTCATTTAGCCAGTTAGGGTTGTAATCACCAGCTGGAAGATCTTATTTACCTCATCACTCTGTACAGTGGAAGTTATATTTTTGTGAGCTATTTTCCAATAACTTTGCAGTTTATATTTTTCAAAAGCACAAATGATAGAGCACACTTATTTATTATAGGAAGACAATGCTAGGAAATGTACTCCATTACTTTTGCTACAAGCTATTAACTATGTGTACAAAGACTAATAGGTTATATCCATTATATAAAGTGTTGCGATTTACTAAAACCAAACATTTCCTCTTACAAAGTTACCACACTAGACTGAAGTCTGCATAATGCATCAAGGCTAATGTCCTGCTGGGAATTTATTTCTTGAGCAAAGAATCAGCTTGCACTGCAAAGTTTCCTGAGCCAATATACCCATTGATTTACAGAAGAGCTTTCATTTTAATGGGGCTCATGGAGTCTCATTGTCTTTGCTATAGTGGATTTGGCAGGTTGTCACATTTTGCTAAGGGAAATCTGATCAGCACTGAATTTCTCATAATTGAGCTAGGCCCTGGGCTATACCATGGGGGCTTTCAGTGGTTATCAAAGGATGGAGAATTCTCAAATTACTTAAAATAACTTGCACATCTCCTGTCGACTAATACCTGCATACCATGAGTTATGTCTACACTTGCAAGTTTGTCTGAATTAAAAAGGCTTACTTCAACCTAACTTAGTCTTTGTCTGCACTAGGCTTTTATTTATTCAAATTAAGGAATTCCTTAATTTGAACAGATGAAAACTTAGTTCAAATTAGTAAGACCTACCAGTTAGTTTGAACTAAGCCCGTAATTTGATCGTTAGTTCAAACTAAGGCCGATGTAGACTACGATTAACCCTTAGTTCGAACCTAATTTATATTAAGGCAGTTAGTTAGAATTGATAAAGTGGACTAATTCGAACTAACATTACGGTAGTTCAAATTAGTCCACTTTGTTAATTCAAACTAATAAGTTTGAGTTTAGTTCAAACTAAACTCAATCTTATTAGTTTGAATTAACAAATTCAAGCTAACTTTTCCTAGTGTAGACTTAGCCATGACGTCTTCAGTGCGTTAAGTTGATGGGAAATGCCCTCTCATCAATGCAGCGCTATGCTACTTGCCAGGGCAGCCTTTGGGGAATCAACCTCCCAACTGATTGAGCAGGTCTTCACAGACCCACTTGGTAGATTGGGACAATTGAGCTTATGAGCGAATTTGCAGCGGTCAGTTAAGACAAGCCCTAGGTGTCAGATAGGGCTGAAGCCTAGTAGTACAGTCCAGGAATTGGACCAAGGTATTCCCAAATTATAATCAATGCAATGCCACTGATTCACTATGTGTATGCCTCGGTTTCCCTGTGTAAAATGGAATACAAGTATTTACCCTGATAGGGGATAACCTGCCACTGAGCTGAAGGTTTAAAAACCTAGGGAGTTGTGGGTGTTCTGCAAGTCCCACATTAAGGAGTGAGAATTAACTGCATGTGATAACCATTAAAGTAAAGAGGTAGCCAGATAAATTGATAAACATTTGAGCCAGCTTTACAACTGGTGGCAAAATTCAGCAACAGTTGACGGGACTTACACAAGCTATACAACTTCCCAAAGGTCGCTTCAGTGCAGCGCCTTCACTGTGCTGCACTGATGGGAAACACATGCCCACCGATGCAGCACCATGCCACTTGAATGGGGTGGTTTTATTATGCTGATTTCCAAATTGACTAAGTCTATATTGATGGTGGCAAAATCACTGCTGTCAGCACGATCTTCTGGGTTTGATTGAGCAGTTAGCGTAGACGAGCTCATTTGATCAAGGATTTGCTCTAGCAACTCCGGCCCTAGAGCTGGTGTATCAGTAAGTCAACCAGAAGGCATTTCTGCTTAGCTTAGCAAAGTGTGTAGGGAGTACTTAATAAGTCATTAGGAGCTACCCAAGGTATTTTATATACCTTGAATAGCTCTCATCCACTGCCACAGAAAAGTGTGGCGAGTATAGAGTATGGCTTAGTGGGTCATAGCTGACCATTTAGTCAATCTGGAAAGATCATCACCACTGGTGTAGATATGGCCCCAGACATCCAACTCCACCTTTACAAAACTTTTCCAAAAATGGCGCTTGAAGTGGTAACAGTGGCCTGCTCTGCGCTCAATGTTTTCTCCATATTTTGAACTAAGCAATTGCAATGTATGAATTGATATTTTGACTCAAAGATGCATGTTAATCAGCCTTGCCTTTTTCCCCAAGTCAGTGATTTATCACTCGTAAAGCCATGTTAATGCCTAGTTTAATATTTGTTTTTGCTAGTCTTAATTACACTCAGTTCACTTCTAAAGATTTCACCACAAATTCTACGTGTGCATTAGACTGTAAAGAGGAGATGCCAAAATGAATGCAAGCCACACAGAGACACTTGCTGAGAGAGCGAGAGATCAGAACTGCACATTACCTAGAAAAAATCTTCCCTTTTGACTGATCTCCTTTTGCTACAAGGATACTGAATGAAAAAAGGTGAGGTGCCACACAAGTGTTTGATTATTTCATCCAAGTTCAAGACATAACCAAAAAAAAGACCCAAGAAGCTCTTATAGATACAGGTACCTTGTATCCAAATCAACCACAGTGTCTGATGTCAATGTATATTGTATAAAATTTAACCTGGTAACTTAGTTTGCTGCACTTGCCACTATAGTGGGCTGTGGCCAAACTGGCTTTGATCTTTTTTGTGAAGATTGTTTCAGTTAGACATGAGCCAAACTCTTGCAACTGCCTTTTTCCAAGCATTTGTGTTTTGGCTTGGACTCTGTTTATGGCCAGAACAATTTGCTTTGAGCTGGCTGTCAATGGAGTAACCAGCTAGAATGACACAAACCAAGGGTCAAATTCCAGTCTCCTACTCATATTGAGTAGGACCTTGCTCCCCAGGCAGTTCCATTACAGTCATTGGGAATATCCATGAAATAAGGCGTTCCTTGACATGAGTGGAAGAATCAACATCTCAACCTCAGTTTCCTCTTTGGCTGACCTGCAGACATTTAGCCACTTCTGCTACTCAAGAACACCTTGAGCTCAAGTCAGTGAGAACTGAGGTGAATGAGTGTCGAGGACATACTGTACTTTGAAGGTCTGGACAGAAAAAACCCTAATTCTGCCCAGAATTAATTTAGCTACTGGCTAATCATCTCTCTCATTTTTTTAAACAGGATCGTTTACAAAGCTTAAACATCTTATTTATCCAGCGAATCAGACTAATGCACAAAAAAAAAAAAAAAAGACAGAGAGAGAGAGAGAGAGAGAGAGAGAGAAGAGGGGCAGGGAAGCATGTCTCTGTTGCAGATAGTCTTTATTGTGTATAAATGAAAAGTCAGCCCTGACCTTGACAAATGTGTTTGACTGGGAGCTTTTTTACTTTTTAATCTAATAACATTGGTACTCCCCTGTGACCTTCTTTTAATATTACAAGTTCCCTCTCTCCTTCTAGAGGACTGAAAGCTAGAGACCACATTATTATTTACTAACATTTTTAAATTCAGTGTGTGCCACTTGAAGGAACAAACCTCTACTCCAACTTTTCAACAACTATTGTAATTGTTTTTCATAGGAATCATATTTTTTAATTGTAGCATTGTTCTGCTGAAGCCCTATTGTCTGTGTCCTTCAAAACTGTCAGTTGATTAAATAAAGTTGAAGAGCTGAAAAACACATTGTTGTAATTGCTTTGTATGTTTAAATTGTCTTATCAGAAAACAAGGTTATGAAATTCATCTGTTGAGATGCAAAAATAAAATACTTTAATAAAAAAAATAAGAAGAAAAGATTCTCCTGTGTTTTGTTTGCAGTGCTTGAGTCACAAGCTTAGTGGCGTTGCTTGACTAAGAGACCCAAAAAAAATCCATTATAAAAGAAAGTTAAATTTGCAGAGTCAAGCACTCAGAAGCTAGGACATACTGGCGATAAGTTGGCCTATCCAACCTTAATTCAGTCGCTAGTATATGTACATCATCACAGAGGTTTTAGTGTATGAGCACATATTACTGTTTCTACTCCCAATCAGGCAGCATATTCCTTCTACTGCTCACTGCCTAAGTTTGTGTGCTAGCTGTGGGAGCAATGAGAGCACAGAAAAGACAATATGGTCTTATTTGTAGTGCTCAGTGTGTGACATGTTGCTCCCCAATATCTGGCATGGTATGCCACTGTGACGCCCAGATTCCACGCCTGAACCCTGACTTACTCCGCTTTCTTAGGTGACTACTCACTGCTGAGCTGGGCCACACCAGTCTCCTGCATGTAAGCAGTCCTAGGCAGGGAGCGGGCACCTTCAGGCATTACAGGCAATGGTTCTCCCCCAGCGGGCACCACCCAGCCCCAGACACTGCCCCAGGAACTCCCATCCTACATGAATTGGGAGCCACCCTCAATCACCATTAACCCATGGCCATCCATTTAACATTGAAATGGATCGTGTCCAGCCTCCCTCACTCATACCCTCTAAAATTAATATGGCTTCAGATAAAATATGATTTTGAGTACATATCACAGCAAGGCATAATCATTTAATAAAGTAGCCAAAAGTCAAACAAAAGATATAAAACACAGGCTAATCTAATGCCATTATCTAGGATCACACTGTAACTTGGTCACATCTTTCTTGCTCGCAAGTCTAGCTGTTTGGTGGTTTTCAGCCAGACTAAGCCCACATGGCCATGTGGGTAGGCTGAGTATCTTGCAGTTGCTTCTGATATGGTGTTTCTCTGGTCTAAGGCAGCAGCTTCTCTCCTCACTCAAAGTGTGTCTCTTTGTTTTCAGTCTCCTTTCAGTCCCTCCCCTTCTTGCCCAGCCCAAGGAACCCATTGTCTTTGTTATGCAGTTCACCAGCCTCTGTGCTTCCTAGAAGCTTTGTTGTTTACATGCGGCTAGAAAACAAATCCATTTGTCCACTTCCCCAGGAGCCATGTAACCTGCTTCACATACATGATGCTGCAGGAAATATGGCACCATGATAATGGTGTAGAATATTTTATGAGGAGGGGCATCACTGGTTGTGGGCACAGGGGGTCCATGACTCCAGTCCCATTGCCAATGCCCTGGCCCCGGCTGGGGACATAGGGAGGGGCCACAGATCCAGCCCTGACCTGACCCCTGCTGGGTTCGGGGCCTGATTGGGCTGCTGCCACCATGGCAGCACCAGCCAGATCTGACCCCAATCCTGGCCAGGGATATGGGGCTGAGCCACCAACCTGGCCCTGACCTGACCCCAGCTGGGGATGTGGGGTAAGGTTTCCACAGCAATAGCAGTCAGACCCAGTCCCGACCCCTGCCAGGGATGTGGGGCCAGGCTGCCATGGTGGCTCTGGCAACCTAATCTAGCCCCAACTGGGGTCGGATCAGACAAACATGGATCTGGCCTTGGGCCTGCGCCCTGAGATATTTTTGGGGACAGTGACACCACTGACTATAAGCACTCATAAAGGATCTCTGCTGGGCACATTTGCATCAGATCACATAGTTATCTTGCAAAAGTACAGAAAGGCTCACAGCTCATACTCTAGGGACTCATGGATGTGTGTTCAGTGACACAGTGTAACAGCAACCCCTAGCAAATGGGAGGAGTAACTGCAGGGGCTGTTCACTCGGTCCCTTCAGCTGTGGACTGGGGCACAATCAGACACTCTGTGAGAGTGATGCATGTGCAGTCAGGGGTGCGGGGACAAGCTGTGAGGGGCTGGAACCGGCTCAGGACAAATGGTGTATTCCGAGAACGTAGTCCTTAAAAAAGTTCTACCAAGCATATGTAAACTGAGATTGTCAATCTTTGTGGCTTGAATAGAGTTTCATTGGATGGCAAAAGGCATCCTTGCCATCAGCGTGCCCCCCCACCCCTGCAAGCAAATTTCAAGTTCCTGCACCAAAGCATTGAGCTATGACAGCAACCAGCACCCCAGAAGGGCATTTTGGTGGTGCGGAGGCAAGGAGAGCATCCAAGGCCCACCGAAGGAAATGGTGTTGTGAACTAGTCAGGGTGGCGGTGAGTCAGTGAGAGATCGGTGAAATAGCAGTTGAATGGTGAGATATGTTGGTGCAGGGGCATGGACAGACTTTAGGAGGGCAGGCTGCCAGGAATAAAATTGGTGTGAGACTGACTGGAGAGTAGGGAAGAGCATTTTCTAGGTATGCTGAGGGCTACTTGTGCTAGATGTGACTGAGGAAGTGGAATTGCAGAGAGGCTAGAATACTAAACTGATATTGAATGGGGTGAGATGAAGTGATTAGATTATATTTGGGGGATGGGAAAGAAAAATGATCTGTGGAGGAGGGAAATCTGGAAAAGATGGCTTTTTTTCAGCAATAACAGTCTTTCATTATACTAAAATAATGATAAGAGTACCATGCAGCCATAAAGTACTTTCCATCTTCAAAATTATTTCCATTTATTACCTGCTATTCCCAACAATCCTGGAAAGTAGGTTGGTCATGTTATGGGCATTTTTACCAGTAGAAAAAGTGATGCTGAATGGTTAAGTGATTTGTCCTAGGCCTCAGACTGAGGTCAAGTTAAAGGCAGGATTAGAACTTGAAAATTCAGTCACTCCTCGCAGTACCTGATAAATAAAAAAGTGCAGCTTCCGTATGTTCAGTGATGGAAATTGCAACATTAAGAAAAAAACATATGTTTAGTCTTGTAATGAAATACACATCAAATATATTGGCATTCAAGAGGTTTCATCCATTTGTGGTATTACCATTCTAACCACAGCAGAAAAAAATGAAAAGGGAAGGAAAACTTTACGAGAAGCTAAGTACTAATGTAGGAGATAATGGTATTACATATACACAGCCCCAGGCACAGCCCCAGGCAGGAAGAAGGAAGTGCCTTGCCCTGGGCAAACAGCATGCTGGAAGCTGGGGAGGCAGCCATGTCCCAGCCTCCCAGCATGGCCAGGCAGAAGCAACTCAGATCTTCTGTTTGGAGCAATGAGGAGGTCCTCTGCCTCATAAAAAATTTGGAGCAGGGAGGACATCTGTGCCCGGTTCCGGGCTAGGCACTGGAACCAGAGTGTATATGCTGACATTGCCAAGACAATGTCAGCAGAAGGCTGCCACCACACCACAGAACAAGTGCTCTCCAAAATCAAAGTCCTTCGCCAGGGCTATGTGAAGACAAGGGTGAGGCAGCTCTGGGGGCAGCCAGCACCATCAGGTGCCCTTATTATGAGGAGCTGCATGCTTTCCTCCAGGAGGTGCCACCAGTCTCCCAGTGATGAGCCGTGACTCGGCTGGGCGGCAACCTGTAACTGCAGCAGCAGAGGGGGGCTCCTCAGACTGAGAGTCCCTGGACGTGGACAATGCCAGCTGCCCTGGCAACAGCCAGCCAGCAGCTACCCAGCCAGCAAGCCTGGAGGTTTTCCCACCCTGGAGGAGAGAGCAGCCACCCCCAGGAGAAGGATGAGAAACCAGGGGAGACAGAGGCGGCACCCCACACTGAGGGCGAGCCTGAAGAGGGGACGCGTTGATAGACATCCACAGCACCTGTTGGTGAGTACTCCCCTCCATGAGAACAGGGCTGGTCCTGCCGGTAGCACAGCCAAGGCAGGGGGACAGGGCCTGGGATGGGGACAGGAGCTGGGCAGTCTCCCATGAGGCACAGGAGGGGCCATGTGTCGGGGGGACCCAGACCTGACCAGGGTGGGGGCCAGTCAGGAGAGGTGTTGGGGGCAACCAGAAGTGGCAATGTGAAGGGTGGAGAGCATGTGGCTGACACCCCTAACACATGGTCTAGGGCAATATCCTGGGGGCAGGCTAGGGTTGAGTGCTGCTTGCCACTAAGGGCACCACTTCTGACCCCAGAAGTACAGATTGGCACTGTGTCCCTTGGGGGCCTGACCCACAGGACAAAGATTGGGACATGGGGGCATCCAGGGCACAGCTGACACAGCACTATGTAGCAAGCTTATGGAACTAACCCTGTTCTCTGCTTCCCTCCAGCAGCTCGCACAGCCACCTGACATCACGTCGACACAAGCCTGCCACCTACCACTGGGAGAAGGAGGGAGACCCACCAGCCCAGACAGCCACACCCAGGTGACCTTGGCCACCCAGCCCAGGTGGCTGAAGACCACCCCACCATCTGGGACAGGGGGACACCTGCCACCAGACAAGAGATGGATTGCTCCAGAGCTCCCTGGAGCTAATGGAGCTCCACACATGCAGCCTGGAGGAGCAGAGCGAGGCCCTCTGGAAGCTGAGGGTGCCATCCACCACCTGGCGGCTAGGACTGTCTGGTGTCCTTTTGGGTCCGGCAGTAGCCCAGCTGCCAGCACCCTTGGCACCCCTGGACCCAGAGTGGGCACAGAAAGAGCCAGGGCATGCAACCCCCCCCCAAGCTGCCAGCACTGCCTCCCCACCCTACCCTTCCTGCCCACCCAACTCCCCACTCTCCAGTCTCCCCCGACTCTGCAGTTGAGGTCCCCACTCACCAGTTGGCCCCCCAACTCAGTCACCCTTCTTGTAGTTTCTCCCCTAACTCCCCAGTTCTCCCCCCCAACTCTCACACCACCCTCCCAAGTCCCTCACCACCTTGAACGCCCGCTATTGTTAATAAAACATGTTAACATCACATGCTTTCTGTTGGTGATTTTATTGGGTGGTGGACGGGGGGGGGGGGGTGCGGGGGAGGGGGGCCGCGGGGGCGAGTCAGGTGGGGGGGGGTGGGGGGTACAGTGCTCCGCCCTCACAGTTCTTCCACCATGAACATGTCCCTGAGTGCCTCATGCATGATGGAGGCATGGTTTCCGGATGCTGCAAATGCCCTGCGAGGTGCTCCACTTTGGCCTCCCAGATGTGGACCAATGTCTCTCCCCACAGCTCACTGAGATTGTGTAGAGCCATGCAGGGCTGGACAACCTCTGCGGTGGTTTCTTCAGTGAGGTGGAGGTGCTTTAGCAGGCACCTTCAGTGGGCTTTCAGTCAGCCATATGCTTGCTCCACCACCTGGTGGCAGAGGGTCAGGTAGTGGTTAAAAAGCTGGTGGCTGGCACCAAGGGGTCTTGTGCAGAGCAATGGGCCCTCCAATTTTTCATAGGCTGTGTGCGCAAACAATTTCTTTTGTGCAAATTTTTGTAACCAGTGTCCAAATTTGTGTGTGGTCCAGTGAGTGTGGTCAAACTTGTGAGTGCAATGAACCAAGTGTGTATGATGCAAGTAATAGCTAAGTTTTATTTTGATATGGTGATGTAAATGATTTTACAAATTACACCTTGTTTGAAACATGCTACTTGACACTGCCTTCTTTAAGTAGCATAAAAATATTAGCACTATTGAATTTTTTTGTGCACACTTTATTTTGTTGTGCGTGTGGGTTTCATGAGCGGTGTGCATGCACGCAGCTTAGAGGGAACATAGGTTCAGGGATGCATGAGCCATGGGTGGAGGGGGTAAGCCGCATCAGCGACAATGAAGACAGGCACCTCCACTTCCCCAATGGTGCTGTTGGGAAGGGGAGGGGAGAACGTGCCTGAGTCCATGCCTTGGTACAGGGCAGAGTTGCAGAGGACCCATCATGCACCCTCTCCAGCCAGCCAACATAACAGTTCTGAAAGATGCCCCACTGGTCCACAAGGGCCTGCAAGATGACTGAGTGATACCCCTTGTGATTTTGGTACTTGGCCACACGGTGCTCTGGGGCATGCACAGGGATGTGGGTGCCATCAAGTATCCCTGCCCAGTTTGGAAACCTGACAATGGTGAGGCTGGTGATAGTGTCCTGCAGCTCTCCCGGGGTTTCAAGGCATGGCAGCAGGACCGGGTTGATAACCCAGGCAACCTGGACCAGAACTTCCCTGATGGTGGACCTCCTGATACTGGCGAGGTGTGCCACAGACCTGTAAGACTTGGGAGTGGCCATCTTCCACTCTCTTGTCCACAGGGATGGCAACTCTCATCACCATGTCCCTTCAGCACAGAAACAGGACGAGCTCAGCAACCAGGTGAGCGGAGGTCTCCCTGCTTATCCTCAGGTTCCTCTGCCACTGTTCGTTGCCCCAGGTTCTCAGTACAACCCTCTCCGTGCTGGTCTTCCGTGCTCAGATGTGGCGGGGCACGGGGGGGGGGGGGGGGGCCCCAACTAAGACCACTCTGAAGGCCAGCAATATGATGGCCATGGGGTCAGGCTTGGGGCCATGTGGGGCCAGGAAGAGAGTGCCTCACTGCAGGAGGGCACCCTGCAGACTGGCTGAGGGCCTAGCTGCTGCTTAATGATGGTATGGGAGCCAGGGAGCATCCATAGCTGTCTCTCTAACAGTTTCCTGCCAGCCAGAATGGATAGGGAGCTGCGGTCAGTTCCTGGTCTTATGGGATTGGCTGGGGACATGGCCCTGCCAGGGGGCCATGTTGCCACACCTGCCATGGTGCCTCTCTCCTGAATCGAACTAGCAAGTCCTGTGTCTGGACATGCTAGTTCATAGAATCATAGAGAATCATAGAATCATAAAGTCATAGAGTTGGAAGGGATCCCACGAGGTCATCTAGTCCAACCTCCTGCCAAAAAAAGCAGGACCACTCCCATTAGATCATCCCAGTCAGGGTTTTGTCCAGCTGGGCCTTGAATACCTCCAGAGATGGAGATTCCACCACCTCCCTAGGCAGCTTATTCCAATGCTTCACCACTCGCCTAGTAAGGAAGTTTCTCCTAATATCCAGCCTGGACCGCCCCAGCTGTAACTTGAAACCATTGCTTCTCATTCTGCCCTCTGTTACTACCGAGAACAGTCGAGCTCCATCCTCCTTGGAGCAACCCTTCAAGTAGTTGAAGGTTGCTATCAGATCCCCCCTCAGTCTTCTCTTCTGCAGACAAAATAAGGCTAGTTCCTTCAGTCTTTCTTCATAGGGCTTGTGCTCCAGACCTTTGATCATTTTTGTTGCCCTCCTCTGGACTCTCTCTAATTTGTCCATGTCCTTTCCGTAGTGGGGAGCCCAAAACTGGACACAGTATTCCAGATGTGGCTTCACTAGTGCAGAATAAAGGGGAATGATCACATCCCTCGATCTGCTGGCAACACTTCTTCTGATGCAGCCCAGTATGCCATTGGCCTTTCTGGCAGCAAGCGCACACTGCTGACTCATATCCAGCTTCCCATCCACCATGACTCCCAGGTCCTTTTCTACACTGCTGCTATTTAGCTGATCACTCCCCAGCCTGTAGCAGTACATGGGGTCTTTTTCGTCCCAAGTGCAGGATTTTACACTTGTCCTTGTTGAACCTCATGAGATTCCTCTTGGCCCACTGCTCCAATTTGTCTAGGTCTCCCTGAATCCTGTCCCTGCCCTCTAGGGTGTCTACCGTTCCCCCCAGTTTGGTATCATCTGCAAACTTACTAAGTGTGCAATCAATCCTATCATCCAGATCATTAATGAAAACATTGAACAGAACTGGCCCCAACACCCGCCCCCTGGGGCACACCACTTGTTACTGCTTGCCAACTTGACATGGAGCCATTGATTCCTACACGCTGAAACCGTTGATCTAGCCAGTTTTCTATCCACCTTACAGTCCACGCATCTAACCCATACTTCCTTAATTTGCCAATGAGAATGCTGTGTGAAACTGTATCAAAAGCCTTGCTAAAGTCAAGGTATATCACATCAACGGCTCCTCCCGCATCCACAAATCCAGTCATCTCATCATAGAAGGCTATGAGGTTGGTCAGGCATGATTTACCCTTGGTGAATCCATGCTGATTGTTCCTGATTACTCTATTTTCCTCCAAGTGTTTCAGGATGGATTCTTTGAGAAGCTGCTCCATGATTTTTCCAGGGATTGAGGTGAGGCTGACAGGTCTGTAATTCCCTGGATCCTCCTTTTTGCCTTTCTTGAAGATAGGTACTATATTTGCTTTTTTCCAGTCCTCTGGCACCTCCCCTGTTCGCCATGAGTTTTCAAAGATAATGGCCAACGGTACTGCTATCTCATCAGCCAGCTCCCTCAGCACCCTCGGATGCAGTTCATCCGGCCCCATGGACTTGTGCACATCTAGTTTCTTTAAGTAGTCCCTAACCTAACCTTCTGTCACCAAGGGCCTCTCTTCTTCTCCCCAGTCTACCGTACCTAGTGTAGTGGGCTGGGAGCTGACCCTGCTTGTGAAAACTGAAGTAAAAAAAGCTTTGAGCACTTCAGCTTTTTCCTCATCCTCTGTCACGAGGATGCCTGCCCCATTCAGTAAGGGACCTACACCATCCCTGATCCTCTTCTTGTTATTGATATACTTGTAGAACCCCTTCCTGTTATCCTTCACATCCTTTGCTAGTCGCAACTCCATTTGTCCTTTGGCCTTTCTGATTTTATCCCTGCAGTCCCGAGCAATATCTTTATATGCCTCCTTAGTCATCTATCCTAGCTTCCACTTCCTGTAAGCATCCTTTTTATGCTTCAGCTCAGTGCAGAGCTCTCTGTTAAGCCACAGTGGGCGCCTTCCACATTTGCTGTGCTTTGTCCTTCTCAGAATTGTATCTTCCTGCGGCCTTAGCAGGGTTTCTTTAAAATGCACCCAACTCTCTTGGACACCTTTCCCCTTCAGATCAGCCTTCCAATTGATCCTGCCCATCAGTTCCCTGAGGGAGACAAAATCTGCTTTTCTGAAGTCCAGGGTCTGCATTTTGCTTCTTTCCTTCTTTCCTTTAATCATCAACTTGAACTCAATCATTTCATGGTCACTGCTACCCAGGTTGCCATTCACTTCTACTTCCCTGATAAATTCTTCTCTATTTGTGAGCAGCAGATCGAGAGGTGCAAGGCCCCTAGTTGGTTGCTCCAGCATTTGTACCAGGAATTTGTCCTCAACACTCTCCAGAAACTTCCTGGATTGCCTGTGGGCTGCTGTAGTGGCCTTCCAGCAGATGTCAGGGTATTTGAAGTCTCCCATGAGAACCAGGGCCTGTGCTCTAGAAACTTCTGTCAGTTGTCCATAGAATGCCTCATCCACCTCCTCCTTCTGATCTGGCGGTCTGTAGCAGACACCTACCACAACATCCCCCTTGTTGCTCTCCCCTCTAAACTTAACCCACAGACTTTCAACTGGCTTGTTTCCACTTTCATAATGAAGCTGTGAGCAGTCATAGAGCTCCTTTACATACAGTGCTACTCCTCCCCCTCTCTTTCCCTGCCTGTCCTTCCTGAACAGTTTATACCCATCTATTGCAGAGCTCCAGTCATGCAAACTATCCCACCACGTCTCTGTTATCCCAATCATGTCATAGTTCTTTGTCTGTGCCAGTACTACCAATTCCTCCTGCTTGTTTCCCAGGCTCCTTGCATTTGTGTATAGGCACCTAAGATACCCAGCTGATTGCCCTACTTTCCTATTTTGATTTTCAATTCTATTGTATCTACCTCCCTGCATTTTCTTTTGGTGTTGACCTCCCCCACCTGCCTCAGGCATTAGGGCTTCATTAGAGCATCTAAGAAGGTTATTTGATTCTTGGTAACTTTGACTTCGGAATCAGATTCCCCGCATGTTCCAACTACCCTCTCTTCTATCCCTGGAGTTACAGTTACATCCACCCCCAAGTTCCATCCCATCCCCCTGGTCTCCCACATTGTCACTTACCTGTGGGCTTTGGTCCCCTTCCCCCGTCAGACCTAGTTTAAAGCCCTCCTCACTAGGTCAGCCAGTCTGCGTCCAAATACGCTCTTCCCCTTCCTCGAAAGATGGAGTCCATCTCTGCCTAGCAGTCCTTCTTCCTGAAACAGCAACCCATGGTCAAGGAAGCCAAAGCCCTCCTGACGACACCATCTTCACAGCCAAGCGTTCATCTTCAGGATGCATCTGTCTCTGCTCAGGCCTGTATCCTTGACCGGAAGAATTGAGGAGAACACCACCTGTGCTCCAAACTCCTTCACCCGCGCTCCCAGAGCCCTGAAGTCACCTTTGATCTGCTGAGGATCACCTCTCGCAGTATCATTGGTTCCTACATGAATGAGAAGCATGGGGTAGTAGTCAGAGGGGCGGATGATTCTCGACAATCCCTCCGTAATGTCTCGGATGCGGGCACCTGGCAGGCAGCATACCTCTCAAGAGACCTTGTCAGGGCAACAGATGGGTGCCTCCGTCCCCCTCAGAAGTGAGTCCCCAACCACCACAACTCTACGTTTCCTTCTAGCTGTGGTGGCTGTGATCCTCCCAGCCTCGGGGGTGCGTGGTCTCTCCTCTTCCACCTCCTTCACCGTCTCTAGCACCGCATAACGATTCTTCACCACAACGGAGGGTGGGTTGTGGGCAGGGGTGGAGCACTGCCTACCGCCAGAGGTAACCAGCTGCCAGTGTTCTCCCCCTGCCACAGGCTCCCCATCCAGCTCCAGTGTTGTGGCAGTAGTCCCTGGCACCTGGATAGTGCCCTCCTTCTTGCACTTCTCCTCGTGGATGCTGTCGAGGAACTTCTCCAGGGTGTGGATACTCCTGAGCCGAGACACCTCCTCCTGTAACTCTCCCACCTGCCTCCTGAGAGATTCCACCAGCAGGCACCTGTCACATCGATTCATCTCCCCAGCCAGATCGTTGGAGACAGGGAACTGCAGGCTGCAGTCCCTGCAAGTCCACACCAGGGTCTGGGTAGAGATATCTATGGTCAGGATGTCTGTCTGGCTACAGGCACAGGTAGAAGAGACAGAAGGGGCGCTGGCAGCAGTGCGGCTCCTCTTCACCATCTTCACCAAACTCCCTCTCAAACTCCCCTGTTTGCTGTCCCCTGTTCGCAAAAAGTTCAATTTCTGGTTTTTGCCATGGACCTGTTAAATTGATTTTGTTTAAATCGATTTAATGATTTATATCGATTTAGCTTAAATTGATTCAACTTCAAGCGATTTTACAAGCTGTGCGTGGACATAGCCTTTATGAATAAGCTCAGTGCTTTCTTTATTTGTCATCTGGACCCACGATTCTGGAGCTATAGACACATGATACCACAATTTAGCAAAGCACATAAGCACATGCTTAACTTTAAGTACATGAATACTCTCATTAACTGCAATAAGGAGAACTTCAAGTACCTACCAGCCTGAGGCCTTAGAAACAAACATCTGAATAGGGCTCAATGAGAATTTCTCAGCTGAACATTTTTTCTGTCCAATAATGTCAAGTCACCAAAACCAAAACTTTTTGCAGAAATGTATCAGTTTCAATGAAACTTGGCTGAAGTGTTCTCAGATTCAAGATGGAATTTCTGGTCAAACAAATAAGAACCAGAACTGCACACCCACTCCCCAATGGGACACCAGCATGGGCTGTGGAAGACCTATGTTCAAGACCTTACTTTATGTAACCACTGAGCTATAGAGTCACAATGGCTTAATTAATTCTTTGTGCAAAGTGGAATGAAAGACTAGGTCAGTAGCCTGAGACTCTTGCTTTCTGGCCAGCCCCAGCCTTGAATATCACTGCAGCCTTTGTTAACAAAGGGTTCCTCTACAAGCAAAGCTTAAGCTGCAGTATTTTTCAGTGTAAAAATAGTGTTAAAAAAAGAAAAAAAAAAAAAAGGTCTGAGCCCAAGGTGTGGAATGCTATGTTTGTCCTGTTTAGGGCTGGGTGAACTGGTTCAGGTAAAATTAAAACTGACCTCAAACTCCCAGCCAAATATTGAACCTAAATGAAACTGTTCTTAGAGGAAAAAAGATTTCTTAGTTTTTCCCCTCATTATTCTACATCCTTGGAAGTGTCATCAAAGAGGTGATTTTCTGTAAGTATATCCAAACTGATGGAAAGCACAAAGCCTGATCTCATATGATTTCCATCCCAAGTCTGCAAACTCAAACTACCGGTAACCTCCAAGTTCCAAAAGGGCAGCTGTGTTAGTCTAGTTCAGTAAAACAAACAAAGAGTCCTGTGGCACTTAAAGACTCTGAAATTTATTTAGTGCATGAGCTTTCACGGGAGAAAATCCCACTTTTGTCGAACTAACCTGGAAATCTTTTGTAGTTTGCCCAGCACTATTTTTGACCATTGTGAATCGATCCTGTTTGACTGAGAATTATTTTTTCTATTGATTGTGAACAACCATCTCTCTCTGCACTTACTCCCCCACCTAATACCACCATAACATTATTAAGTTTCCTGAGCACCGAATCTGATTATAACAACATATACTTATATGAATTCTTCCATTGATAATATGGATGTAGTATGGGACTCCATGGAAATTTCACTGTAGTTTAGTATTAAAGTCGAAGGATAGTAAAAGGATTTATTTTGTTCTCCTATAATAGAAACCAAACAACCACATGGCAGGATGAAGTGCTGTTTTCTTCTACAGCATTATTCTGCCATGATAGCAGTCACAGCCAGCACAGGAAAATGGCTTGTCTTCCTTCATCTCCTTCAAAATCTAACACCCTCATCCTAATGAAGCTGTCTTTTATTAGACATTGTTCTAAAGTGGCTTATATAACAGAAATACAAAACCTCCTCCTATTTTTCTCATACCACTTTTTTTCTTTATTTGAATAGGCTTTCTCAGCTGCATAAACTAAAACTAAAATTAATAGATCGCGTCACTGATCTGGGTGGGTGGAACAAGGTCCCTATTTTTAAGGGCAATCTATGTCTGTCACAATTTCCTGGTTTTCCTTCAGGTGCAACATGGTATGCCTATGGAGCCTAATGAAATGGAGTGGTGTTTTCATCCTCAGTTTGGTCTGTATGAGTCATATGTATGGTATGAAGTACAAGAATGAAATGAGGGCTCTCACTCTTTTTCTCTCTCTGGGCCTGATTCAAAGTCCACCACACTAAATGGGAATATTTCATGGTGTCTCATTAAATGACTTTTCTGTCTCTGGTTTTAGCTGAACAGTTCAGTACCATGCATGAAAGATTGTGTGTTCCCAAACCAATGACCAGTGTAGCAAGGACAGTGGGAGTAGTCCTGCTTTAGCAGAGGGTTGGACTAGATGACCTCATGAGGTCCCTTCCAGCCCTAATATTCTATGATTCTGTGAGTGTGTGTAGATGCAGTGCTCAGGAAAGGCTCGAAAGTCCCTGTATGTACTTACAAAGAGGATTGTTAACAATGTTTGCTTAGTGTTTAGCAAAGCAGTCTTGGAGTTCATTTCTAGAAATTCATCTCACCCTTCACTGATCCAGAAACAGATATGGTGAATGGTGGAGACCAATTCTGAAGCCGCTAGCTTAATATATTATTTAGATTTCCAATTAAGCTTCTTTGTGATAAATAATGACAAGACTGGTCTTCTCACTGTGTTTTTGTAATCTTTACAATACAGCATGTAATATTTACATAAGATCTCCATTTAGCTGCTCTAATCTTTAGCAATGCAACTAGCCCTGAGTTACAGATCTGATATTGCCTTTATTTGTTTTTTAAAAGTAACTAAAAAGGACTAATTCTGAAACTAAAGAAGAAGCTTAAATCCACCTAATTCAGTGGCAGTTGCAGATACCCAGAACCACTCAAGATATGTTCCAAAGCATTTTAGAAGAGCTCTTATGGTTAGGGCAGGCGACACTATAGTTAACAAGATATACAAATTCAGGTTCTCATTGTGGAGTCCTTGCCCACTCTGCTGAGCCCACTGAAGTTTAGAAGTCTGCCTACCTGTCAGGGGTGTCACTGCACTGGGGCCAGCAGGGCATGGGCCCTGGTTCTCTGGCTGGCGGCACATCCAGAAAGGGCCCGATCCAGCACCATGCCACTTCCAGCAAATGGTGGAGGCTCAGAAATGGCTCCTGCTGCTTGTAAGGAGCCGAAGGGACAGTTTCCCTCTTCAAGCATGCTGCAAAAGTCTTGGAGCCAGGGACGGTCCCTGCCGTTTTCCTCAAGATGCAGATATGTCCAAGACTCTCTCTTTTTGCCATGCCCATGCCCACCAGCAGTGGAGTTGGAAATGGCGGCACACATGCTGTACCAGCCCTTCTGTTCTACAGCTGCTTTGCAGAAACACAAAGCATGTTGTAATGTAGATGAGACGTGGTCCAGTGTCCATTATCGTTTACCATGCAGTGGTGCCTGAAATACTGTGGTTATTGCTTTGTGGTGGGAGAAACAGAAGACACTGTGATATCTCAGGTTCCAGAGGGATAGCCGTGTTATTTTAGATATCACTATGTAGAAACTGTTAGGAAATCTTGACCTGCCATAATCCATGAATCACTTTGTCCACACAAAATGAACAAGGAGTCCTGTGGCACTGTTAAAGACTAATTAATTTGTTTATCAAATGAGCTGTCTTGGGAGAAAATCCCACTTTTGCAGATGCTTCAAGATGCTTTGTCCACACAGTATTTAAAGTGAGCAGAATTTCTGAATATGCTTGACAAAATGAAATCTGTCATGTTTGTCTGTTGTCATTATCCAGGACAAATGAGAAACTTTTTGAATAATAGCCTAGTTCTTCTCACACTGAAGTGAATGGTAAAATTCCCACTGACTAAAATGGGAAAGAGGTGAGGCCAATGAGAAGTACTTCTGAAACCATCCCTGTGATGGGGCTGACTCACCCCGCACTGCAGTAACCCAGCCAGCCCTGTGGCCAATGGAGACTCCACCTCTTAAGCCCTGCTGGGCATGCTCAGACTGCTGCCACAGTATACGAGGGAGCAGCACAGCTCAGTCTGGGCTGGCCAGCGGAGGGGAAGGACATCTGTGGGAGGCTCCTGCCGCAGAGCTTGCACTAGCCCTGTTCCATAGGAGACTTGGCAACCAGAGTGGACCCTACGGAGCAGTTACCACAGAAGGAGAGCCTCGTGACTGAGGCCCAGGACCTGGGGGAAAGCCAACAACTGCTGTCTTTGGAAAGAGGGAATCACAGTTCAACACCCAACCAGACCTTCACCCTGTTCCTGGTAGGAAGTAGCCCAGAGGGCCCAAAGGGCGGAGCTGGGATGTAGAGAAGAGCTCATCAGTATGTTTCAGTGTGGATCCCTGCTGACTGGGTGTTGCACCCCTAGCACACATAGGGCCCTGGGCTGGGGCTCAATGGAGCGGGAGGGCCTGAGCCCCCCCCCTACCTGGGCACAATGCCCCATCACTGATTTGTCATATGAACTCTGGCTATTAGGCCACACTTGCCTGACCCAAGGGCTGATGATATACTTTCTTATATGGACTCTGGCTGGTAGGCCATGCTGCCTGACCCAAGGGCTGTTGATAGACTTTGTTGTAAAGACTCTGGCTATTAGGCCTTACTGCCCTGACTCCGGGGTTGAGTTCAAACAGTTTTACAGTGTAGTGAGAAGCTCATGGAGGCACCCTTCCGGCTAGCACTTACCCTGCTTTTCCCCAAGGGGAGCGCTAGGGAGGGCTGCCCTGCAACAGTCCCCCTAACAGTTGCAGGGTGCCTGACAAAAACAAGTGTTGAGCAAATCTCCGTTGAGATCCATGAAACACACTGATCATTTCCTCTCCTTTAATGTAGCCTTCATTTATAGTAGTAATTCATTCAGTATGATGAACACCTGTCACTCTATGGCTGGTCCAAAGCTAAATGCTTGGCACAAGTAAATAGCTTCTTCTTTTTGGTTGCTGTCTTTATGTTTGCCTGTTTTAATTCTCAGTGATTTGAATTTGTAATGAGAAGGTTCTAAGATAATGAAGAATATGTCTAGAAGATGTATAATGCATGCCTTTTAATTAGTCCTGCTGCTCTAATTGATTAACATTTTGCCTGTGCAGTACTATTACAAAGAATATGCAATGTAAGACCAAAAGCATCCAGTCTTTGTAGAAACAGACCAAAAATAACTATTGCACAACATCTGCACTAACAGGGCAAACCTGTGCATTCCCATTCAACATCTGCTGAAAGCAGCATTAGACAAGCTAAATAAAAGAAACAGCAAATGGCAAAATGGAAAGGTAAAAAGCCTAGTGCAAGACCAAATTCAAGAAGCAGGCTAAAGAAAATGTAGAAAACTAGAATAGAATAGAAGGCTATGTTAACATGTAGATGCTTATTTCAAAATAAGTTATTTAACTTAATTTAAATCAAATCAAGGAAAAACACAAAATCGAAATAGCAAGTCCAGACGTGGGACTTGCTATTTCAATTCAGGAGAGGGGCACCATGGGAGGTGTGGCAACATGGCCCACTGGCAGGGCCATGTTGGCACCCAATCCCCTGCCTGGGTCTCACCTGGACAGCCAGGCACAGGAAAAAGCCCCCAAGGCATGGATTCCCCTGCCCTGCATCCCCTGCTGCTGGTGGGGCAGCAGGAGAGGGACCAAGGGGTACACCGACAGCTACCTGGGGGGTAGGTCCTCCAGCCAGCTGGCCCTGAAGGGGGGCTTGTGGGCAGCCAGGGGAGACAGTAGGTACCGCTGCCAGCTTCCCCCGCTGCCCTGGCTTGCGGGCAGCCAGGAGGTCCCGTGGGTCCCGCTGCTGGCTTCCACCGCTGCCCTGGCTTGCAGGCAACCAGGGGGGACGTCAGGTCTGCAGCCAGCTTTCCCCATTGCCCCAGCTTGCCAGCAGCTGGCCGGGTGGTGGGTGCAGAACTGGCGTGCCTGGGTGTACTGGCTCCCACACCTGCCACCCAGCCAGCTGCTGGCAAGCTGAGGAAGCGGGGGAAGCCAGCAGCGGGACCCGCCTCCCCCCTGTGCACCCCTGCACCTCCCATCCCTCCCTGGCCAGGGTGCTGGTAGGTGAGACTTCATCCCAGGGTGCCATGCACCCTGGGAAGGAGGTCAATTGTTATATTGATAGGTGGAACATATCGATATAACAGAGCCAGATGTGGTTATTTCAAAACAGTTTCAAAATAACCCTCATTTCAATATATAATGTGGTTTTATTATATCAAAATGATTTTCCTTATTTTGAAATAATGGAGCTTCTTATTTTGAAATAAGGAAACATCATCTGGACATAAGAATTTTTAAAACAAAATAATGAATGTTATTTTGATTTAAAAGCCTCGTGTGGACATAGCCGAATAGAGTGGAATAGAATAGATAATACAGTGGGTAATCAACTGGCAAAAGAATCCAAGGGAGACACAAGACTGGCACAGAAACAGAGAAAAGTGGAGAGGTGGGGGTTTTTTTGTTTTGTTTTGTTTTTTAAGAGAATCCCTAGTAAGAAAAGGACAAAGAAAGCGACACCAGACTCCAAAGTGAAGAGTCAGAGAAGTGAAAGCACAGATGTATGCTTTTTTACATACTGGCTTTCTCTTAGGCTGTGTTCACACAGCCTCCTTATTTCGAAACAACAGAGGTTGTTTCGAAATAAGGTTTCAGCTGTTCACACGAAACACAGTTGTTTCGAAACAAGGGCTTCCCCTTGTTTCGAAACAACTGTGTTGTTTCGAAACAAGTTAAACCCCATTTGGGATCAAAACAAACTTGTTTCGAAACCTTTGTTTCGAAACAAGGCATGTGAACATGTTGTTTCGGAACAAAGTGTTCCGAAACAGCATTGGATCCTCAGCACCCTGGCCAGGGAAACCTCAGGTCCTTGGCCAGGGTGCTGAGGGCTGTCCCTCAGCCCCAGAAGGGGGTTGCGGCCCCAGAAAGGGGGCTGCAGCCTCCGGCGGGGTGTCGGGGTGAATCCCTGCCAGGCGGCTCAGCCGGCAGCCCAGGCTGCCGGCTGGGCTCGGCGCCCCGGACCCGCTGACGGTGTCAGGGTGCAGCCCGGGCTGCCAGCTCAGCCCAGCGCCCCAGCTCCAGCGGCGGGCTCCAGCGCCCCGCAGCTGCTCGCCCCCCCCCGCCAGGGGCTGCACCCCCCTTTCCGGGGCTGCAGCCCTCTTTCTGGGGTTGCAGGGTGAGCTGCCACAGCTGCTCACCCCCAGGGGGCTGCAGCCCCCTGGACCAGGTACCGAAATAGCAAGTTCACAGTGGGCACGTCTACACAGCACTTTTATTTCGAAATAACACTTGTTATTTCGAAATAAAAGAAATTAGGTCTACATGACGTTTTCTTATTTCGAAAGGACAGACCTCGTCCTTTCGAAATAAGAATCGTCATTTCGAAAAAGTAAAACCTGCCCCCCCCCCCCCGAAACGGCTGTTATTTCGGAAGGGATATTTCGAAGTAAAGCTGTTCTTTCGAAACAACGCTGTGTAGACCTGTTGTTTCGAAAGAGCTGTTTCGAAAGAACAGGTCCAAACGGCTTTATTTCAAAATATCCCTTCCGAAATAACAGCCATTTGGATTGCAGACTTTCCCTTAATTCGAATTAACATTTCTTAATTCAAATTAACTTATTTCGAAATAAGGATTTTATTTCAAAATAACTCATTTCGAAATCCTTATTTCAAAATAACAATGCATGTGTAGACATAGCCAGTGTGAACTTGCTATTTCGATTCCCGGTGTTTTCCTTATTTCAAATTAACATTTTGTTAATTCGAAATAAGTTGTTTCAAAATAAGGGTTATTTCAATATACGGTTGTTGCGAAACAACCATATCGAAATAACTGGCTGTGTGAGAACATAGCCTTAGACAGTAAGCATCAGTACTGAATGATAGGACTGGCCCAATTCTGTTCTCAGACATTTTTCAACCTTTCTCGAAATAGTATGTGTGTGTGTGACAGGCTGCTTCCCAGATCTGATCCAGTGTGCCAGTGTGACTCCCTGACCTCCACTCCTGAACCTCAACTTACTCCACTTTGCCAGGTGACCATTCACTCCTGAGTCAATCTAAACCATCCTCCTGAATAGAATTGGTCCCAAGCAGTGAATGAGCACCCTCTGGACACTCAAGCTACGGTCCCCTAGGCAGCACCTCCAGCTCTAGACACCAGAGAGGGAACTTCTGTCTTACAGGGACTGGGATCCTTCTCCAATCACATCTGTCCATTTAACAAAGAAATGGATCATACCAAGCTGCCCTCACTCATACCCTCTAAAGTCCAACCAGCCTTAGATAAAAGAACTAATAATTTATTGCTCAGGATATGATTTTAAGTAAGTATATAGTAAATCAATGCACAATTCTTTAATAAATATCAGGAGTTACCACGTGAGAATAAAAGACAAAACATGCATACTACATTATAACACTGCTAGAAATATGCTCATCCCACCCCTCAAGGCTGGCAGTGATGGTTTGCAGCCATCTCTACCTCTTCTAAGGCAGGATCCAAGTCTTCTTGTAGATGTTTCAAGGTGGAGTTTCCCAGGCAAAAACTCTCAAGCTGTTCAAAGCACCTCTGTTTTCAAAAAATACCTTTGGTCCCCCTTTCTATGTGCTGCTGTGTAATTCTCTTTATTTCCAGCTGAGCCAAGGAAGGTATTTGCATTGCATTGCCTTTGTCATGTAATTCTCCAGCCTCTGGGCTAGAGATTGTCTTGAGGCTGTGTGATATGTAACTTGATTCACATCTGTACACATACCTGATGCTGCAGGAAACATAATACCATAGTAGCCCTATAGAATATGTTATGGGCATTCATAAAGGAACCTTGCATGACATATTTGGCATCAAACAATACAATTGCATTTCAAGGGTGAACAGGAAAGTTACACAGACCATAAGCTAGAGGGCGCATGCATGTGCCTTCCGTGACAGTGCGTTAAGGAAGAATTCCTTTATTCAGGTGCTAGATTTCTACTATACTTCAATTCCCCCAAAAGTAGGTATTCTGGGCCAGATTACCCAGTAGTGTAAATCAGCATATGTTGATCCAGCACGGAAGAGTTAGTCAGATTTATACTAGCTGAAGATTTGGCTCTTTAGTTCATTTCCTTTTAGCTCAAAGATATAATGAGAACCATTAAAGGTCTTGACGAGTGGCAAATATCTGTATTCTGGGCTTTGTATAATAAAGAGAAAAAACTGCTGAGGACAAGAACGGCTGTTGCATGTGTGGGATAAGAGTACGTCATATTCACCCAGTACTTAGATCCTGAAGTGCTGAAGAATGTATTTCAGAAAAAAGATCAGAAAACACCCAGTAAAGTGCAGTGCTGCTAACACAAAGCCTAATATAACTGAAACGGCTGTTTGTGGCTTACTGCCCCAATCTTTTCTACAGAGAAAGAGTGTGTGTATACATGTAAGTAAATAATTCAAAACAGCTGCAGTGTCCAAGCCAAGTTTTATCTAACTGAAGCATGCTGATCCTGCAATGTGAAAAGGGGCTGCAGGTTTGTTAGGAGAAGACAGATACCTAATTCTTTGCCAAATGTTAAATGACTTCCTAGAGTAACTCACTCATTTTGCAGTTCACCACAATGCCAGATACCAGGAGAAGATGAAGTTTTGGCTGTGTGAGCAAACAGCTGACAAAGTATTTTCCGCAATATTGCATCTAGTATGAAATTGCACCAGTCTGACAATTTGGAGTGACACAATCTCAAATTGAATTCACCAGCTCATCCTGTGAGCAAGCAACATCATTGCACAATTCTAAGGGAAAATGTGTTGTAGTGAACCGGCCCACTTTTTCAAAATCTCTAGGCTAGGCCAAAGCCCACTAAAATCAATGGCAATTTTTCCATAGCTTTTAATGGATATAGGATCAGGCCCTTAACCATTTATTTTGTGATACCAGAAGGTACTGGCGGATGCTAGCAAGCATGTCTTTGGTCTACACACAATTACAGAGTGATCTAAAGCTGATGGGCCTCTCATTTGGTTTCAATGGAGGAGTAATTAAATGTCTCTTACTTTACAGATTACAGAAACAATAGAAGACACTGTGCAAGGCATTGGGCCACATGGGAAAACCTGAGCAAAATGTGGGGAGAAAATGGGACTCTTTTCTGGGACTAATTCTGGTGGGGTAGCTGTGTTAGTTTATTCCAGCAAAACTGAAACAAAAAAGGAGTTCTGTGGAATTTTTAAAGACCAACAAATGCATTTATCATATAAGCTCTCATGGATGTAATCCCACTTTGTTAGATAAATGGAAAATGTGGCATGTTAGGTGCAAATATATACATACAGAAGAGAGTGGGTCTTCTCTATATGTATATAACGGTGGGTTACTCACCAGTAACCATCCTTCTTTGAGATGGGCTGCTCAGAGCCATTCAGTAATAGGTGTCTCTGTGCCGGAGCGGCCGGAAAAACTTTGTCCTAGCTTGTCAGGAGAAGGCAGGTGGCCCTCGCCCCTCACGTCACCCCGTGGCTATATATATGGCCACCTCCCGACCCCTCCTCAGTTCCTTAGCGTCGCCAACTCCAGATGCAGGGATGGAGGGGAGGAACCTGAATGGATCCAAGCAACCCATCTCGAAGAAGCACGTTTACTGGTGAGTAACCCAATGTTCTTCTTCATGCACTGCTCAGATGCATTCAGTAATAGGTGACTACTATCCATGCTGATGGATGGCGGGAGGAGTTGGGTCTTCTGCCTTCAGCACAGCAACATGCTCCATATGGGAGAAGCCCAGCAACAAGATGCTAGCTGGAGTCAAGAGGCGAACAGGCCTTGACATGGCCCAGAAGAATCGAGAACTGAGGGCCAACCCAGGACAGGGGGAGGACCAAACCCGCTGAGACATATGAACATAAGCAGGTTGGATCAAGGTCACCATAACTGGAATAAAGGACGCAACGTGAACATAGAGAGTTGTGTTAGATGCTCCCACATAGGTGGAAATGTGAAGTATGGCAGACAGAATATAGTGTCTAGCCATGGGCCTTGTAACGTGGCCTTGTGGGAGAATGCTGGATGCCAACAAATGAGGATTTAGCCATAATAGCCATATCCCACATGAGAACAAAGAAAGGGTGGAGATTACTTCCTGAACTGATCACCCCAAGGCCTTAGCTGGAACCACAGAGTCATGAATTGATCTGGTCGGCTACTGGGTATGCAGGTAGCCACAGGAGAATAACCTTATCCCTTGGCCTGGCCGCGACCAGATGTAGCAGAGTCTGGTTGATGCGAGTGAGGGTGAAGATACAGGGTTGTAGGGTGGGACCCGAGAACGACTGAGAAGGGGCTCACGAGACGCTTCACAGAAGCATATAGAAGGCCAAGCTGAGTAGTGTGGAAGGTCTATGGTATGCTAGCTATAAAAACGGGTTGTGCGCGAGCGCACGTTTTCAGTCGAATCAGGTACCACAGACTGGGTTCTCTCAGGAGAGAAACTCCAGGACATAAGTGCCACAGAGAGGCAAGGTGGCCTGAGGTAGTGCTATTGAGCTGGTCCTTGTAAGGACCACGGTAGCCTGAGAGCTCATGGGAAGGGCCCACTTGGCCTATAATCTCGCAGGGTTTCGCATCGCAAGGGGCCCTCACGAGTGCGTGAAGAAGGGAGAAGAAGGATCGGGGATAGCGCTAGCTATTGCTTGGTCACCCCAACGTGGACCAACAGGTTTGGAGAGGTACCGTGTAAGGTCATGGTCTCAAGAGCCTATAGTATTTCCAGGAGGGATAGCGCTACCACTCTGCTGCGCCAGTGTGGGCGCCAGGGAAAGCTCCTGAATACATGGATATCCTGAAACACGGATGCCAGAAAAGGTTTATTTCCTACCAACTAGGAAGTGAATGCACTGCAAAGTGGCAACTGCAGTATCCCAAGGGTACCTTGGGGTTAGAGGACTGGCCAAAGTATTGTCCCCAGCTGAGAGGTCGGAAGTCGAATTGAGGGAGTGCAATCCTTAAATTCCTGGATATTGCAGGAAGTGGGCTCTAGATTGTTTCCCTCTGTTCATTACAGAAAAGAGAGGGCAGTGTATGCCAATGGTTCCTCAAGGATTGAGGGAAACAGCAGTATTCTTGGGCACCACCAACACACGTGGCAGTGACCCCCGCGGTAGGGTTGTAGTCTGCAGCAGATGTAGTGGAGAGACCCGGGCAAACAAAAGGGTGGGGGGGGGCGCACCCTGCCAGGGCACATGACCAAGAGGCAGAAAAGGCAGCTACAAGTCATTTGGGAAGGATCCCCTCTGCCTAAATGTGGTCTCCTGCCCAGTTATGACAGGCTGGTGATGCAGAGGAGGGTGATGATGAGAAAAGGCCCAATAGGGTATCCCATCACTGTTCCCTTTATGTGGAGATGTGACTAGGTGTCCTCTCCTAGGTTCCCTTATCTGGGGGTTCGAGAAGGGTACACTAGGCCCTGCTTCACGAGTGAGGGGCGTAAGGAGAATTGACCACCGCATTTGTGAGGTGGGCTTAGGATGAGGGTTCCTAGGGTAGGTGCCCTGGTCATCACTGAGATCACCCATGAGGTAAGGGTGTGTGGAGCTGTAGTTCCCATGAGGGAGGGAAATGTGGGTTGGGGTGGGCCGTTCACCTTGGGCCTCCCTTAAAGGCTAAGATCTGCCATGGCTAAGCGGATGTGTCCCCCTTGACAAGGAGGAGGTAGTTCTCGTTGAATTTGGGAGTCAGGGTTGCAAAGGCTGGTACGCATTATGCCAACGGTATGCGACCAGAGGTGTCCCGCTCCCCCTGACCCGGACTTGAGAAGGCCTACCTGATGGAGGCATCAGGGTCACAGGCGCAGTCCTGTGTCCAAGTAAGCATCAAATATGCACGTCTCGGAGCCTCTGCAGCAGTGCTGGGGCTACTACGAAATGCGCCTCTCGTCCCAGGCAAGAGTGTTGGCGTGGAAGACGCGGGGTTGAAGGGATGTCTGAGAAGGGTGGGGCGGTTCTCTATGAGTGTTCAAAGTAGCCACTGCTTAGGGAGTGTGGGGTTTGGACCACAGTACCCGGGTACTGTCGGTGCAGGCAGGGGTGTCTTTATGTTGTCTGGGCCATGCGGCCCAAGATCGGAGGGAGGAACACCTGGTAGGGGTTGGACGCCTGTGGATGCAGTAGCAAACAGGAAGAAAAAAGGGGGTGGGGGGAGGGTGGCTCCCAACAAACCCCATTCCCTTTCGAGGGGAGAAGGGTGTGTTGACCGTCTACTGCAATGACGCCTTGATGCCTCTGTTCCCTGAGGTTCAAGAGTGGGGTGGCAGCGAGTTGAGGAGGCCCCTCCTTGCGGGAGAAGGGGGAAAGGTCCCAGCCTTTGCAGCAGATGATGGCGGTGGAAAGAAGTGCCCTGTGTTCCCACTATGGGAGAAATGAGTGGGAATTCTGGGGGGGGAGGGGGGACTAAGTCGGAGGGGTGGGTCCGTGGGGAAGCAGGCCAAAGTATTTGGCCTCTCCCCAGGGATCTCAAGCGGTGCCTACCACCAATAGGGTTTCAAGAGGAAACAAAGTGTCCCCTTCAGAGGGCAGGTCAAGGACTGCCTGCTGTGCATTAGGGGGCACTCTAGCCTCCCTAAGCCATGCCACCCAGCAGATGGTTACCGCCGAGGCCACAGTGCAAGCGGCTGTGTCCACCACATAGCATGCTGAAAGGAGGAGATCTTGAGAGATTACGTTGCCTTCCTCCAGAAAAGCATCATACTCCTCTCTGGCCTCAGGTGGGAGCAAGCTTCTAAATTTTGTGAGTGACTCCCACATGTCCAGCAGGTATCAGCTGCTTATGGCTTGGTTGTTTGCCACTCGCAGTTGGAAGGCCAATGAGGAGTAGACCTTATGGCCCAAAAGGTCCAGTTCCCTGGCTTCCCTGGAGGATGGGAGGGGGTCACTGGGGAGCTCCCTGGGGCCCATCGCCATCTGGACCACGTCCCTCGGGGGAACCGGGTGACCAACGAGAGAGGGAAAATCCAACTCGGACGCCTGATATTTAACGCTCGCCATGTCCAAGACCAGGAAAATGGAACTTGGGCTCTGCCACCGGGAGCATGCAAGGTCCCATACACTCAGGTGGGGTGAAACTGTTAAGGGTTCCATTGAGGCAAAGGCTGGCCCAAAGAGGGTATCGGGGGGGAGGCTCAAGGGCTGCACCTCCATGCCTAAATGGGCCGTAGCCTGGTGCAGCAAATCAAAATGCGCCGATAGGTTTCCTGTGTAAGACCCCGGTGCCGGAGAGAGGACGGTACCAGGAGCTCACCGTGGTGGGGAGGGAGTTTCTTGAGGGGACCATTCCTGCGGCCTGAAGCAGAAGGGCAATGGGGCCGATGTGCGGTGCCGAGGCTGCTTGGAGCCCCTGGAAGGTCCTTCCTCTGGGCTGGAAGTGGGGGAAGGGGACCGAGATTCCTGGGGCGGTACTAGCAATGATGGTGTGGTGCCAGCCCCCACTGGAGTGGAAGACGGAGGGCTGTGTGGTGAGGCCAAACGCCCCGGGTGGATCCAGGTCTTTGATATGAAGGCCAGTTTGCACCTTCTGGTTGGGAGTGGGGCGGGGGTGTCGGGAGTAACAGGAGGGCTCATGCAGCCTCCACCGCTTCTGGGGTGGATGGCATGAGAAGTGACTCCATGGCAAGTCCTCGCCCAGGAAGGGAGGACTGCCTGGGCGGGAGGACTCATGATCCTGTGGCATGGGGCTGTGGTGAGCCCATGGTGCCGAGGGTGAAATTGGCCGGTGCCAGGGTGAGCTCGGCACCGGCGAGGCTGGACTATACCGAGCCATCGGTGCCAGAGATGATGTGGAGCGGAGCCGGGGTGATCCCGGTACCGGCGGTACTGGACTACCTGAAGGCGACCTCAAGCAGTGCTGAGGTGCCAGGGCACCGGGTTGGCACTGGGGTGCCAGAGTCAGCACTGAGGTTGTGCAGCAGTGGCGGTGGCTACCGGTGGTGCGGTGCCACATAGGCTCCGGTGCTAAGATGGGTCTCGGTGCTGGGCGAGAACCCAAAGCCTCGGGAGAAGGGTGCCGGGCCTCCTAGGAGGCAAAGGCATGGTGCCACTGTTCCCTCACCTTGATGGTTCGAGGTTTGAAAGAGAGATATATGGAACAGGCCAAGACCATGTGGTCTTTGCCTAGGCACCTAAGGCATTTCCCGTGAGGGTCGTCCCGGGGGAAGGCCTTGTCGCACTCGGCGCAGGGTTTGAACCCTAGCACGGTCGCGAGATGTTCCAGCCCAACGGTGGGGGACTCCTCTGGTGGAATTAAATCCACGAAGAGATGCTCCCAGCTGGGCAGTAAGCTTGTAGAAAAAGGACAGGCTGCTTGCGGTTTTCAAGGAGTGGATGTTCCAAATCTGACGTGCAGGGTGGAAGAAATGAAACTGAGGAGGGGTTGAGAGGCAGCCATATATATAGCTATGTGGTGGTGCAAGGGGCAGAGGCCGCCTGCCCTCTTCTTATAGGCTAGGATAAGTTTTTTCTGACCAATCCGGCGCTCCGGCACGGAGACAACTATTACTGAATGCATCTGAGCAGCGCTCAAAGAAGAATCACAGTTATCATGTCACGTTTTCCATTTCATGCATCTGATGACTTGGAATTACAACCATGAAAGCTCATATGCTAAATAAATTTGTTAATCTTTAAAAGTGCCACAGGGCTCCTTCTTTGCTTGTTTCTCTGGGATAGCAAAAGCTGGAGATGGGGCACCGATGGATAGAGGTTTCTGTGTCTCTGCTGGAAGCAGAAAGGAAGAAAAGCAGCTGATAGAAGTGTGGCCTGGAAGCAAGCAGAATGAAAGCTCCTTGGGACAAAGGATTGGGTGGAAAGTAGGTATAGATTTAAGAACAAAGAAATTTCCTCCTCTTTGTTCCCAGTTTGCTCAGAGGAAACAAGACATTTTGCACATTCCTTGTAAATAAACAGGATTGCACTAAAGAGATTATTTATTCCAACATCAATGTCCCCTCCCACTAGAAACAAGTCAGCAAGGCCCTGAATATTGGTAAACAGCTTGAGCCAAGCATCAATTGCTGTATTCACACAGCATTTTTGTTTCGGAACAACCTCGTTGCTTCGAAACAAAAAAAACCATGTTCACACAATGCACCGTTCTTTCGAAACAACGGGAACCCGTTGTTTCAAAACAAGGATGTTGTTTCGAAACAAGTTAAACCCCATTTGGGGGCGAAACAACCTTGTTTCGAAACCCTTGTTTTGAAACAACTCATGTGAACATGTTGTTTCGGAACAAGGTGTTCCGAAACAACAGGTCAAGGGCTGCCCCCTCAGCACCCTGGCCAGGGTGCTGAGTGGTGTCCCCTGGCCAGCGCCTGCAAGGGGGGGCTGCAGGCACTGGCGGGGTTTAGCGCAGCCCAGTGCTGCTCCCCGCCGGTGCCTGCAGAGCCGGGCTGTGGGCACCCGTGGGGTTCAGCGCAGCCCAGCGCTGCTCCCCGCCTGCCGGCGGGGAGCGCCACTGGGCTGCGCTGAACCCCGCCGGTGCCCGCAGCCCCCTGAGGAAGTGAAATAGCAGGTTCACAGTGTGAACCTGCTATTTGGTTTCCCGCTTTTTTCCTTATTTCAAAATAACTATTTGTTAATTCGAAATAAGTTATTTCGAAATAAGGCATTATTTCGAAACAAGTTGTTTTGACACAACTTGTTTCGAAATAACCATCTGTGTGTGAATACAGCCAATAATACTGTGTTATTTGTATGTATTATAGCAGGTTATTCTGCAGGGTTTATATGATGAAGTGGATTTATTTTCCATATGCTGTAAGTAAAAATTAGGGGTGGGAACATGAACTGGCCAAAAAAACAGAAGGATTAATTATGGGAGTAGCACTGGATGGGACCTAAAGTTTAGAGCAGGAATTATCCTTGAAAAATTCTCTAACAATGGGAGAGATTTATAATTTTCCTTGCCTTGCAAGCTGTTTTGGGTGACTTTGTTTTGTTTTTGTTTTTTGTTGCAGGGTTGGGTTAACCATTTAGGCCCAATAGCTGTCCTCAAAATCTATACCAGGCAGAGACACAATCTTCAACTGGCTACTAACTGACAAAGATTTCATAGTTTGTGCCAGGTCTGAAACAAGTTGAGCTGGTTTTTCGTGTGCTTTTCTTCTGCTTTTAGGACTTTTAATCAATAGATGCATTTCTCTGGATATCAGCTGTCTTCTTATAGACATTTCTATTAGTTTTAGACATCTTATTGAGTACTGCAGTTTCAGGAATGAACTTTGGAAACATGAAAAATCCAACCACTTAAAACCCCAGTTCTGGAAGATATTTCTTAGCTATTACCTCATTCCTTAACAGATACAAGACCTTCATCCTAATTAGCTGCAAAGCACAGATGCATATTAAAAGAAATCTGCATGTTTTGTTCAGTGAAGCTCAGTGATATGAAACACTTTTCACATTTATAGACTGCATGATCTATTTTAAATGAACACTTTTATAATTAAAATAGGAATGTAATACAATTTGCAGCCAACACTCTTTGGTTCACATTAAACCAACTTTTCTCACACTCTCCAAGCGCAATTGTAGTTTGTGATGCTACGAGGGGAAGAAAGAAGCAGCAGTGGCTGGGTCACTGCCACATCCCTAGAATACTGGACATTCCAGTACTGGGAGTGGTGCTGGCCTGCCCACTTATGTGACTTTGAACATATCTTGTATAAGGTCAAGCAGCATGGAGGACACCATTTTGAAGAGCACAGTGTCCCTCTCTCACCACCATGACCTCACATGCACCATGCAAAGGTGAGGCATCATGCTCTTTGAAATGTAGTCCTTCCCTCCATCATATCAGACACAATCTCATTCTGTTTTGTCTTACTACCCATAAACCTTAAAAAAAAGACTGTCTGGCTTAAAACCAGATGAACTGTGTGCCTAAACAGCAATAAAATTCATGGTTTCTCTTGCAATCTTTCCCTTTGGACATCTTTCAATATACTGGGCCTGATCCTCAGTTCACACAGGTGTAAATCAATGACACAGCTGTAACACCCATACAGAGCCAAATTAAGGGGGCCTAGGGCCCCAGGCTGCCTACTTTTGTGGGCACCCCTCTGGCCTAGGGCCCCAGCTCCCCGCTGCAGCAGCCAGCATGGAGGCAGGGCAGCAATCAAGGGCACTGAGGTCTTCGGGCCAGAGGTTGCACTCCTACCCTGCCTCTGGAGACTGGTGGCTGCTGTGTTCTGGGAGTGGGGCTGGCCAAAGTGCAGGGCATGGCCCCCCAAAGCACAGAGCGCTGTGGAGTCACTGTGCTGGGACCCCCAGGCAGCCAGCCAGGCCAGCCTGAGCCAGAGGGGCCTCAACGCGGCAGCCTCATAGTACTTTGGGCCCTGGAGGGCCACACCAGAGGCTGCCCTGTGTAACCTGGGCCTCCTGAAATAACCACCTGAATAAGCAGAAAGCAGAGCCAGCTGCAAAAAGGAGAGCAGATTCCCTGAGAAGCTTAATGGACACTTTACACTGGTATGTCAAAGGTCCATCTAGATCAGTGGTTCCCAGCCTGGGGTCTAGGGAGCCTTGGGGGTCCGTGGACATGTTGCAGGGGGTCCATGGAGCCTGTCCCTACTGGAGCCAGAATCCACCTGCAGCCCCAATGATCCCTGCCAGGGCTGCCTCTCCCTGCTCGGGGACAGATCCTGGCAGGGGGATGGGGCTGCAGCAGCTCCCCAGGAGGGCAAGGGAGGGTGGCCATAGCTGCCATGGCTTTCCTCCCCAGCAACATGGGCCATGGTGGCGGTGCCGCTCGCTGGCTGTCCCAGTGGCGCTGCCAGAGTGGCACTGGCTAGAATCGGCCTGCATGGGCCAGCTTACATAATCAGCTGGGAGGGGGCCGCAAAGATTTTTTTTTTTTGTTAAAAAGCGGTCCCCAGCCTGCAAAAGGTTGGGAACCACTGATCTAGATGTTAATGTTCCCTTTTGACCAGTTCCAGTAGAACAGTAGTAACAGATAGGGAAGCCGTTCACTTACTGGGCTAACCTCTAACAAGATAGATATAACGTCATCAAGAAACTAATCACAATACACATTCATATCAAATCCCTAGTCTACTTGTAACACTACCATTGCATTTTCCTATGATATGTTTTTAAACGTTAGATATGGGTCATGTATTTTACAAAATGGCTTCATCTTCTCAGGCCTAGCATGACACATCATGCCCTGGCCAACCCTCACTCGTGGCCCTGGAGTGCAGCTGACACTCACTGGTCTGCTTCACTCTGCACCTGGGGCAGCCCAACTGACCCGAGGGTGAGGCAGGAGCACCCTAGTGCATGGACTCTTGCCCCAGGACCCTGGTCCCCCCAGCAATGGCATGGCCCCTCCCAGGACCCCTTCAGATGTGGAACAGGGCCAGATTTTTGTCAGGGAGTAGGGGTCTGGCAGGGCTGGATCAACACAGGGGTTTTTGGAGCTGAAGCCTAGGGTCCATCTTTAGGTCCCTAAAGCCCCTGCATTGATCATGTCTGTAAGTGAACTTCATGTAACATTCAAAATATCTATCATGACATCAATCCACCATCTCTGATTGTAACACAGGAGGTGCAGTAAATCTGAGAGAGGGCACAACCAGGACACAGAACAGGTCTGGATAAAAATCAAAAGGCTCTGCCAGGAATACCACAGGGCCCAGGAGGACAGGCAGCACTCGGGGAGAGCTCCCACCACCAGCTGCCCCTGCTACCAGAAGCTCCACTCCTTCCTGGAGGACAAGAGCACCAAGCTCCCAGGCCACACCATCGACACTGGTGAGCCCCTCTGCGTGGGTGACAACAAGGAGGAGGCCTCGATGGGCGAAGATGTGGTGCTGGAGCCTGCCAACACCAGCCGGCAGGAGGATGCCCCATGAGGCCCAGGCTCTGGAGCCAGCCCGGAGCTCATCCCTGCCCCTGCAGAACGCCCACCCTCAGTGGAGGAGCAGGAGGAGGACCCCCACCCCCCGCTGAGGAGGACCCCGGACAGGGGACATCGCATCAGACCTGCAGCACCTGCTGGTGAGTGCTCCCTCCCTACCTGCTTGCAGGCAGGGCTGGGCATGCCTGTAGGACAAGCACTGTGGGGTGACATGGCGTGGGGATAAGCAGTGTCCTGGGAACGGGAGGGCACAGGGGCCCTACCATGGGGCAGAGGGGCTGGGGACCGTGTGGCGGGGGTGAGCTAAATCTGAGCAGTTCAAGGGCCTGTAGGCAGAGGGGGCAGGGGTAACCATAGGTGCGAGCATCGAGGGCAGACAGCAAGTAGCCGACTCTGCTGGCGTGTGGTTTCAGGAGACGGGGAGGCAGGACTGTGTTCAGCTCACCACTCTGGCACTGCACCCAACCTAGGCAGCACAGCACAGCCGTGTATCTTGGGGGCCCTGTCCAAAAGGACAGCGATTGTGAAGCAAGGGACAGTTAGGGCACAGCAGCTGCTGTCAGGCTGCACACAGCACTAGTGAGCTAGCTAATGGCAGGAACCCTGTCCTCTGCTTTCCTCCAGCAGCTCTGGCACCCATGCCACATGCCACTCCTGGAAACCCGCCAGCCCTGACCAGGGAGAGGAGGAGGATGCCATGCTCATGGGATGGGCACCTGTGGGTCCTAGTTTGCCTCAATGAGATGTTGGAGGTGCACCTGGAAGCCTGGAGGGAGAGGGTGGATGTCCACTAGAGGGCCACCTGGGGGATGCTCCAGTGGCTCCCAGAGCTCGTGGAGAAGCAGACCTTTGCTGCAGAGCATCAGACCCTCAGCCTCCAGCACCAGGCAGACGGTCTGGAGCAGCTAGAGAAGCACCTTTACCCTTGGTGGGCTGAGGGTACCACTGCCTCAGACCCTGCTGTCCCTCGTCACCAGCACCCTAGGACACTGGGTAGCCCCGTTGCAGGCCCAGGAGCTGTCTCCTCCACAGCAATAACACCAGCCCCCCACCCTGCCCCTCCTGCCCCCTGAACTGCTCCTTTCCCTCAAGCCCCTAACCCCTGCAGCTCCCACTGCTAACCCCCTCTTATTCCCCCCAAACCACCTCACTGCCCCCAAACCCCTCACTCCCAGTTGCCTCTGTAAATAAAACCCATGAAACTGTTATCTTTTGTCTTGCTGTTTTGTTGATTCAGGAATGGGGGTGAGTGGGGGCCAGGCATGGGGGGATGGGGATGGTGAGGGTGCCTGTTAGCAAGCCCGCCCTTCAGCGCTCCTCACTGAGGAAGTGGCTCTTCAGGGCCTCCCGGATGCTGAGTGCTCTCCGTTGGGCTTGCTGCATCTCAGGCATGGCATCAGCCTGACCAGTGAGGTGCACAGCTTCAGCTTCTCAGAAGTGGGGGACTTTTTCCCCCCGCAGCTCACAAAGGTTGTTGAGCATGCAGCAGGAGCTGATGACCTCGGGGATGGTGCACTCAGCAAGGTGCAGGTGTATCAGGAGGGCTGTGCAGCATGCCTTGTGCTGTTTGAAGGCATGCTTCATGACCAAGCCGCACCTGTTGAGCCTTCAGTTGAAGAGCTCCCTGCTGGCATCCAGGTTTGTGGTGTAGGGCTTCATGAGCCAGAGGACCAATAGGTAGGTGGCGTTGCCTACAATGAGGATGGGCACCTGCACATCCTGAGCAGTGATGTTGTGCTGTGCAAAGAAGGTGCCCACCAGCATGCTCCTGTACATGGCAGAGTTCCTGAGTACATGGGCAATGTGTGCCCTCCCCGGCCAGCCCATCCAAATGATTGTAAAAAGCCTGCAGTGGTCCACAAGGGCCTGCAGGACCATGGAGTGGTAGCCCTTGCCATTTTTGTATTCCATGGCCTGGTGTTCCGGGGCGTGGACAGGGATGTGTATGGCATCTACAATGGCCCCACAGTTAGGGAAGCCAAGTGCAGTGTGGCCATTGATGGTGTCCTGCAGGTTGCTCGGGATGACGAGGCAGGCTAGCGGGACCTGGTTGATGGTCCTGCTGACATGCAGGAGGGCCCCATGGTGGATCTGCTGATACCAAAGTGGTGAGCAACAGAATGGTAGGAGTCTGGGGTTGCCATCTTCCAGACCACAACAGCCACTCACTTGTCTACAGGCAGGATGGGTCTGAATCGGATGTTCCTGAACTGCAGGACAGGGGTGAGCTTGCAGACCAGATCAAAGAAGACCTGCTTGCTCATCCGGAAATTCTGCAGCCACTGTGCATAGTCTCAAATGGTGAGGACTACGCATTTCCACCAGTTGCCGCTGGTTCCCTGTACTCAGAAGTGACAGGGCACGGAGGGCACCGTCAGTATGGCAGCTTGCAGAGCCTGCATGGTGTGGTGGTGCTGTCTGCCTCTGTGCTGTTGGGGTTCAGGAATGGTGTGCACCCGGTGAAGAGAACAGTGGGCAGCGCATAGCAGTTGTCGAGCATCACCCCCCCCCGGCATATAGCATGAAGAGACTGTAGTCCATAACCTCCTCGTTCTGCATATTGCCAGGCACAATGGGCACAGGGCTGAGCTCACTTCCTCTTTTTTCTAGGATTGGCCAGAGGATTGGGCCCTTCTGATGTGCCATGTTGGCACACTTCCCAGAATACACCCCCCTCATAAGCCAACTTAGCAAGTACCTGCATGAATGTGCTAGGTCAGCTTCGGCCTCTGGTATGGACATGCTAGTTTGAATTAGTTAATTTGAATTAAGTCAATTTAGTTCAAATTAATTAATTCAAACTAACTAATTTGAACTTGCATTTTTAGGTGTAGATATAGCCATAGTTACTAGCCTAGTGCCACACCTCATCTTAGGGGGATTCATGCAGAACCCTGCTCCCCTCCAGGGCCTCACCCCACTCCACCTCTTCTTCCCCAGGCCATGCCCCCCTGGCCTGGCCAAAAAATGAGCCATAGTAAGAGTGGCCCAGGAAGCCTGACCTGGGTGCCGGAGAATGGCCTCCGGCCCATGTGCCCAGCCCCTGCAGATGGCAGATGGAGGGTCCAGGGCTACACACAGTACATTGGCTTCCTGAGTAGCTCTTATCACAGCCTGGCTTCATCTTCCACCATGACCAAGAGGCAGGGCCTAAGGGGGAAGAGGAGGAGCAGGAGTTGGCTTCATGGTGGGGGGCTTAAGGCCCACCTTAGCACCTTGCACCAGGAAAAGGATGGTGCTGCCTCTGAGTTGGAGCAGCACCACAGGGAATCCAAGAGAAATGCTGTCCTAGAGTCAGCAGTAGCAGGACTTGAACTCTGAATTTTGGAGCCCTCCCACCCCATTTTGGGATGAGTTGTCACCCTTTGCACACTATGGCTGTGTTCAGACATGAGTTTTATTTCAAAACAACAGCTTGTTGACCCGTTGTTTCGAAATAACGGCCGTTATTTTGAAACCTTTAAACCTAGGAGGAAAGCGAAATAGCTGTTGTTTCAAAATGGTTGTTTCGAAACAACATGTCCGAATGGCCTTATTTCAAAATAACCATTTTGAAATAACAGCTGTTTCAAAAGCAGGCTTTCCCTTAATTCAAATTAACAAACTGTTAATTCGAATTTACTTATTTCAAAATAAGGATTTTATTTCGAAATGAGTTATTTTGAAATGGGTTATTTCGAAATAACAGTTACTGTGTAGACATACCCTATCAAATCCCAATAGAAATAGCCTCTTGTACATGACAGACTTCTTCAGAGGACTTCCCAGAATTTAGTCCAATATGTTTTGCAACATCTCAACCCTCATTCCCCCAAAGTGAAATCTATGAAGAGGGCCATGCTCCCCCCAGAGCACTCAGTACAGGACTTAAGCAGTATATGGATCATGTGCTTCATCCACATAATATTTGTCTCTTTGTCGTTCCTCCACCACTGTCATTCTTTTATTCTAAACTACTCTCCCTGCAGAACTCATTCTCTTCTTGTCATATTCCCATTTCTATTTACAGGCTGTAACCAGCTCTCCCAGTTCCCAAATTGCTCTTTCCAACCCCTTCCCCTGACCCACCCTGAACAGGCCTGATTCTTTGCTGCAGTCATTTGCATTTTTATTATTGGTGGAAGTGTATTTCAAAATGTGTGCTCCTTATATTTAGAAAACTTATTAATATTCAGAGACTGTACTGTACAACCTCCTTATTAAATAATGAGCCCACTGCATGCACATCTCCCACATGATGTCTTGCATTAGTTAGAGCTGGTTGTGGCAAGCATTAGTAAATTTAATAAAATTGTTATTACATATTCACTGTGTACTCCTTTGAAGCCCCAACATGGTGTGCTATGAATGCATGATTAGGATGGAAAACATAGATCAGTAACTCCACAAGGCCTTACTTTGAAGCTTTATGACACCGCTGACAAAAAAAAAAAAAAGAAAAAAAAATATCTCTACTCTATATTAGGTCTCCCAATACCATGAGTGTTAAATACAGCAAAGCCACTTCATATTATACAGTATAGTATATAATATAGTATAGGCTTGGAGGCTTGGACATAAGTGTAATAATAATACTTAGGGTTCAGATGCCAACTTAATTTACATAATATCTGTTTAGCACAGTTGAAATACAATCATACAGTACAACATAGAAAAGAACGCTAACATGGATGCATGCTGAAGGTGTTTAAAATTCATCCCTGGATGAGTATCCAAATTTAGAAAACAGCCCCTGGCCATAGAATGGACTGAAGAGGAATCTTAGTTCTGAACACCCTCAAATGCAGGGATGTGCAACATCCAAACTAGAATTCTCCAATTTTAACCCATCTCTATTACCATTATTATAAGTGTGTGAATGTGTTGCATTTCTTCTAAAGACTAGGAATTCAGCTATCATTCCTTTATTATTATTCATTTATTTTGAGAGAAACCGGAACAGACCATTCTCACCTCCAGATGTGAACCAGAAAACAGTCACCAAAATGCTTCAGTAAAAAATATTATGAAAAACAGCTTTCTCTGGCCAAAATTCTCACTGTACAGTCTGTTTTTTTTGACCAAAGGGGTTCACAGGAGTATGGGGAATGATCAGAAGTTTTCTGTGTTTATCTGAACAGAACGCTTATGAGATTCACTCATGACTAGCTTCTCCACTCATCAATGCTTAGCAATATCCATTTTCAATTTACAGAGCAGTTTGTACAAATGACGTTTTGCATCTTGATCAGTTTAGGATAATATCTTGGGGTTTTTTGAGGTTGTGAGTCTGTATCTTAAGGTTCAGTGCAGGTATTTCTGATAGATCATTGAGTTGGAAAGGTGCCTCTATTTTCTCATCTCATGCATAATCACTAAAAGGCACCTAGTCATGGCTGGATAGATAAAATGTAACCTCCATAAATTAAATTTTAAAAAATGCTTTTTGAGAAACACTTTATTACTGGCACAGCTTCAGCAGCTGAAAGGTCTATTGATGTTCCACTGAGAGCACAACAGACCATCAGGGGGTTACAAGTACAGCAGGCATGCTGGTAGGAGAATTTTGCCTGGCATGTCAAGCCTGCAAAGCAGTCACTTCAAGACAGTTCATATTCCCCTGTTCTAAAACAATTCATCAGCCACTTTCAAAACAAAGTTTTGCAGGAGAGCTAAGAACATCAAGGGCAACAAGGATACTGGGTTTGTTATGATCTTTAATGTCTCTTTATTACACCAATCCTCTGTTATCCTTGTCTTTTCAACTCATGGGAGGAGGAAGGATATGGAAATCTTCTGACATACCAGAATGTCAACTGTTTGCCTAACGACAGGGAAGAACTGAGGGGGTGGCATGTTGATCACCCCACACCTTCTTACAGGAGCCTTTCATAGAATCATAGGGTAGGAAGGGACCTCATAGGTCATCTAGTCCAACCCCCTGCCAGAGGCAGGACCACTCCCACTAAACCGTCCCAGTCATGGTTTTGTCCAGCTGGGCCTTAAACATCTCCAGAGATGGAGATGCCACCACCTCCCTCGGCAGCTCATTCCAAGGCTTCACCACTCGCCTAGTAAAAAAGTATTTTCTAATATCCAGCCTTGACCTCCCTAACCGCAACTTGAGACCATTACTCCTAGTTCTGTCCTCTGCTACTACCGAGAACAGTCAAGCTCCATCTTCCTTAGAGCATCCCTTCAAGTAGTTGAAGGTTGCTATCAAATCCCCCCTCAATCTTCTCTTCTGCAGACTAAATAAGCTTAATGCTTTCAGTCTTTCCTCATAGGGCTTGTGCTCCAGCCCTTTAATCATTTTGGTTGCCCTCCGCTGAACTCTCTCTAGCATGTCCCTGTCCTTTTTGTAGTGGGGAGCCCAAAACTGAACACAGTATTCTAGATGTGGCCTCACCAGTGCAGAATAGAGGGGAAGGATCACATCCCTTGATCTGCTGGTAATACTTCTTTTGATGCAGCCCAGTATGCCACTGGCCTTTTTGGCAGCAAGAGCACACTGCTGACTCATATCTAGCTTCCCATCCACCATGACCCCCAGGTCCTTTTCTACACTGCTGCTACTTAGCTGAATGTTTCCCAGCCTGTAGTGGTACATGGGGTTTTTTCGTCCCACATGGAGGATTTTACACTTGTCCTTACTGAACCTCATAAGATTTCTATTGGTCCACTGTTCCAATTTATCTAGGTCTCCTTGAATCCTGTCCTTGCCCTCCAACGTGTCTACTGTTCCCCCCAGCTTGGTGTCATCCGCGAACTTACTGAGAGTGCAGTCTATTCCATCATCCAGATCATTGATGAAAATGTTGAACAGAACCGGTCCCAGGACCAACCCCTGGGGCACACCACTCGTGACTGGCTGCCAGCTAGACATGGAACCATTGATTCCTACACGCTGAAACCGTTGATCTCACCAGTTTTCTATCCACCTTATAGTCCACCCATCCAACCCATACTTCCTTAATTTGCCAATGAGAATGCTGTGGGAAACTGTATCAAAAGCCTTGCTAAAATCAAGGTATATCACATCAACGGTTCTTCTTGCATCCAGAAAACCAGTCATCTGATCATAGAAGGAGATGAGATTGGTCAGGCATGATTTACCCTTGGTAAATCCATGCTGACTGTTCCTGAGCACTTTATTTTACTCTAAGTGTTTGAGGATGGATTCTTTGAGACTCTGCTCCATAATTTTTCCAGAGATTGAGGTGAGGCTGACAGGTCTATAATTCCCCAGATCCTCCTTTATCCCTTTCTTGAAAATAGGCACTACATTTGCTTTTTTCCAATCCTCTGGCACCTCCCCCGTTCTCCATGAATTTTGAAAGATAATGGCCAGCGGTGCTGCTATCTCATCTGCCAATTCCCTTAGCACTCTTGGATGCAGTTCGTCCGGCCCCATGGACTTGTGCACATCCAGCTTCTTGAAGCAGTCCCTAACCTGACCTTCCGTCACCAAGGGCCTCTCTTCTTCTTTCCCATCTGCCACACCCATGGTAGTGGGCTGGGAGCTGACCCTGCCTGTGAAAACTGAAGCAAAAAATGCATTGAGCACTTCAGCTTTTTCCTCATCCTCTGTCACAAGGATGCCTGCCCTATTCAGCAAGGAGCCTACACCATCCCTGATCCTCTTCTTATTATTAACATACTTGTAGAACCCCTTCTTGTTATCCTTTACATCCCTCACTAGCCGCAACTCCATTTGTCCTTTGGCCTTCTCTGACTGCCTGACTAGCTGGGGGTGCTGGGCTTATCCACTCCCATTCCTGCTGCTTGCAATCCCTTCCTCCTTTTTTCCCACTCTCATCTTTTGAACTTAGTTGCATCTGACTCTTCTTTTCCCTTCCATGTTGCTGCCCACCAAAGCCCTCAACATCACCTTTTCTCTCTGATTTTTCACTCCTGACTGCATCTCCTCTTCTCTTCATAATCTGTCCCATTCTTCCACCATGACTTCAGCTTCCATACTGATGACCCAATCAAACCCTAAGTAGCATTTACTTCCCTCAGTGCTTCATTTGACCTACACTGCTCATTCAAGTCTCCCACTCAGCAGAAGGGTCACTCACTTGCTTTTGGTCTCCACTAACCATTGTGCTCTCTCTCTCGCTCTCTCTCTCACACCCCCCACGCATGTTGCTGAGCTCCCCCTCTCTGACCATCACCTCATTTCTTTCAGCAATACTCACCAGTCCACCTCTCATACCCTTCCATTCAATCTTTCTGAAACTTCTAGTACAGCAGCTCTGACAGTTCTCAGCTGTTTTCTCCCTGCCCTTTTTTCCTTTTCTGGCCTCTTTCCATGATTCATGTTCCTCTACCCTTAGGTCTTTCACCTCTTTCTCCTGTCTCTAGGTTCTCCTGACCAACCTCCAGCATCTGCTTCTTACATGCCTGCTCTTATGCTGCCAAGTGTCTCTGCTGGAAATCATAGGACCATGTTGCCATCCCAACTACAAATTCATGATCTCCTTTACCAGGCCTGCTATCTCCGTAGCACAACCACTGTACTTCTCTAACATACTTGAATCCCACTTCTGCATCCACAGCTTCCTTTTTTCCACTTTTGACTTGTTCTTCAAGCTCTCTCCTCCTCCTGCTGCTGCCACTTCTTTTTCTGCATAGGATGTCACGGATTTTCTCCAACAGAAAAAAGACAAAATACATCATGACTTTTCCCCCTCCTCTTAACTTGCCTGCCTTTCTCCTCCAACACTCTTTGCTCCTTTTCCCAGGTCACAGAAAACAAACCCTTTGTTCTTCCTTCCAATGTCCTGCATGCAGGGCCATCCCTAGGTGTGTGCAGTGCAGGCCATCCCATGTCAGGAACCAGGCGAGATGGCCAAAAATGACAGAACAGCAGTGCAAAGTCTGGTTTCTCAGCTGTTCTTAAGCCACTGGTTGTCAAACTTTTTTCCTCGGGACCTAGCTCCGGACCCCTCTGCCATGTGGCAACCCTCTTCTGAAAAAAAGCGGCTGCTGCCAGAAAAGTAAAGAGTGACCATGGCTGTGGGTGGGGGGTGGGGGGATGGGCAGCTATCCTTCATGGCTTTCATCCTTTCTCTTGGAGCTTTTATTGCATCTCTGAAATCTACACATCTAATTTGAGATCACTTACATGGAACATGCAGAGGGTGATCCCACATGCCGTACTCCTGTCTCAGATCAGGAAGTATGTCAAGTTTCTAAAATTGCAATGTAGTAGCCTGGGGTGTGTGTGTGGGAGCTCCTTGCAAATGAGGCAGCGGGGTGCGACTGGGTGAGGAAATGAGATGGAAGTGCTGAGACGGAGGAAGGAGAAGAGAGCCAATGGCAGGCTGGAAAGAAAGGTCCTGGAAGATCCTGGCTGCTGCTGAGCCTGTCCAAGTCCCTCCAAGTTCTGCTCCCTTCTCCACTGCCAAATCTCAAGGAACTGAAGCAACCCCTCTGGGTTCCACTTTCACCTCTGCTCCTCATCAGCTCCCTGAGTCTGCATGAATTTTCATGAACACACAATTGTCCAGAACAGTGTGATTGAAGGGGTGCTAGCCCTCTCTTCTTGGTCTGGTTACCCCCTATTGCTGTTAGTGTGCATAAGGCAGCAACACAATGGGGCTATCCACTCCCCCATTCAGATTAGGACCTTGTTATAACTTCTTCTTCCAGCAGATCCACCCCAGAGTTTGATTTTTATTCTGTTACTTATGCTTTCTAATTGTAGAAAAAATACCATACTTTGTAACAAAGACTCCTACTAAAACAGTTTGTTTTTCTATTCTCTTTTTAATTATCAGTGAAAAAAATCTCTGGCATTTTTATTAAAATCCAGAAGTTTTAACTTTTGTTGCAAGCAAGGGAATTCTCAACCCACTGAAAAATGAGGCAAGTCCTAATTTGAAAAAAATAACTGCAATCCCAATATCCAGAAATGGTGGAACAAGGTGGTGTTCACTGTTTTTTCTTTTCTTCATTGGGTCTATTGATTAAAAAAAACACAAAGGTTGCTTGCCAGTGAGCTCAGTCCTTTTCATATGAATGAGAGAATCCCAAAGAGATACTGGCTCAGAGAGGAGGCATAGAGGTTGTTTGAACAACAATTAGCACCTCATTGTTAGTCCTAATGACTCACCTTTCTTGCAACCCTGAGTTACCACCTTAAGCAACTTTCACCCCAAGCCACTCCTCTGGCCTCACAGTAGAACTGGGCTTCCGCTTTTGCCCAGCTTGCCCAGTCCCTGGCATGGGGGGAGCAGCGGGGCAGCTTCATGTGGCCCCCCAAAGCATGGGGTCTTGGGCAGCTGCCCCTCTCACCCCACCCCAAGGATGGCCCTACCTGCGTGATCAACTCCACCCTACCTAGCCTCTCCCGCTGACTACTTGAAGGTCAGCCTCCAGTCAGTCACTGAGGCCTGAATCCATTGCCTGCTTGTTAAGTTTTCAGACAAGCACCTTGATTGATGCTTTCATCTGTACTGCCCCTCCCATGTGTGAAAAGCTACCTGTAAACATACACCACCTCATTAGCCTCCTTCAGTTCCCTCTGTAAAACTCTCCTTTGCCATGCTGCCTAAAAACAAATCTTGAGATGGGTTAGGCTACTGGCATGATGGGAGCATTCCATAGCGTCTGACCAATATTGTCTCATTTCAATTCCCAGGGGGTTGGACTTGATGATCTCATGAGGTCCCTTCCAGCCCTATGAATTGATTGATTGATTGATTGATTGTTTCCTGGTAATCCCCCATCAGCCTATAGACAGTTGTCATCTCTTGCCTTAGGCTGAGATTGTAGCTCTTCAGGGCAGGAGTCATCTTTCCATTCTGTTTGTCTAACACTTAGTGCAATGGGCTCCCAGTCCCTTACTCAGCCTACTAGATGCTGTGGTAGTACAAGTCATATTATGACAACATCAGAGCTCTTGCTTTGAAAAACTGGAAACCTATCAGTGTTCAAGGCATGGGCTTGTAAAAGTGATATCGGTGATAGACACAGGTCTGTAGCAGTTCTTCAGATGTCCCTCCTTTAGTATAGCTGTGAGGGAGGTGAGTGATCAGTGAGACAATGAAGAGAAGTCAGGGAAGTAACTTGGAGTCTCCGGTTACTTCCATTAAAAAAGCAAGTCTCAGCTTTCATCTAATAAATCATTTTGTTCAAGCGAAGCCAGAGTGAGAGCAGGGATGGAGTCAGGCTATACCAGTACAAGAGCCAGACTATGCCTTACCTACCACACATCAGTGCTGGTGGCATGTAGGAGATGTATAGCTGCATGCTGCAGTGGAAAGCAAGTTGTGTTCACAGTGCCCTGCACAGCTACACATGTCCACTCTGGCTGGGAGAGGCAGCAGGAGACTACATAGCTCAAAATAGCAGTGTGACTAAGGAGGTACAGCTCAGACATGTAGAGCCAGCTGAGTAGGGTTTATACCCACAGGCTTCAAGCACGTCTTTCCTCTACTCCCCAAAGCAGTACCTCATCATCAACACTCCTGCACTAGGGGGCTTTCTGTGGATATATTCCATATGCTGCCAAAAGAAGCTTACAGGGCAGATATATCATTATTTACAACCCTGCCTGGGAGGTGATGGAGAGGTACACTAACCCAGCAGGATCAATGGGAGGAGGCTGCTGTCTCGTTCTGCCTAGGATGCATAGTACCTCCCAGGACAACTGAGGGGGCAGAAGCTATGTCTCAGTTATTACTCTGCTTTGGTCAGGGTAGTTTGCTCCTCATCATGCAGATGTACAGAGAAAGGAAGGGAGGCCAAGGGCCCTGGTGTGCCCTTTGATGTGCTGTGCACACTCCACAGAGTGGAGCTATCTTTTATACTAGGGACTGGTCTATACTGCTGCCTGGTTTTGGTGGCAATCAAAGGGTGATATGCAAAATACTTACAATGCCTTGAGTACCTCCCTCTGATTGCCTGCCCTCTACTTACCTTCAGTAATCTAAGCTGGAGGGAAACCCCTTTCCTCTGACTCTGTGCTACTCCTTCTGTGGGAGTGGTCTTGCAGCGTCAGTTTTCTGATTAGTTGAATGGGTCTTCACAGACCTGGACAGTCAGGAAGATTGATCTGACGGTGGCGCATTCCACTCCATCAGTGAAGATAACCTCTAGGGCTGCAGTGCTGCCTGGCCTTCATACGGCCCACACAAGAACAAAGAAGGTGAGGTGACAAATTGTACAGTGATATACAGAATCTGGCCCTAGGGAAACAGTGTTGGCACAGTTTTACTGCTAACCACTTATCATTAATCAAATATTTTTCTGAATGAATTGAAGGATCTAGAATAGATAGCCACAATACATTGTTAGTATTTAACAGTCCATGAGATACGCAGTCAGATTTTGCCAAAAAGAAAGCAAAGAAATATGATATCATATGTGAAATAACATATCATCAAAATGCTGCATGCTTCTCTCCCAGGCCCCTAAGTGAAAAATCACAGAGCAGGACAATGTGCTATTTGTTTCTCACTGCACCCCAGGGGCATTGCTATTGCTGGGATTATGGAGCTCGAGCCCTGAGTCCCAGCACCTAAGCCCCAGGTCTGCCACTGGGCCACCCACAGTGGTGGCTGCAGCAGTGGCACGCAAGCCCTGAGCCCCAGCACCTGAGCCCCAGGTCTTCTCCTGGGTCAGCAGCACTTCTGCTGCACCCAGAACAATTACATTAGCTTCGCGGAAGGCAGCAGAGATTTTGAGAAGTCCCTTGAATTTAGTGCATGGATTAAATCTGATCATCTAGCTACCTGTCTTTAGCAACAGAATACCTCTCAATCAGGGCCATCCTTGGGGGGGGGCAGGGCCCCCACATCCTCCCAGCACTGGGGGGCAGGGCCAGCTGGCCTAGGGGAGTGTCTGACAGGGCAAATCATTCCCTAACCCCTCCAGGTTCCTGTTGCTGACTACCAGAAGCCAAGAAGCTCCGCAAATAGGAGTAGGAGGAAGGGTGAAGGATCATATTGTCCCTGGGACTTCCAGCCAACTTGCATACATTCCCCATGCACTAGGGAAGTTGTTGGCATCTGGGTGTGCAGCTGGCATATGGCTCCACACCCAGCTGTGAGATGTCACCCAGCCAACCCACACCAGACACACTTACTGCTGTGGTTCCCAAGATTTTTAAATAGATCCCACCTCACCCATGAACTTTGCTTTGATGCTTGCCTTCCCCACAACCTTCTGAGTGGCAGCAAGAGAGTGGGGAGCAGGGGAGGATAGAGTGGGGTGTCAGGAGAATAAGAGGAGAAGTGCACCTGGGTGGCAGGCACCAGGGAAGGCAGCACAGCATCTACAATTTCCCATGCTGTTCCTGCCCTAGGCCAAATGCCTGGGCATGCTGCAGGTCAGGAAATTTTAAAAAGGCTCTGGCCTGGTCCCAGCTTACAGGTGCATGCAAACCAGGTGAGGGAAGTTAGGGAACCCATGAGGCAAACAAGTCCATTTCACTCAGGATGGGAAAAGCAGGAAGGATCCACCCCAGAAAGGAAAAAAAGAACAAAATACAAGATGAAAGTCATGTCTGATGACCAGCCATTTACAATGATCACACAGGAGCTCTGAGGAAACAAGACACAGGAAGTTCCATAGATTAACTTGAGAGTCAGCAAACATAAAAGATGGGTAGAAAGATGAAAACTTACCCAGTATCTATCTGTGGGAGAATGGGCAGGCAACACTAATTGTCACCTACTCACCCTGGGATGGGCAAGGGTAATTCAAGTGTCAAGAGATTAGTTTAAAAACATAGTATAATTTCCCCCCCCCCCCAAAAAAGACATGTTTGCCATTCTTTTGATTTTTGATTGCTAGAAACTGGCAATACTGTGTAAATTAATACCATATACTTCACTGAAGGAATTTCTTTCCTTATCTGTATTCTTCCTGCTAGTGTAGGGCCAGGCTTCTGTAGCCACAATGTAGGGACACAGATTAAATGAATTAAATGTACCTTTAAAGCCTCTGCTAGGCAACACTGTATCTGTTCTTTAATATCATAACTGAAATAACTAACTCAGTTTAATAGACATTATAACCAATGTCCAAAAAAGCTGGATGCTGTGGATTTAGAATTCCATGTTGTATTCTTGATAAGACTTGTTTTAGGTGCATACTCTGGAATTTTATTTAAATGTGTGAACAAGATGTGTGAATGAAGGGTGTGTGTGATGGAAACAGTCAACACCAGCCTGTCCTGATGAAATTCAAGTGCTACCTTAATGGCTAAGCCATGCAAAAAACCCCCACAAAGGCAAGGCTCCATCCCAGAAAGAAAAGAACAAAACACAAAGCGAAAGTCATGTCTGCAAATGGCTGGTGATCAAAGATCACACAGGATCCCTGGCCAGGCCTGCCTGCTGTCCTCAAGCCTTGCCCCTGGGCTAGGTGGAGGGGATCCCAGCCAGACCTGCCCACTGGCCTGGAGGGCAGGGGTTTGACCCTAGGCCATACCTGCTCACCAGCCCAATGGCCTGGGGGGCAAGGGTTTGACACAGGGCCAGATCTGCCCACCAGCCCACTGGCCCCAGGTTTGACCCCTGGTCAGACCTTTCTGCTGCCTGGGCTAGGGGGAGGAAACTCCTGGCCTCGCTGCCTGGGCTTGGGGGTGCACAAACCCTGGCCCTGCCTGTTCCCCAGCATTGCTGCCTGGGCTTGGGAGGTGACCCCTGGCCCAGCCTGCCTCCCTGGGCTTGGGGAGTGGTTGGGGTTGACCCCTGCCCAGGCCTGTGACCCTGGCCTGGCCACCTGGGCTGGTGGTTGGGGTAAACAACCCCTGGTCCTGCCTGCCCATTGGCCTGCTGGCATTGCCACCTGGGCTTGGGGTGGGGGGTATCGATGATGCCTGGCTCAGCCTGACCCCTGGCCTCGTTACCTGGGCTTGGGGTGGGGGGTATGGATGATGCCTAGCCCAGCCTGACCCCTGGCCTCGTTACCTGGGCTTGTGGCGGACAACCCCAGGCCCATGTGCCCCCCCAGCCCTGCTTCCTTGGCTTTGGAGAGGAACAACTGCTGCCCAGGTCTACCCCCTGGGGGTCACCACCTGAGAATAGGGGAGGAAGGGGCAACCCTGGCCCTGACCTCACCGTCTGGGCTTAGGGAAAGTGACCCATGGGCCAGCCTGCCTGCTGGCTCCCCAGCCTCACCACCTGGGTTTGTGGGGTGACCACTAGTCAAGTCTTCCCCCAGCCTCACTGCCTGGGCTTATGGGGAAGAAGACCCCTGGCCTGGCCTGCCCACCCAGCCTGACCACCTGGGCTTGGGGGAGGCGACGCATGGCCCAGCCTGCGCTCCAGCCTTACCACCTGGCCAGGGGGCATGGGGAGAGTCAGTGCTGGGCCTGGCCTGCCCGCCATCCTCTTGCCTGGCTAGCAACATGACCTGGAGCCTAGAGGGGCATAATCCCTGATCTACCTGCCCCCCACTAGCCCAATGTGACTTGGGGCCCAGGGAGAGTCCTGGATCCCCAGCCCCCCCCCCGATCCCCTCCAGCCTGGCCGCTGACTTGACAAAAGGCCCAGGTGGGCCTGATCCCTGGCCAGCTGCCCCACATTGGCCTGGCGAGATCCATGGCCCATGGGGAGTCCGGGATCCCCAGGCCTACCCCTGACCTGGCTGCTGGCCTGACCCAGGTCCCCAGGGGATATGGGTGGGGGCAGATCCCCAGCCAACTGCCCCCCTTGGCTCAGGCTCAGGGTCCCACCGACCCCCCCCCCCCGTACTTACCCGGCTGTGCGTTCCCTGGGCTGGTGCTGCCAGCGTCTGCTGAAGGAGGAAAGGGTTAAATCTCTCTCTCCCCTCCAGCTAATAGCTCAGCTGCAGGCTCCAGGGGGAGGGCGGCAGGCTACTCACCGGCAGAGCAGCCTCTGTGTGAGCCTGTGTCTGCCAGGGAAAAACACTGGGGGCTTGCTGAGGGAGTGCAGGGGCTCGTGCAGGTCCCCAGCATGGGGCTCAGGGCAGCTGCCCCACTTGCCCTCCCCTAAGGATGGCTCTCCTGTCAATAATTTGGTTAGCTTAGGCAGGCTCCTAATTGCATTGTCCATAGAAAAGAGTCCTAAATCTCTTTAACATCTATCAAGGCAATTTCTTTCACTAGGTGACTTCTACTATCATAATAGCTACATTATGATGATTATCGGGCATTTACAGCATCCTTTCACTGCTCAGGTGATTCATCACATTTTCAAAATTGGCTAGTGTTAGCACAATGAGTACCCACTTAGCCATTGAGAAGGACAGAGTTCCATCTGTTACTAGACTCTGTTCACAGACTGATGGGTGAATGAATATCTGAGCGCCAAGCCAGGAGCTTTTTCATTTTCCGCAGGTATTTCTTGCCAAATGGTTGTTGTCCTACCTTTGCCCATCACTACTCATCAGGGAGGAACAAAAGAACTGGCAATTCCAGTAGCAGGGTTACTGAATTAAATTAACAGTGACTCAACATGTGAAGATTTTCAGATGAAATAACTGGGTTACATGGCAGTAACTGGAGTTGGAAGGAGAGAGGAAGGATGGTTCAGTGGTAAAGGTGCTAGCCTGGCACTTGGGAAAACCCTACTCTCTGATCTGCCGCGATCGTCCTCTTTGACATTAGATGAATTACTCAGATCCAGATTTTTACTCATCATTGCAAGGCCTAAACGACTCATTGTCAAAAATGACTTGGGCACAGAGCAGCCTAAATCTTATTAAAGTGAATGAACTTAAGTGCCTAAGTCACTTCAGCAAATGAGGCTTAGGCGTCTATGGCCTGGTTTACACTACAAAGTTGGGTCAACATAAGCTGCCTTGTGTGGCCCTAGCAGTGAAAATATCTTCATTTAAATTTTCCTCTCACTGATGTAAATGCATCTCAATGCCAATTTAATAACACCTCCTCACTGAGCAGCATGGAGTCAAGGTCAATGTAATTAGGTTGGCACAAAGTAAGTGTAGACACGGCGTTGCTTATGTCAACTGTTACTGGCTTTCATGAGCCATCTCACAATGCCTCGCATGGACAATACGACTGATACAAGCATTCCAGGTAAGGATGCACATTTCCTAGGTAAATATCAGTTGTGTGGACTCACATGCATTTTAATAATTCAGGGACTACATGGTGATATAAGCTGGCCTATTTGGAAGAGTACACATGACCTAGATCACTTAAGCCTTGCAATGTTTTCTGGAGCAATGCCTCAATACTTCTAAAATCTGGGCCTTGGCATGCTATGCCTCAGTTCCTTTTCTGTAAAACAGACATAATAAGACTTAACTACCTAAAGGGTGTTATGAGGTTAAATATATTAAAGATTGAATTGCGCAAACTCCTGACTAATGAAGGACACATCTGTTCCTAAGGTAAGTAATCACTTCTAGGTTTATAGCTCAGATTTCATAAGCCTTAAAGACCTTTCCATAATCAATGTAGATAAAGCAAATAGTAATATCTTTAGTTAAGGTTACCTGCTTCAGTGGACAGCTTATGTACCAGCATGTTACCACCAGCTTATTCAACATGATGCATTTTCATGGGGTTATCATTTTTATTCAAACAAACAAACAAACAAACAAACAAACAAACAAGGAAATGCAGGCCAAAATAAACCCTGTGTTTAAAAAAGGCTGGAACATGAGGCATTTAGAATTCAGGTTGCCAGGGGTTCTTAATTCGCTTTCCTTATGCATATAGATTGTGGTGCAATTGTAACCCATATGCCTAAAAAGGAGCCATCTATTTCAGGGATCTCTTAAAGGTGGGTTAGGTTGCTGGGCAAATTAGCTGCCCAGCTACCAGAACTTTCTGGAACAGGGAGTGGTAGCATTTTGAGCATGCTCCACAAGTTTTTCTATTGTGATGTGGTCAGATGCCTGAGAGCAGCAGCCCTCAGAGGAGCAACTACAGAGAGGTGCAGAGCACATGTGCTCTGTGCTTGAGTGAGAGGAGCTGAGCCAAGAGTGGATTGCAAGATGTTTTCTCCCTGCTGTGCATTATTTTGCAGGGGAGTTTTCTTTCATGGGACTGAGAGCTGGTTAACCAGTAAAGAGACTGCTTGGTGCTGGTTGCAGAGGAGGAAGACAGGACTGCATGGAATTTTCTTGAAGATTCCTGCAGCCAGAGAAGAGGATTGCCACTTCTTTCCACTCAGGCCTCAAGGACTTGAACAAAGCCTGCAACTGAGATATGGGTGAACTTCATCTGAACTTTGGGACTCTTGGGTTTCTTTCCATGGGGAATGTTCTGTTTAAATTAATTTTTTTTTTGGGATGAGGTTTTCATGTTAGTCATTAATAAAGTTCATTGTTATGTTTATACTGAGTAGTAGTTTGACGCGGGAGAGTAACTCTGGGCAGTATTCAGTGTGAGTCACTTTACAGACTGAATCCTGTGTCTCCAGCTGCTTTCTCCAGGGATATGCCCACACATCTTTTATTTTGAAATAACACTGGTTATTTCGAAATAAAAGAGATGAGGCCCACACGACGTATTCTTATTTCAAAATGACGGGCTCTGTCATTTCAATATAAGAGCCATCATTTTGAAATAACTTAAACCTTCTTTAAATTGAAACAGCTGTTATTTCGAAATGGTTATTTTGAAATAACGCCGTTCAGACGTGTTATTTCGAAATAACCATTATTTCAAAAATAACACTTTTGCCCTTCTTCCCAGGGTGCCTTCTTTTTGGCCTGTGTTGGTGGGGGCATGGCCCAGGGAAGGAACCATGTTGCCACACTTCCCATGGTGCACCTCTCCTAAAGCGAAATGGCAAGTCCTGTGTTTGGACATGCTAGTTTGCTTTGAGCTTTTCCCTTAATTCAAATTAACGTATTTTGAAATTAGGATTTTATTTTGAAATAACTCATTTTGAAATAACTTATTTCGAAATAATGACGTACGTGTGGACAAAGCCCGGGGGTTTATCTCTGTTAGGCACTGGAGAGGGGCTGATGAATGAATTCTAGCCAGGGCTGTAACTAGCAGTATCGGCGCCCAGGGCAAGCAGCCTCAAAGGTGCCTTTCCCACACCTGGGCCCTGATCTGGGGCCCATCCATCCCCATTCCACAGCGGCCAGAGCTGGGCAGGGGGTTCTCTACCCCGCTGTGGCCAAAAAGCTGGGGGGAACCCCTTCTCCTGCTGTGGCCAGAGCCAGGTGGGGAACATCTTCCCACACTGCGGCCAGAGCCAGGCAGGCTTTCCCTTTCCCTGTGGTGGCCAGAGCCCTTTCCTCTGCTGCAGCTGTAGAGCCAAGCAAGGGTTCCCTACCCCGCCACAGCTGGAGCTGGGTGGGGAGCATCTTCCCCAGCTTCCTGAGGAATATGACTTTAAGGCACATTCCTCTTCTGGGCCAGGAAAGGGTCTGGCACTCTCTTCAGTTGGCACCTGTGGCCTCGCCTCTTTTGCCCCACCATAGTTATGGCCCTGATTCTAGTCTATCTGAAGCTTACATAATACCTAATTAAGTAGTCATATACTATTTTTTTCTGTGAGCCTTATATGTATTTTAATATACAGATTGCCTTAGTCACTGATGAGTGTTCAAAGATATGCAGTGAATGAAACAGGGTCTTGAGAACCTGCCTGATTTTTTAATAAACTCTATTTGCAATTACCATGGTGTAAAGCTGGAGAAAATATGAATTTTATGCCATAAGCCCTGTGGTCTGAAATCCCTAGAGAGTCAGTAACATCTTGATAACACCAGAGGTGAACAAGAGTGCTTGGACTCCAACTGGTAAGGGGTTCTCTAGGGAAGGGTAAGCACAGGGAAGGGGAAATAAGTCAGTGGTTGGGCCAGGCTTCACCTGAATTTCAGTTATGTGCCAGCTATGGAAATTTGGGTTAAAATACAATTAAGTTTTGAGTCTGAAAATAATAAAATGGTACTGTCCCAGCTGGGTAAGTGTCAGAAGTTCTTTGCTGGGCCTCTCTAATGTCCCAGTTTATGGTCCCAGCTCAGGGAGCAGTGTCTAGGGCTGTTGTTGTCTTCTCTGGATTTATCTGTATAGGTCCTGTTTATCTGAATAGACTGTCCTGTTAAGAAGCTCGAGGAGGCTCTCTGATGCAACGCTGTCACTGGTCTGCAGTCTTAGGCTTTTCTACCTCCACTCCTTTGCTGCTCTTTCTCCCTTATACTGAGCTTTGCCTTCTTTCACAAGGCTCAGCTGCTGCTGTTTGTCTCCAAGACTGACAGCTCTTGCAGCTGAGCCTGGGTTTGGCAGTTCTGTTTGTTTGTAGGTAAGGAAATCTCCACTCTCACCTCCAGAATAGGACTATTAAGGTTTCAAAAGGAATCTCTAGATAATGAAACTGGCCCTCTCTGCTTGTGCCAACACCTGGCAGAAGGTTTACAGCATTTGAAACTGAAGGCCCAAGTGGGTGGACGGGAAGAGTAGCATGTCAGAAAAGAGCTTTGGATCAGGGACTACCCTGCCCCAGGCAGTTTGGATGTTCTACTTGTCCACTGTGCACTCCACCACGCTATGGAAAAGTGATAATACAAATAAATCTTGAACAGCTGTCTCATTCACTCACGCAGTGCACAGACACTGCAGAAAAAATAATAGAAAGTGAGCATCAGATTAAAGCCCTTAGGCTATGTCTACACTTGGAATTTAGTTCGAATTAATGAGGATTCATTTGAACTAAATTAGGGCCTGGCTACACTGGCTTTCCTTACTTCCAACCAAGTCCTTGGTCGGAAGTAAGGAAAGCTTACTTCAAAGTTATCAAATCTTCCTTAACTTTGAGTAACGGTTAGTTTGAACTTATTCATTTGAACTAACCAAATGGAGCCTTGTTAATTCGAATTAACTGTCAGTTCGAATTAACGTGGTTTGCCTTTCCTCTTCCCAGGGTGCCTTACTCTTTTTATGTATGGGGGGGCATGGGCCTTCTTGGGTGCCTTCTTCCTAAATCAAACTAGCAAGTCCTATCCATGAACATGCTACTTCAATCTGGGTTTCTAGTGGGGCCATGTTAGTTCGAATTAACTTAGTTTGAATTAAGCATTATTAGTTTGAATTTCATTAATTTGAATTATGTTAATTTGAACTAACCTTCCTAAGTGTAGCTATAGTTTTATTTCAGTGCATATGAATGAAGGGGCAGAGTTAAGGTTGCTTGGGCATCATTATTGTTAACAGTACACAAATTTGGAGAGCTTCACTTTGCAAACTGCATGCTTTTTAGAATGTTTTTGGTTGTGTAGGGAAAATGTTAACTGATTAAACAAATACACCACCATCAGGGAATTCATTAGGTAAGGTTTCTAATCGGTCATTCACAAAGATGGATAAAACACAACGTTGTCTGGACTGCAATTTTAGGCACAGCCCTGAGCAAAGTGCATCACCCCAATAGGCACAGCATGTCAGAAACATACATAAAGACAATGTTGAGTGAGGTAATGCCTTTTACTCGACCAACTTCTGTTGGTGAGAGAGAATTTAGCTCAATAAAAGATATTCTGTTACCTAATTTTTGTCTCTGCAGTATCCATAACACCAGTGCAGAAACATGCGTTTGAGTCACAATTACCCAATTCTCCATCTGGAAGATTAGTAATTTACTGCTAGTCTAGATCAGCAACAAATTACATCATTCTCCTGCACCATCTTAGACATCTTGGCAGGTTCAAGGGGAGAAGCTTATGTTCCCTTGATTCCCCTCCCTTTCCTCATCCTGGATCTCCCCCACCCTTCTGTCCTAAGGTGAGGAAGCTTGCTCACCTACAGCTTGAGTAAATAATAGATCTGCTTCAAACAAGTCACGCTCTAGCTAGCTATGTTTTAAGATAAGCTCAGTGTTCTGGGCTGGGCCTTGGCCTGGTTGTTTTCAGGGGTGAAATGTGTGTCCATAGAAGTCTGCCTGCTCATGAATTGTACATTGAGGAACATCAGCAATTGGACAAGAACTCCCTATTTTTTCTCCCTTTCTCTCATCTACTATTTGTGCCCACAATTAATTGCAGGTGCAAAATCACAGACAGATTCTTGAAAACAGAGCCAGATATATTGATGTGTTAAAGTTCACATTTCATAAATGAGGAAAAAAACACTAGAATGTATTCTATTGCTGCAATTTGACTAAATTAAGTCTGACATTTTTGAATAACCTATCTTTTGTACTGTAGATATCTCAAGTGTTGCAGTAATGTTAACTTTTCTGCATATAATTTCCTGGCACATTATTTTTACTTTATACAAAGAAAAAGAAGATTCAAACTGTCCTAGGAGGGCAGTGAATTTCTCTGGGAATATGTGAGTGGTGCAAACATTTTGAGTTGTTGCAAAGTTGATAATACTGTAGCTGTCTCCAGGCAGCCAGTCTCCAGCACACTACTTGATCAAAGGAGCGTGTTTCAGACTGTAACAGGAATGAGGTGTTGCAGGGGCAGAGCAGAGGACGTAGTTTTTTGCCTCAGTTACAGCTGCCCGCAGTCAGCATGCTTCACAAGACTCCTGACTTTCGCTGAGGCTCACTTTGTGAAATGTAGTTTAGAATCACCTTTTGTTCTGTCTCCACTCAAGTTTATTCTTGTCACAGCTGAGGACACAGCCCACACTATCCTTGATATGAGAGTCCTTAACTGAACCGTTCTTATATGAAAGCCTTTAATTGAGATAGGCCTCAACTGAAACATCCCTGAGACCTACATCAAAATGGATACCTAATACAGGAGTTCTTTCCAAACGGCTAAGCTCTTGTGAAGGATGCATTCCTCTGTGAGTTGACTTTAATGTGGAATTCCTGTGATCCTATGTTCTTCTATACCCTTTTAGGATATAGTGCACCACTAAGCTAAAACAAAATTCCCTCTAGAGTTCATGGATGAAGATTTGGATTCCAAATGTTACAGCCCTTAAAAGACAACTTACACTGTGTTTTCCTTCTGCCATGAAGCCTAGAACACAAAACAAGTTTCTAGATTCACTCATTATTGAGTTACATAAACATATACTGTCTGTAGCATATTTACAACCCAGAGATCCTAAAACTTGTAGCAAAAGATTCAAGGTGGACCTTTTATTGGACCAACTTCTGCTGGTGAGAGAGAGTGAAGCTTTTGAGCTTACACAGAACTCTTCTTCAGGTAGAGAAAGATGTGCACTCTGCTCAAGAGGAGTTGGTTTACAGTGAAGCATTTCCACATTACTATGATGATTTCCTTGTTTTACATGGTGTGTTGTTTTTTCTTCTTCTGGCAGTCTGGTAATGCTTTATTTCAAGTCTTCTTTACCTTGTCTAACACACTTTCAGGCAAATGAAAGATTACCATACTGAAAAACACCTGTCCAGCCAAAAATCAAGAGTGAAAAACTCACTATGAAGTGTGGGCCAGATGAAAAGCGAAGGGGAGACATTTGATTGACTCCTCTGGGGCTTAAACCAGGCCTTTATTCCTGCAAACAGCCATTGACTAGGCCAGTGGTTCCCAACCAGTGTGCCAGGGCGCACTGGTGTGCCGCAGTAACACCCAGAGTGTGCCATGAGAATCCCTGAGAGCTGGAGTTAAAAGTTCCCTCCCTGCTCAGCCCAGCCACGTAGGCTGTTTAGGGCTGGGAAAAGCCAGGAGTTAAAGCAAGGGGGAAGGCGCTGGAACACAGTTCTGGGGCCCTCTACTTTTAGGCAGGCAGCCTTCTGGCCCCCCCCTAAAAATAGAGGAAGGCAATGTGGAGTTCCAGGGGTCCCCCTAAAACTAGCAGGAGCAGCCCGAATGCAGTGTTCTGGTGGCTCCACCTTAGGCCCAGGCAGCAGGGGTGGGAGGCTGGGAGTGTATGAATCTCCCCATGCAGGGAGGAGCAACTTATGTCAGGCAGCCTGCAAACAGGCCAGGTAAGGACTCGGGGGGGGGGGGAAGGCTGCTGGGGATTGTGTGCGGTAGGTGTGTGTATGTAGCAGAGGTGGGTGGGAGTGGCTGTGTAGCAGAGGGTGTGTAGCTGAGGTTGTGGGGTGGCTGTTTGGTTGGGGGGGTGTAGCTGGGAGGTGGAGGCTAGAGCCCTGCAAATCCGTGGATACAACACTGATATCTGCATTATATCCACATCTGCGGATGCAACACGGATATCCGCGAACCATTTCTTGTGGATGCAGATTGGATACGGATGCACATTTTTTTATCTGCACAGAGCTAGAGCCCTGCAAATATGTAGATATCCGCAGATATCCGCAGATGTCCACATTATATCTATATCTGCGGATACAACATGGGTATCTGTGGACCACTTCTTGAGGATGCAGGTCAGATACAGATCCACATATTGGTATCCATGCAGGGCTCTACTGGAGGCCTAATTCTGGCTCCTGCAGTGATGGGAAGGTCCATCACAGGCAACAGAGGGTTGGTAGAGGGCAGGATGGGACCCACTGGGGTGGGAGGGAGCAGCAGTGGGGTGAGGATTTGTCCTGGGTGGAAGAGAGCCACTGTGGAGAAGGGGGAAGTGGGTGCTGTGCCATTCTCCCATGCCCTACCTTCCCAATTCCCGGGTTCCCCCCACCTCCCCCACAAAGCCACTCCTGTTCTCCCGTCCTCTCTCTTCTCTTGCCACCCTTGTGCTGTTCCCCACATGGCCGCCCTTGTCCTCTTTTGCCAGCCTGCCCTGCTCTGCTCCCCACACTCACTCCTGCCACTGCACACGACTCCTGACCTCCCCTGTTTTGCCACCCCTGCTCTGCTACCCTACTACCCCACACAGGAGCACTTCCAAAACACTGTGCCATGGTTCATGAATATTCATGAACTTTTTAATGGTGGTGTGCCTCGGAAAATTTGAAGGTGTCAAGGTGTGCCACAGCAGAGAAAAGGTTGGGAACCACTTGACTAGGCTCAATGATAATCTTAAGACCCCAGGGCCAGCTGTAGACAAATGACTCCCATGGCAACCTTTCTTTGGCAACCTTTATGTCCTGCTTCCCAAGCATCGGAGAGTCATTTAGGAGGCAGAGCAGCAGCAGTTGGAGTGGCACTGCAGGCGTCATGCTGCCACATGTCAGTACCTGACTCCTGCCCCTCAGTCCCCTTTATTCTCACCCTCTGGGGGCATGGATGGGAGTGCATTCTCTTGACTATAGCACGGCCCGTGATTGCTGTCCACCCACAAGGCCGGTTCTGTTATAAATGATCTCCCACACAGCTACTGCAGTCATAGTGTGGCAAACTAATTAAATACAAACTTAAAATAAAATCATTGTAAAAACTAGCTGTAGTCAGCACAATACCATGTGGAAAACTAATTCCACCCCTCCAAAACGTTCCAAAATGACATAATGTTCCTAGTCTATAGCCAACAGAGAATAGCTGTCAGACAAGTGATAGAAATCATAGCCCAGGTCCATTGCCTGTTCTCTGCAATGGCAGAAGCATAGTAGGTGTCAGGGGCAGATGCCCCCTGGCAGGGGCGCTGCTACATATACATTCTCCCCCACTGGTTCCCCAAGCCTTCCCACCCCCCTGGCAGCCTCCTGAGCCCTTCCCTAACTCCCCAGTCTCGTTGCTGATCCCCGCTGTCCCCGGCCAACCCCCACCCCCATTCCCCTTCCCATCAGGCCGGCGTGCCTGACCCCGGATTCCCCCCTGGCTCCCTTACCTGGCCACTGGAGGGAGACTGGAGCAGAAGCAGGCCAGGGTGGGAGTTTTAAAAGCTCCCAGGCCAAGCCTGGGGCAGGTCCCTACTGGCAGGAAGACTCTGTTTTCTGGCCGGGTAGAGGTTGCAGCTGCTGGCTGCTTGCTGTGTGGGGGCACCCCTGCGCAGTTTAAAGAAGTGCTACTCAGGGGCAGGCCCTGAGTTTCAGGGGGGCTCATGCCCCAGAGCCCCCCTCAGTGACATCACTGCCCCTGGGCTGCTGAGTGGCTGAGGGAGGGTGGGAGGAGCTGAGAGGCTCTGGTTCCCAGGCTCCCTTCCCTTTGCTTGCTTCCCGTGCAGCAAGATCCCTTGGCATCTGGCAGATGTTACTGCAGGACTCCAGGAACATCCACAGGCCAAACATGTGAAGGTTGAGAGAGGATCCAGGACCCAACAGGGCTGCTTAGGATGCATGAAGAGCTCCTTGGATGATTTTCTCAGAGAATCTTTCTAAAGGCACTCCACGGCTCTGTATCACAGGGTAGGAGCGGCCAGGTCCCTTCAGTAATAGAACACAGCGGGGCTCAACCATCCTCACTGAGCCAATGTATACAACAATCTGGGCCTTAGCAATGGTGAAACTATAATTTGATGGGCCCCAGAGCCCTCCTAATCTCTGGGCCCCCTTCCTGTATTGTCTGGGCCCCTTTCATGACCTAGACAAATTGGAGCACTGGGCCAAACAAAATCTCATGAGGTTCAACAAGGAAAAGTGCAACCACCTGCATTTAAAACAGAAAAATCCCATGTACTGCTACAGACCGGGAACCAATCGACTAAGTAGCAGCAGTGTAGAAAAGGATCTGCTGGTTATGGTGGATGGGAAACTGGATATGAGTCAACGATGTGCTCTTGTTGCCATAAAGGCCAATGGCATATTGGGCTGCATCAGTAGGAGTGTTGCCAGAAGATTAAGAGATATGATTATTCCCTACTATTTGGCGCTGGTGAGGTTGCATCTGGAATACTGGATTAGTTTTGGGCTCCCCACCACAAAAAATATGTGGACAAATTAGAAAGAGTCCAGTGGAGGGCAACAAAAATTTAGCAACTGGAGCACATGACTTACAAGAAGAGATTGAAGTAACTAGGTTTATTTAGTCTGCAGAAAAGAAGACTGAGGGGGGATTTGATAGCAACCTTCAGGTACTTGAAGGGGCGCTCCAAGGAGGAGGGAGCTAGGCTGTTCTTAGTAGTAACAGAGGACAGAACAAGGAGCAATGGTTTGAAGCTGTAGCTGGGGTGGTCGAGGTTGGATACTAGGAAATCTTTCTCAGTAGGAGACTGGTGAAGCATTGGAATGGTTTACCCAGGGAGGTGCTGGAATCTCCATCTTTTGAAACATTTAAGGCCTAATTAGACAAACCCCTGGCTGAGATGATTTAGTGGGAATAGGTCTGCTTTTAGCAGGGCGTTATACTAGATGACCTCATGAGGTCCCTTCCAACCTTTTTTTTTTTTCTATGATTCTGTGATTCTAGGCATGTGTGGGACCTAGCCCAGGTAGGCATTTGCAACCACTTCTCGGTGCCATACACATTGATTACGTCTCCATAAATATACTAGCTCTGATCCTGGTCTCACACACTTCCCTCTCCACCCTTCTGCACCTTCCTGACCTTGACCCCGGCCTCATACTCCTGGCCTCATACTAGCTCTGGTCCTGGCCTCAAAAACTGCCCCTTCACCTGATCCTGGTCTCACACACTGCCTCCTCCACACGCCTACTCCCATCCCGGCCTCACACGCTGACCCCCCCCCCTACATCTAGGTCTCCTATGCTGGCCCCTCTGTCCCTCTACCCCCTTGTAGTGCTGACTTGGCCCAGCAGTCCCGCCCGCCCCCCCGATCACTTATTGTCCCCTGCTGCACTTGGAACCCAGCCTCTGGCTGTACCTGGGTAGACTCACACCCTCCCCTTGCCAGAGGAGGGGAAAGGAGGGGAGGGATGGGGTCACCCCTTCACAACACATGGCAGGGGTGCAGGTGAGGATGTGAGGGGTCCCCATGTAGGTTCCCTCACTTTCTTTTCTTGCAGGGGCTCCAGTGCTGTGCTGCTGTTAGATGGTCCCTCCTGGCTTCTAGTGCTGGGAGAATTTAATTTCTATGGACACCAGGTAGCCCAGCACACACAGAAAGGGAACTGTCCCAGCACTAGGACCCCGGAGGCAGCTCCCAACTGGCTTACCTTGAGGCTGTTTTTCCATGAAGGAGTAGCCCAGGCTGGCCACAGCTCCTGTGTCTGGGCAGAGCGGAACATGCCATTCTGCATGCTTTTTCTATTTTGGGGGGCCCCAGAACACTGGCCCCTCAAATTTGTGGGCCCTGGAACAGCGTTTTGGTGCGTTCCAGCCTACTTGAACCCCTGGGACTTAGGAACCCTTTATGGCTCTATCAGCCTGTGCTAGTTAATGGATTTTGTGGTTTTTACTTTAGGAATATTTTGTTAATGACTCTGTTTTTGATGGTTTTGTTCTGTAAGGAAGACACTGCTAATGAACTTGGAGAATCAGGGTAAGGTGTTACAATGTCCACAGTAAATGAGATGTATACACAATGCCAAGGATGAGCAAAAGAGAAGTGGGTGTTTATTTCCTGGTGGTCCCTAGAAAAACACTGAAGAACTATGGCCTTCTCCAAAAAACCTTTCAAGTCAATGGGTTCAGTAGATTTTGAATCAGGCCCTTACAAAGAAAGCAATTACCAGCTTTTTGGGCATTGGAGCAACTTGAATGCTATAGTGTGGAAGGAAAACATGGAGCTTATGAGGCTGCTTATTATGTTACACGAAAAGCCATTGCCAGCCAAGTGTGTGTTTAGTGGATTTGCGGAAAAAAAAGGAAGCATTTCTTGAAGGCATACTGAATGACCAGGCCAAGTAATGGCACCAAGGAGCAAGTGTGCATGTGTCTGGGTGACAGAGCCCGAAGCATATGTCATGACCTAATCTTGAGAGGCAGGAAGTTGCCAAAGATGGGGATTGGAGGGAAATGCAGCTACTTCTTTACTGGGTAAATAGGAAGCTTCTCATGGGTAGCAAAGGAAAAGTGAATACCCTCTTGTTGTGTTGTGTGAGCTGATTGGATGGAAAAGGGATTACTCCTGTCATCACCTACAGCCCCCAAGTCAACCGCTGTAGCATGTCATCAGGGATTTACAGTCTATCCTACAAGACAATCCCCCACTCAGGCCTTGGGAGGGAGACCATTCCTTGTGTGCAGACAGCCCCCTCGCCCCCCCCCGCCCCCTCACCTTAAACAGACACTTACCAGCAACTACTGATCATACAACAAAACCACTAAGGCTGTGTTCAGACGTGAGTTTTATTTCGAAACAACATCCATTGTTTTGAAATAAAATTTCTCATGTCCACATGACGTACCATTATTTCAAACCAATGGGACCCGTTGTTTCGAAATAACGGCCATTGTTTCAAAACCGTTAAACCTAGCAGGAAATCGAAATAGCTGTTGTTTCAAAACAGTTGTTGTGAAACAACGGCGTTCGGACATGTTGTTTTGAAACAACACCATTGTTTCAAAACAACTATTTCGAAACATGTCTGAATGGCCTTATTTTGAAATAACCATTTCGAAATAACAGCCGTTTTGAAAGCAGGCTTTCCCTTAATTTGAATTAACAAACTGTTAATTCGAATTAACTTATTTCGAAATAAGGATTTTATTTCGAAATGAGTTATTTCGAAATGGGTTATTTTGAAATAACAGTTACCGTGTAGACATACCCTAAGGCAGGTACATATCCCTGCAACACAACCCGTTGCTGACTCTGCCCTCATATATATATATAAATGACACCACCATAGGACCTAATCAAACCAGCTACGTCATCAAAGATTCATTCACCTGTTCACCTGCTCATCCACCGACAAAATATGTGCCATAAGGTGCTAACAATGCCCTTCAGCTTTATATATTGGAAAAGCTGGACAGTCTGTTTGCAAAAAACAAACGGACCCAAATCTGACAATAGAAACAGCAACATTCAAAAACCAACAGGGGGACACTTTAGTCTTCTTGTTCACTCTGTGAGAGACATGTCTGCTACAGTACATAAATAACTTTAAATCAAATCTTCAAAGAGACACTACAGAGTTAGAATTCATATGCTAATTTGACAACCTTAATTTGGGTTTGTATAGAGGTATGAGCTGGTTTTCTCATTACAACCAGTGATTTTTAATCCCTCGCAAACGCCCCGTCTTCTTATATGTTGTTCCACACTGTGTGACTCAAAACAACTTGTTTGATTTTCAGAAATACTCTGACCTGATACTGTGACTTACATTTTAGTGTGTTTATTTTTTCCTCCCATACTGTCAGTTTTCCATTTTCAAGCATCTGATGAAGTGGGATTTCTTCCATGAAAGCTCATGTGATAAATAAATTTGTTAGTCTTTAAAAGTGCCACTGGATTCATTGTATGTTTTGCTGAAATAAACTAACACGGCTATCCTCAGGGAACTTACCAAGATTCAGAATCTGAAAATGCCTTCTAAGAGGAGGGAATACCTTCTCCTGTATTTTGCTCTCCAATTCTGCTTTCTTTAAAGTTGAACAGCTGTTTGCATGAGTTTAAGCCAGGCTTTGATGGTATGTCCATACATAGGTTTTAAATTGAAATAACGCTGGTTATTTCAATTTAAAAATGATGAGACTCACACAATGTTTTCTTAGTTTGAAATAACAGAACTCAGTCATTTCAAACTAAGGGAAGTTATAGTGATATAATAAAACCAAGTTTTAAATAGAAACAACCATTAGATTGAAACAGCTGCATTCTCACAGGCTTCTCGCAGCATGGCCCAGCCTCATGCTGCCACAGCTCAAGGATAACGGAGGGCCCCTGTATGGAGCCACAAGGAGGTCCTCTGTCTCCTCCAGATGGGGGGGACGGAGGACATCCCCTTACGGTTCCTGGCAAGGCACCAGAACCGTGATGTCTGTGAGAACATTGCCTTGGCACTGTCCACCCAAGAACACAGCTGCACTGCTGAACAGGTGCATGCTAAAGTCAAAGTCCTCAGGCAGCACTATGCTAGGGCAGGGAGGCAAGACAGCTCCTTGGGGCAGTGAAAGACACTAGCTTCCCCTATTATGAAGAGCTGGACACCTTCTTGGGTGAGGAGGCCATTGGGCTCCCCGGGGCGACCCACAACTATGTGGAGCCCCCTCCCCTTGGAGGTGGAGCCCACGGACCCCGAGGCATCTCTTGATGTGGATGAGGCCAGCCGCCCCAGGGGCAACCCGCCAACCCTGGCAGTGCCAGCCACTCTGGAGCTCTTCTCTGCCCTGGAGGAGGGACCATCAAGCCACCTGGAGGAGGAGAAGGAGGGGAAGAAAGAGGAGGTGCCCCCATCCAAGGATGATCCTGGTGAGGGAACATCTGGACAGACATCCATGGCACCTGTGGGTGAGTATTCCCCCCTCCCTCCATGCGAGCAGGGACAGGGCTGCCTGTGGCAGGGAGAGGGTGGGGCGATAGGGCCCTGGGACAGACAGGTCCCCAAGGCTGGGGGTCCCATGGAAGCTCCAACAGGACACTGGTGTCGGGGACCATCTGGTGGGAGGCACACAGCCAGGTTGGCGGGGGATTGGCCACCAGTGAGGGCTGCAGGGAAACAGATGTGACGGCATCAGGAGAAGGCAGCATGTGGGCCACAGTGATGTCATGTTGCCTTGGGAGATGCCCCTGGCACAGGCCTGGCCAGCGAGCTGTCTGCCACCGCGGACACCGTGGGGGCCCCCAGCAGCCCCGCAAAGCTCCATATACCTCTGGGGCCATGTTCTACAAGACAAGGTGCAGGACATGGGGACACAGTCAGGGCACAGGTGCTAGGTGCTCTCAGGCCGCACCCTGCAGTATAAGGCCACTGAATGGCAGTAACTCCGCTCTCTCCTTCCTCCCTGAAGCTCATGTGGCTACCCGCTGTTGGGCTGCAGGGAGCCCACCAGTCACCAGCAGCTGCAGGAGGCAGGCATGCATGACCCACCATGACCTCCTCTGCAGACTCGGGTGTGGAGGCAGCAGCTGGCCACCTGGCATGATGTGGCCATCTGCCAGCTCCAGCGTGCGGCTGACACTGATGAACACGTCGTTGCAGTGCTGAAGGGTCATAGCAAGGCTTTGGTGGGTGGGTGTGCGGCCCTGCAGGACATGGCCACCAGTCTGGTGCATTGCAGGCTGCCACACCTTTCCTGCACCCAAGGAAGGCCCCCACAGGGAGCGCCCTGTCCCTCACTGCATGTGCCCCTGGACCTGTGGTGGATGCCAGGAAGGCCGCAGCAGGGTCACGCAGGGCACCGGCAGTGCTCCACCACCGTGACTTGCTGACCCCCCAACTCCCCAGTTCTCCCCCAAGACCTCCCATCTCCCAATTGCCCCCCAACTCCCCAGTTCTCCTCACAGACCCAAAATCTCTCTTGTCCACAGGGATGGCGGGTCTCATCAGGGTGTCCCTGAAGCGCAGGAATGGGGTGAGCTCGGTGACCAGCAGAGCGAAGGTCTTCCTGTTCATTCTGAAGTTCCTCCACCACTGGTCATTGCCCCAGGCTCCCAGCACTACCTGCTCTCACCACTCCATGCTGGTTGCGCGTGCCCAGATGTGACCAGGCACAGGGGGGAGGGGAACTAGGGCTGCTCTCAGGGCCAGCAATATAGTCTGTCTCAGGGCCATCATAGTCCTGAAACTGAGTGTCCCAGTGCAAGAAGGCACCCTGCAAGCTAGCAGAGGGCCTGGCTGCTGCTTGGTGATGGTATGGGAGCTGGCCAGCATCCATGCCTGTCTCCCTTAGTCTTCTGCCAGCCAGAATGGACAGGGAGCTGAGGTCAGTTCCTGGTTTTATGGTATTCTCTGGAGGCATGGCCCTGCCAGGTGGCCATGTTGCCACACCTCCTATGGTGCCCCTCTCCTAAATCGAACTTGTAAGCCCTGTCCCTGGACATTCCGGTTCAATTTGAGATTTTTGGTGGGGACCTGTTAAATTGATTTAACCTATTGATTTAATGATTTTTATGTTGATTTTACCAAATCAATTTAGGTTAAATCAATTTAACTGCCTGTGTGTAGACATAGCCTGAGAGTCTGACCAAAATGATACTGAACTCCATGGATATATGTTCCTGGTCGATGTGGGTTAACATTCATGTGTAACCCCATACACATAAAACAAATAAGGAGTCCTGTGGTACTTAAAGGATAACACATTTATTTATTGCATAAGCTTTCATGGGAGAAAATCCCACTTTGTCAGACACTTTGAAGATGGGGAAATTTATAGAATGGGAGGAAATAAATTCAGGGAAGTGTAAATCATTGAAACAGGCCACACTGTAACATGTTCCAGAAATCCCCTCTGCCTTATATATTGGACAAACAGGACAGTCTCTGTCCAAAAGAATAAATGGGCACAAATCTGACATCAGAAATCACAACATTCTAAAACCAGTGGGTCAGCATTTCAATCTTCCTGCTCCTCCATTGATGATTTACTAATTGCAGTGCTCAGGCAGATGAATACCAGGCCAAGGCTTCAAAGAGAAGCTGCTGAGATTGAATTTATTTGCAAATTCGATTGCATTGTTTCAGGGCCTAATAGGGACTTTGGATTTTTCTCTCTTTACAACGGGTAATTAGACCTCATCTTCCTCCATCTGCTGTTCCCCAGTGTTTGAATTTTTACAACTGCTTTGATTTGCTGTTACAGTGTGACCTGTTCCAATGATTTACACTTCCCTCCGTTTATTTTCTCCCATTGTGTAAATTCCCCATCTTCAAAATGTCTGATGAAGTGGGATTATCTCCCACAAAAGCTTATGAAATAAAAATATTTGTTAGTCTTTAAGTGCCACAGGACTCCTTATTTGTTTTACTGAACTCAACTAACACAGCTGCCCCTTTGAACCTTGGTCCCATACATATAATTCCTTTACATGGCAGTTAAAGACACTGTCCTGATGTGGAGTAGTTGCATGTAGAAGGTTGACTTGTTCTGAGGTCTGTTACATGAATCATTTTACCTGTATGGGTACAAGTAGGGGAGGCTAAGGCAAGGAGCAGTAGTAGTTAAACAGGTTCCATGGACTGATGGAATAAAGGCCTACATTTGGTACATAAATCATAACTGTGATGCTGTAAATAAAGCCAGACAAAATGCATGTGAAAACACAAATGAATTTCAGTGAAAAGACATTCAGTGAAATTCAAATCTCTCAGAGGATTACTCACAGTGGGTATGTCTACACTGTGAATTTAAGTCGACTTAAGGGCCCTTAAGTCAACTTAAACAAAGCCCTGTCTACATTGCAAGGCAATAAAGTCAACTTTAGCATCAGATAAAGTCATCTTTATAACTTCCACTTATAAAGTCGACTTGACAGTTAAAGTTGACTTTATTAAGTTGAATTAAGGCAATGTGGAGGGGGAGTTCCCTTAAGTCTACTTAATAGGCCTCCCAAACACAGAAAATATGGGGATGGGGAATGGCTAGAAGCAGGGCTGGCGCTAGGCAGTAAGCAGCCCCTGCGCTGCAGGGGGGTGCCAGCATTTGAAGGGCGCCAAAACAGGACAGTGCTCTTGTGCTCCCCTGATGAACAGGGCTGGCTGGACTATAAGCCAGGTCAGGATTGCAGAGGGCGTGGTGCCACCAGATTCCTTGTTTGTTTTTGCTTGAGAGAAACTCTCAGACCTATTGATTTGTATTCTCTTGTTAATGAGGCAGGGGAGGGGGTGATCTGGGGTGATTCGCTTGTAAATGAAGCAAGGGAGATTTGATGCTTCTAGTATTGCACTTTAAATCCCCTAAAGATCAGCACAGACTTTCTTTGAATTAAACTTAGTTTTACTACATGAGGATCTTTAAAGAGACACCTTAGAAGCAGATTGCGGCTCTGTTTAGTCCAATGGTTCCCAACATTTTCTCTGTTGTGACATACCTTGCTACCTTTAATTAATTAGAGGCACACCACCATATGATGCCAAATGAACTCATGAATATTCATGAGCCAAGAGCCAAACCAGAGCTCTTTGAGTAGGAGAAAATCCCAGTTCATCAGACGCTTTGAAAATGGGGGAACTTTACAGAATGGGATGAAAATAAATGCAGGGGTGTGTAACAGCAAATCAGAAAGCTCATGCAATAAATAAATCTGTTAGTCTTTAAGTGCCACAAGACTCCTTGCTTTACTAAACTAACACGGCTGCCCCTTTGGAATTTGACAAGAGAAAATGTTTCCTCATTCGTTTTTGATTCAAGCTGGGCCCATAAAGCATCACAGTTACAGCAGCAGAAGTAAAGAAGAGCAGAGCTGTGTAGAAAATTGAAGACGTGTGTATTTCTTGTCCATGGACGCTCAAGATTAGAAAAGGATACAGAGAAAAGTCCTCTCTGCTCTCTTTTCAGTACACTTTGGCAAGTGGATGGCACACACTGTCACTCAGACCTATTGACAGCAAGGTTCCAGTTTGATGGATGATACATTCCCTGACCTCAGCCACATCTCCTGAGCAGAGCAGTAACCTCAAAGACTGTTTCAGATTCCATGGAATTGAAACTACACACACTTGTCCATACCGGTTGTGGTGTTGGGAGCACTAGACTCAAGCCACTGTCCTTTGGGGTTCACTTAGACTGCAAGAGAAGCAGCACTTGCCCCTGAGCCGCTCAGGCCCAGCTTTTAATGGTGTTTAAATTTGTCCCTATCTATCTTTAAGCTCTGAGTATAATGCCACTTTTCCCCCAATCTCTGTAACATGCCATACTCCATATTGTAAATGTATAAACTGCATACCAATGTACCCCATTTTGTGTAGGCATGAATAGATATAAGGTGTGAATGGAGGGTGGATGTATGTGTGAACCAGCCCCAAAATAAGTGAAAAGGTTTCTAGTGTGTAGCTATAAATGAAAAACACCAAATTTCAATGAAATTCTCTGAAGTACTCAAGTTTATAAGACTCTGGCCCTCTCAGAAATATTAAATAGTAAGTACAGAAGAAGCTAAAAAAATTACTTTCCAAAAGAAAGACATACAGTACAGACATCACACACAGGTGTAATGATTGCCTAAGGGAAGCACTGTATTTAGATGTAGCAGCCTGTGTGGCCCACCCTGGTAACCTGAGCTAAACAAAGCTAAAGTAAACATTGTCACAAAGTCAAAGGAAAAGACAAAAGAACAGGTAATACAGAAAAAGAAAAGGCAATATTTTACAAAATTAAAAAAATGGCAGAATAAATGCCACACTGAGGAATGAAAAGGGGAGGCCACTGGACAAGTTTCTGCTTTTTTACCCTGTCAATGTGAAGGTGATAATGGTGAAATCTGCCATTCAGATGAAGCACAGATCCTAATGACAGCTTGCCTTGATGAGCCAAGAGTGAAAAGTGCTTAGGCTTCTAACTCTATTATCTCTGCTAGATGGGAACAATTTCTATATTTTTCTATATTTTCATTTCTATCTACCAAATTGAAGACAGGTCCCTTATTGCTTGGGGTCCTAGGTGGCCAGCTGCTTTGCCTACCCCAAAAGCTGCCACTAACGGTCACACAGAGAACCTGGACTGGCATGACAAAGCTATAAAGACTGGGTGAGATCCAAATGCTAAAGAGGGAAAATGTTCTGCACACCACCTGGAAGAAAGGAGTGTTGGTTCGTGCCTGACAAAGACTCTGCTCCTCCTCGTGTCCAGCTTTCCTGGCCAGCCAGCTGCCACAAACCCCAGTGACAGACATTAGCACAGAATCCAGCAACAGCACCGTCAGGACTGGTAATAACACAGACTGCAGAACATTATCTGTTATGCTTGGGCAGGTGGATGAGTGTGTGTGAGGGGGCAGAGGTATAAGTTAGATATCATTTTGTTTTTATTTGTGATAAATGTAGCATATTGCCTTTTCCCCCCTGAAAAGATCTCAGGTACTCATTTGGTATAACTTGCTGCTGCTTCTTTACAATTTTGGATGTTGCAATGACTTCCTTCAGTGAAAGATTTGAACAGTTAAAACACCACAACAATCAATTTGAATTTTTGTACAACATAAACTTGCTGAAACCAACCACGAAAAGCTCCAACAGCACTGCAATGATTTGCAACTTTGTTTATCAGTCAGTGATAAGGACATCAATGCAATCAAACTATATGATGAGCAATGCACCTTTAAAGATCTGTTAAAGTACGAATTAAGCCAATTCCATAATCCTTATGCAACTCTCTAATTTATTCAAATAACCTCTCATTTCCAAATTTGAGCATTGGCCTAAGAATATTGCTGACAATTCCTGTCAGCGTGGCAAGTGGCGAGCGATTGTTTTCATGATAAAAATAGTAAAAAATTACTTGCCATCAAGTATTTCTCAAGAAAGGCTTGTAAGCCATGCCATGGTTGCTATTGAGAATGATATAGGTGCCCAGTTAGACATCAAGGAATTAATTGCAAATTTTGTAAACATGAAAGCATGAAAAGTACTATTGTAACCTTTTGTAAAACCTTTCCTTTTTAATTAAATAACTAAAAAACTGATTTTTTTTGATGTTCATATAATAAGTATTTACTGCTCAGTACTTATTTTTATTTCAAATAAATATGCATTCAGCCCTTCACTGCAATTTTTTTATTATAATAACAAACTGATTAATACTAATGAGGGAGGAGGGCACCAGTTTATAAATTGCAGGGGGGCACCAGAAACCCTAGCACAGGCCCTGGCTAGAAGGCACAACACAGCTGGGAGCATTCTCAGCTGTGTGGACCACAAACTCCCCGTATTCCCTGACTTGATCTGGCATCTCTCCTGTTCTGAGCCTAACCGGACATCACAGCCTGACCCTAGAATTTCCCCCATTCTCAGCCCAACCCCAGCATCTCAGCCGGACCCCAGCATCTCCCCGCATCGCATCCATACCTCAGCCCGACCTGGCATCTCCCCTCAGTGCAGCCTGGCCCCAGCATCTACCTGCATCGCAGCCCAACCCCAGCATCTCAGCCTGACCCGGCATCTCACTGTATGGCAGCCTGACCCCAGCATCTCCCCACTCTGCAGCCTGACACAGCATCTCCCCACATGGCAGCTCGGCCCCAGCATCTCCCCACATCACAGCCCAACCCGCCACCTCCACGCATTGCAGCCTGACCCCAGCATCTCCCCTGTTCTTAGCCCTACCCTGCCTCTCTCCCCCGTTCTTTGCCTGACCCTGCCTGTCTCGTTCCTTCCTTGCCCAAATCCATGTGTCTCCCCCCTTGCCCTTCTCAGTCCAGTCCTCCATGTCTCCACCTTCTCTGCCCAAACTTGTGTGTCTTCCCCTTGCCCTTTTCAGCATGACGCTGCCTGCCTCTCCTCCTCTCCCACCAATCTTGTGTGTCTCCCCTTCTCAAAGGACCCCCTGCTACTGTTGTAAAACAAACAAGGAGTCCAGAGGCACTGTTTAAGACTAACAAATTTATTTATTTGATGAGCTTTCATGGGAGAAAAATCCCACTTCAGACACTTTGAAGATAGGGGAATTTGCAGAATGGTAGGAAATAAATGCTGGGGAGTGTGAGACACAGGATCAAGTCACAATCTAACAGCAAATCAAAGCAGTTGTTATGATTCAAACACTGAGAAACAACATATGGAAAGAAAGAAAAAAAGTTCCTATTTCTTTTAGATTATATTGTGTGAAAACAGGATTAAATCCTGACTATGGAATTTTGTTTCCCCATTATAACAGGTGACTTACCTTCCCCTTCCTCTATGTGCTGTTTCCTGGTGTTTGAGTCTGAAGAACTGCTGTGCCCTCCCCCTGTGCTGGCAGTTGCCCCGCAGCACCTAGTCCAGAGCCAGAGGAGTCTGGGCAACACAGGGAGGGTGTGGAGTGCTGCACTGGCACATCGCTGGGCTACATCAGGCTCCCTGGGCTCCCAGTTGCCACACACTGTATGGAGGGTGGTGTGGTCACTCAATTCTGGTAGTAAAGGAGTGGTCAGAAGAGAGAGGCACCTCTGCTGTGGTGCACTGTGGGTCAGGTATCCACAATGCACCACTCCTAGGGTGACCTAGAAGCTGCTAGTGTGGATGTGGGAAGTCTCCTGGCATTTTGAGTGTGGACATGCTAAGATGGCTTAATAAGGTCTACTTTAAGCAGACTTTATTCAGGCAGCTTAACCAAGCCCTGTAGTGTAGACATAGCCAGTATGTGGTCACTTTTATGTAAAAGGCAGCCATACAAAACAGTGGGCCAGATTCTGTACTTGTGTAAATCCACAATCCCCACTGAAGCCAGTGGACTACACTGATTTATATCAGATGAAGATCTGGCCTAGAGCCTTAGTTCTCAGGGCATGATAAGGGAACATAACACCACTAAATTGGTGCCATGCTTATTTGCATGATAAACCACTTGTCATAAATATTTAAAATCCATTATAACTTTTTTATTCTTAAATAAAGTATGATAATTTTGAGATGCTGAAATTATTTAGTCCACTTATTTGCATAATCACTGAAATAACTTTAGTAAAATTTTGATTCAAAATACTTAAGTGATTTTGTGTTAACTTATTTTAAAAATTCTCAGTGCAAAATGCATGAGACTAACCATCACCGATAAGAGAAAAGGAGGGTTGTAGTCGAGGGGGGACAACATCATTCCATAGACTGGCCATTTTAGAATAATGTGAATAAATGTGGAACTGGTTGTGCTGCAGAAATGAATAGAGTGACACTGATTAAAATATTAACTTTCATTTAACTGGAACTGGCAGCAATTCACTAAAACTGATTTTTCTTAAAGACAGAGATAAAAATGTCAGTTAGTATCTCTTCAGGTTTCTTTCTTCTAAGGGCTACAGCCTCTCAGTCATAATTTGCATGCTCCACATATCCCATAAATCACATTCTGCCATCGCTCCATAGTGAACTGCAGTTGCACATACTAACTACAGGTTTCATCATTGTCCCAGGGAACAAACCCAAGACTGTCCATATCAAAAGCACAAGCACCTACCTACTTATCACCTGAGCTGAAGGAATAGCTCCAGTAGTTGCTAGGTAAGAGGCTTTTTCGTGACTTGGTCAGTTACTAGAGGAAAGCATTAACTATACATGCATGGAAGCCAGTGTAATGTAATTCCAGATGCAGAGCTCCCTATAAAACAAACATAGCTCTGATCAAGCCAAGCCATGAAAGTTCAGCTTAGTGTCAGACTTTGTCCTTTCCTGAAGCTTTGGAGAGGGCACTCACATTCAGTGTTTTGCTTCCCTCTCTTTGTAGGCCTACGACCCAACCCTGATCCTTGAGATAAACTAGGAAACTGGGAGAGTGGACCTGAGTCACACACTTCCCACAGCACAGGAGCTCCGATCTAACAAGGCAGAGTAGAGGTGGTTAAGCACCTGTGCCTAATCTGTTGATGGGGCAGAACTGAAAGGCTAATTAACCCATTGTGACCCAGACCTCCTGGGATAACTTTCTGAATGTGCCAAAATCAGGGCAAGCTACAAAACCAGGGGTCAGACCCCTAAACCACTGACGGGTGGAACTGAAATCAGTCTCCCAGTCAGTACCAAAACATGCTTCTGATCCCCAACTCTGGTCATCACCAAACATAAGAAAATAGAAACAGCCCCCTTTAGTGCATATCTGCTTCTCTGGTCCCAAACTACCCATTGGGTCTCTTAAAGAAATAGGTTCTCCTGACCCCAAAGGGCCAGTCACATCACCCAGAATGATATAGGCTTGGATCCTATACAAATTACCATGCTGCCAGCCAATCCTTTAGTAACTACAACTAAATGTTTCATATAAAAGGAAAACAAACAAAATATGAGATATGTTAAATGGTCAAAGTAAATGACATACATACAAATGATTCAGAGTCCACAGAAAGTAAATCCTTGAAGAATCTGCAGTTTGCAGGTTAGTCCAATTACTCTGGTATGCACCCAGCACCTGGATGAGTGTCAGTCATTTGTTCATCCCAGAAGAATAGTTCCAGAAATGGGTGTTTGTTGCAGACTGAAGACTAAAGACAAAATGGAAATGAGGCTATTGCCTTTTCTCACCTTTTGCTCTCCCACGGTCTCAGGGTCCTTGCCAAATCAAAATGGAGTCAAGTCATAGAGGGTATGTTCACACACACTTCTTATTTCAAAACAACAGAGATTGTTTCAAAATAAGAACTGCCATGGCCACACGACGCAGGGCCATTTCGAAACAAGCAAACTGCTTGTTTCGAAATGGTCGCCGTTCTTTCAGAATGGCTAAAACCTCGTTTGGTTTCGAAACAGGGTTGTTTCGAAACCAGTGGTTTTGAAACAGCCCTGTGCAGACATGTTGTTTCAGAACAAAGTGGCCAGGGTGCTGAGGGGTGTCCGCTGGCCAGCAGAGAGGACTGCAGGCACCCACAGGGGGCAGTGAGACAGGCGCTGCACCCCGTGGGTGTCTGCAGGTGACAGCGGACACCTGCAGTGTGCAGCACCTGGCTGCACTGCACTCCGCGGGTGCCTGCCCAGGGCTGCAGGCACCCGTGGGGCGAGGCGCAGGGCTGCGCCTCACCCCACAGGCGTCTGCACAGGGCTGCAGGCACCTGCCAGGTGAGGCACAGCAGGGCGCCTCACCCTGGGGGCTTTAAAGCCCTGGCAGGAGCAGCTGCGCCAGGGAATCCTGGGGCTGGCGCTCACTCCGGCCCCTGCAGCAGCGGGCTCCAGCCGGGAGCCCAGGACTCCACCGCCAGGTTTGGGGGCAGCCCGGGCTTTAAAGCCCCCAGGGTGAGGCGCCCCACTGTGCCTCACCTGGCAGGTGCCTGCAGAGGGCTGTGGGCACCCATGGGGTGCAGCGCAGCCAGGCGCCTCACCCCGTGGGTGCCTGCTGTCCCCTGCAGACACCCGCAGGGTGAGGAGCAGCCCCGTGCCCCACCCCACAGGTGCCTGAAGCCCTCTGCAGGCACCCGTGGGGTGCAACGCCCCTCTGCGCTGCACCCTGCAGGTGCCTGCAGTCCCCTCCCCAAGCGAAATAGCATGTTCACACAGTGGACATGCTATTTCGCTCCCTTATTTCGAGGACACAGTTTTTGTCCTTCGTAGTAAGGTGTTTCGAAATAAAGAGTTATTTCAAAACAGCATGTTTTGAAACGTCTTGTTTCTAAACAAGCCCTCCCTGTGTGAACATAGCCATAGTCAGTCTAGGTGATTGGCCAAACAGGTTTCCTCCTTGGCCCACTGCAGCTGGGAGCTCCTAATGGGCAATTAAAATGACAATGGTTTTGCAGACACCTGTCTGAGATTACTTGTAGTCAAATAACTTGGAGTACAAATAAAACAAATACATTCCTAATATCTTTTACAGATATGATATCTACATATACACCATATAATCATTCCTAGCAGATTACAACTTTTCTATTCATACCGAACATGCTATATCACATACAGATTATTGCAAATATGAAATATTAATATGAAAGATAAACATAAACAGTCCCCTAGACCCAGACAGTGCCACATCCATATTAGGCAGAGCTTTGAAAGAAGCACAGGACAGCAGTGGAAAGAGGAAAATAGGCAGCAGGGCAGAGCAGAATAGATAGCTAGATCTTTCCCTCCTCACTGAGCCCTGTGCAGGAACTGGGCCTCACTGTGACTGCTAGGCCACAGCTGTATGTATTGTCAAGGTGGAGACCCTTCTTTATAAATAAGCTGCACAAGGTATTTATTCAGCACAAGGGCCTCTGTTTAGTTTGTGGGCCAGCGTGAGGCACACATGAGAATGTCCTGTTACATTTCTGTTGAAATATCCAGAGGGGTAGCTGTGTTAGTCTCTTTACGGCAAAAACAATGAGAGCCCTGTGACACCTTATAGACTAACAGATTTCTTTGGGCATCAATTTTCATGGGATCCAGCATCTGATGAAGTGGGCGGGAGCCCACGAAAGTTTATGCCCAAAGATATCTGTTAGTCTGTAGGCGCTTGTAAGCACGTCGTTCATTCAGCCTACTGGGCGGTCATCCCTGGTGCGCAGTTAGGGGAGTTATCATCTCAAGTGTTCCCGCTGGCTCGTCTCCTCCCTGGGGAACGGGTAGCGGGTAGTCGGTTCCCACCCCACGAGGGGGGATGTAACTGGCAGCTTAGAGGCTGGGTAGGACAGTTCACCCAGAGTCCTATGCCCATAAGCAGGCATATAGTCTACGAGTCACAATGCGGTCAGGGTTAAGCAAGGTGGGGTAGTGTTGAGGTCGACGTCTCAGGAGAAAAAGGGGAGAGGAGGGGGTAGGACACAGGCCCGCCCTACTCCACTGTGTCCCAGCCCAGGGTCCTAGTAGCAGCCTGGCCTTGGTATCAAGGGGTCAGCTGGGATCCAGCCGCAACACGCTGACCTCGATAGGGGGATGTGCAACTCCCCTGGGCTACTACTCTCCCACCTCTGCCCTTAGTACCTGGTCTGTCGTAGCTTCTACGTCCTCGGGGTACTCGCTGAGTGGTACCGAGTAGAAGTCCTCCATAGCATCTGCTGGTGGCAGGTCTGAAAGTCCCAGGCTGACGTCCATCTCCTCAGGGGGTAGCTCATGTAGCATCACCGGGTGCGAGGTGTGGGGGAGCTCCCCCAGGGCTGCTCCCTGTGTGGGCCCCACCTCTGGCGGAGCCAGGGGCAGTTCCTTCAGGTCCTCCCCGGTCACCTCTGGGGTCCCTTCTCTGGAGTCCAGAGCCTCCTGGTCATCAGGGGTGGGCCGTGGTTCCCATTGGGCCCACTGCCTGTCCACTGCAGGTGGGGGAAGTCTTCCAAAAGGACGCCTGCCATGGGAGGCCCCAGCCAGCCCTCCCGGCGTGGGTCTGGTGTCCGGTGGGTAGGGCCGACCCTCCTCTGCCGGGGCAAGGGCTGGTTCTGAGGAGCCTTGAGGGAGACATCCTTTTCCTCCTGTGGCCAGGGCTGAACTGAGCTCCCTGGCCCTGGTTTTATACTTCCTGTCCCTCCCCGGCCTTCTGGTGTGAGTGACAGCCCCGCGGTGGCCATCTTGTCTCCTCTGGGCGTGGTCATCTTGTCTCCTCTGGGTGCGGCCATCTTGTGGCCTCTTTACATAGTCACAGGACCCTCGTTACTTTTGTTGAAGTAAATGGAGCTTCTGACACAGATGCCAATGAAAACAAGATAGGACCCACAAGAACAAACTCCACCTGTGACCCAGGTCTCCTGGGATAACCTTCTGAAGGTGCCAAAATCAGGGCAAGCTGCAAACCAGAGGCCAAACCCCTAAACTACTGATGGGTGGTTCTTAAACCAGTCTCCCAGTCAGTAACAAACCATGTTTCTCATTCCCCACTCTGGTCATCCCCAAGCATACCAAAACACAAACAGCCCCCTTTAGTGCACATCAGCTTCTTTGGCCCTCAACCAGCCACTGGGTCTTTTAAAGAAATAGGTTCTCCTGACCCCAAAGGGCCAGCCAAATTATTCAGAACAATATAGTCTTGGATCTTACCTGAAATACCATGCTGCCAGCCAATCCTTTAGTAACTACAACTGAAGGTTTAATATAAAAAGAAAAGAAGAAAAATAGGAGAGATGTTAAAGGGTCAAAGTGAATCGCATACATACAAATGATTTAGAGTCCATAAAAAGCAAATCTTTGAAGATCCTGTAGCTTGCAAGTCAGTCCCACGTCTCTGATATGCACTCAGCTGCAGCAGCTGGGTGGATCTCAGTCCTTTGTTCAGTCCCAGGAGAATAGTTCGAGAGGAGGGTGTTCATTGCTGACAGACTGAAGACTGAAGACTAAAGACAAAATGGAGATGGGGCCACTGCCTTTTATCTCAGAGTCCTTGCCAGATCAAAATGGAGTTGGGCATGGTCAGTCTGGGTAACTGCTCAAACAGGTCTCTTCCTGTGCCCACTGCAGCTGGGAGCCTCCCTGATGAGGGCCACCAAGAGGAACAATAGTTTTGCAGACACCCAGTCTGGGATTGCCCTAAGAATAAATCACTTGGAACACACATAAATACAAATAGATTTGTAATTTCTAATATAGACATGATACCTATATATAAACCATATAATCATTCTTAGCAGATTACATCCTTTCTATTGACACGAAACATGGTAATCAGATATGGATTATTGCAAATATGAAATATTAATATGAAAGATAACTATAAACAGTCCCCTGGACCCAGACAGCATCACACCATCACTTTCCTCAGGAGTGCTCTGAGCTGCTATCTGAGTCAGTCCCAACTCAGCTAATGTAAGGGGACTGATAGCCCCTTACTGAGAGTGAATGGACCTTTTGATTGGCCACTCCCGCTTGGAAGCAGGACTCTGAAACAGACAGCCCCAGGGCCAGTGGGAGAGGCCAGTGTCCCAGGATGGCCTGATTGATTGAAAGTGCTCCCCCACCCCTGAGCTGAGACTGCAGGCTGGACATCCCTGGGCAAGCCAGCGTGAGTGTGTGTGGGGCCGAGCTAAGGAGGAAGCACTAAGCAGCCAGCAGCTGGGAGCCAGAGGACCCAGGAAGGGAGGCCAGGCTGAGCTGATTTGGGCAGAGCAGACCCACAGCAGCTGGACCAGCAGAAGCCCAAGTGGAGCTGAGCAGCGCAGAGCTGGAGGCAGTGACAGAGCCAGAGGTGCCTGAAGCTGGGGCAGGAGGCCAGAGAAGGAGCCCAAGGTGCTGAGCTCATCTGTGCAGCCCCACAGCAGGAGGGCCAGAGGAGCCACACTGAACCAGAGCAGCAGCTGGGACCCGGAGTTGCAGCCATCTGGAGCTGGGTGTGGTGACCAGCTGGGGAGCAGTGAAGGGGGGCTGACGCTGGGAAGAAGGGCCCTGCCCCTGGAGCCTGGGGACGTGTGGCCACAGCCAGAGCCTGCATCTGGCCACCTGGATCATCCAGTCGCAGCCAGGCCTGGGCAGAGGGCTTGCAATGTGGAGGACAGACAGTGAGACTGTTCCTCAGGCCCCAGAGACTCTGTTTGTAGTGCTGCCATGCCAGGCGGTGGCGCTGGGGGTTTACTGTTCACCTTTTTCCACTTTTTTCTATTTTCTTGTTGGGTCATTCTTTTTATTTCTGTATGCTTAAATAAATTGTATATAGTGTATATAGTAACTGGTGGGCCAGAAGAGTGGTCAGTGCAGTCAGCACCCTGGAGTGGGGACACCCTAGCCCTGTCCTGAGAGACCACGATAAGAGTGGGGATCGAGTCCCCAGGAATCTTGGGGCCCAGCCTTGTCAGGGTTACAGAGACTCCTCCAAACAGGAGATTGGGAGGCGAGCCTTTGAGGTCAGGCAAGCCTTGGGGTAAAGGAAGTGGGAGCAGGGACTCAGATCCTTTTGCTGGGGTGGTATACAAAGTCTGGGAAGTTCCCCACAAGAGCGGGTTCACCCCCGCTTACATAATCATTCTTAGCAGATTACATCCTTTCTATTGACACGAAACATGGTAATCAGATATGGATTATTGCAAATATGAAATATTAATATGAAAGATAACTATAAACAGTCCCCTGGACCCAGACAGTATCACACCATCACTTTCCTCAGGAGTGCTCTGAGCTGCTATCTGAGTCAGTCCCAACTCAGCTTTGAAGTCACTGGGTGTGTTGATCTGTAGCTTCATGGCCGAGAATTGTAATGTCTATGAAAGTGAGGAAATCCCTTCTAATGCTAGCTTCTGTTCAGTTAAGAATTTTCATTATGAATATTTCCACTTTTCCAGAATGAACTTGTCACTGAAACCATATATCCCACTATGACACAGAGACTTACGAAGAAGCGGATCCCAGGGGGGTTATGCCATTTCAAAATTTATCTCAAAAGAGGTAAAAAAAAATGAATTTCTCCAAAACACAAAACTTCCATGAGATTTTTGCCCAAGAGATAAATGTAAAAATAAGCGTGGCTTTCCCCACCACTCTGCAATGGGGACTGGGGTAGAGTTGTGTAACCCGTTCTTCACTCCTGGGTACCAATATACCCTGCTTTTCTGTGGGAGCCCCTCCACTTCTGGGTCAGCCCACACCCAGCGAGCTCAATGTAATCATTCTGTCACTTAGTGACAAAGCACTTCTGGCCATCTGCTCCTTGGACAGACCCCCAGAAAACACCCCCAGGCCTAGATACAACCCCCAGGAACTGCTGGCTATGCCCACAAGTAGATTTTAAAGTGAAACAACAATGGTTGTTTCACTTTAAAAAAAAATTAGGTTCATACAGTGTTTTGTTGTTTTGATATGACAAGCTCCCTCATATCGAAACAACAAAACTTGAATTGAAACACTAAAACCTGGTAGGTACTTGAAACAGCTATTGAAGCGAGACAGTCATTTCAAAATAACCCCGTTGGAACATGCTGTTTCAAAACTCAATGGCTTGACCTTCCTCCCAGGGTTCATGGCACCCTGGAAGGAAGGCTCACCCCCTCAGCACCCTGGCCAGGGAGGGAATCAGAACCCTGGATGAGGGGGGCAGCAGGGGTGTGGGCAGGAATCTCCCAGCACCCTACATCCCCCTGCCACTTCCAGGGAGGGAGGGAATGAAGCCTGGTGTGCCCCGCATCCCCCACCAGAGGCATCGCTGGCACTGGGCACCTGGGGCACGTGCCCTGAATCCCATCGCCGGTGCCCCAGATCATCTGGGGCCCAGCCGCCGGTGGCCCGGGCAGCCCCATCCCCGGCCAGGGATCTAGGTGGGGCCCGGCTGCCTGCGGCCGCGGCAAAGAATCCAGGGCCCAGCTGCCTGCGGGCACTTCTAGCCCCTTCCCCAGCCGGGGATGTGAAGCCTAGCTGCCTGCAGCAGCGTGGCAGCTTCTGGCCCTGTCCCCGGCCAGGGGGCTGGGCCTGCGGTGCAGGGGCAGGGCCTGAACCTATGCCCTGAGTCCCTCCCTGGGCCAGTGATGCCGGTGTCCCCCACCACTTCCAGGGTGGTGGGAGCAGGGATCTTGGGGCACCACGCATCCCCCCACCATTTCCAGGGCAGTGGCGGCAGGGATCCCGGTGCACCCCACATCCTCTGTGGCTTTCAGGGTGGTGGGGGGATGAGGAGAACCCCTGGATCCCAGTCCCCACTGCCCTGGAAGCAGCAGGGAATGTGGAGGTCCCCAGATCCTGCCCCCACTGCCCTGGAAGCAGCAGGGGGTGGAGGGTGCACCCAAATCCCTGCTCCTGCCACCCTGGAAGTGGCAGGGGATGTGGGACACCCTGGGCTCCTTGCTCCCTCCACCCTGGAAGCGACATGGGATGCAGAGCGCCCCCGGATCCCTGCCGTCACCACTCTGGAAGTGTCAGGGGATGCTTGGTGCCTGGAGCTTCATTCCCTGTCCACTCTAGAAGGGGCAGGGGATGCGGAGTGCCCCATATCCCTGCCCCCCCCCACCACCAGGCAGGGGATTGGGTGGCAACATGGCCCTGCCAGGGGGCCATGTTGCCACACTTCCCATGTTGCCCCTCTCCTTAGTCAAAATAGCAAGTCCTATGTCCAGACTTGCTATTTCCATTCTTTTTTTCTTGTGAAAGTTTTAAATTGATTGAAGTTGAACCGCTTTAATGATTTTTATATTGATTTAGCTTAAATCTCTTCTACTTGAAGTGATTTAACAGTCTGTGTGTGGCCATAGCCACTGTCTTGCAGGCTTCAGTGCTATACACTGCATCCTGCAAGCTTATTTACATTTTTCCATCAGTTTATCAAAGAAATTGATCTTCACTAGCTCTTTCACTCCACTTGAGGTCTCTACCCACACTCAATCCACTTGCAGCGCTTTAGATAAACAAACAAATTGTATTGACTATAGCAAGTTTTTATGTGACTATAAGTCAGCTTACTAATAAGTCAAGGAGTTAATCACAATTAACTAAAAGATAACTCATATGCTAAACCAGGAATAATATTACTGTTTCTTTCAACGCATGATATTAGTTCTATGATGTCATATTACCACGCATCCCCATTGTGTTGCAACTTGCAACCAGACTCCCATGCCCTCTGGGTAGTCCCAGTCCTTGATGTTGCTTGGGAGAAAGATTCCAGGGGAGAATCATGAGATAAAGATGCCTTTCTTTTAACACATTTCCTCCAGCTCCCTGCGGTCAGATGATAGTTCATGTCTGGCAATGGGTGTGATTTCTTCCTATTGAGCCAGAGTGCTCACAGGTGCTTAGGCCAGTTCATTGTTCCTGTATGCATGCCTCTGTGAGGTATGGAAACACAACTTTGGGTTATCCATATCTATCCAAGCCACGTGAGGCAAACATTTAGGGACATGACATGGTAGAGTTTCACATCTGTGCATACACCTGACATTACAGGAACCATGCTGCTGTAACAATAATGTTCAGTATGTCACGAGCATTCCAAAAACACCTGGCAGGATGCAACTTGCATTAGACCAGTGGCTCTCAACAGCTGTGACACAAATGTATGTCATGGCACAGTGGATAGTGGTCATTGGCTACCAGCCTGCCACCAAAAGCCCACCTGCAACACTGGTAGCCTGCCTGTGATAGCTCAGGTAACATTGGAAGGCTGCTCTCCTCACTTACACACATCCGGGAGCTGTCAGTGGGTGGGGGAGAAGAGTGTTTTTAAATCTCCTTCTCTGCAGGAGGCCAAGGCACTGGCACAGAGTGGAAAATATAAAACACTGTGTGGCCCTAATCCTGCAAGGGAGGGGATTCTAGTGGCTGTGGAGTCCCTCTTGGCTCCAGTAGATGAGTGTGGTGTGGGGAGAATGGGCTAGGGCTCAGGGCTGGAGAGGGAAGAAAAGACTCAGGGCTGCGGGACTATTGGAAGGAGAAAAGAACGTGGGGTTGTGGAGCTGGCAGGGGTAGAAGAGACTCAGGGCTGGTAGGGGTTGAAGAGAGTCAGGGCTGTGGGCTGGTGGAAGGAGAAGAAATATGGGCTAAAGGGCTGGTGGAGATAAAAGACACTCATGGCTGCAGGGCTGGTGGGAGAAGGGGAGGCTAAGGCACAGGCATAGGCGATCATACTGGGGTGTCACCATGGGCATTTGCCCAGAACCCCATGGTGAGAGGGATCCCTGTGCAGGGGCTCTCATTGGGGTTGTGTGGTCAGTGGGGGCTCTGACAGGGGAGAAGGCCAGGAGGAGGCTGGGGGCTGGCGGGGGCCTCAGCAAAGCTGTCTGGTGGGCCAAGGGTCCTGGTGGTGGGGCCAGGGGGACTGAGGAGGTCCTTGGCAAGGTCAGCAGGAAGCCAGGATGGGCCTTGACAAGGCCAACAGGGAGCTGGGGGTGGGGCTGGCAACAGACTTGGGGAGCTGACAAGGGCCCTGGCAAGGCAGTGGGGGCCCAGCGGGTAAAAGTGGAGGTCCCCATACTTTACTTTTGCCCTGGGCCCTCAAATCCCTAAGACTACCTCTGGCACAGGGCTGCAGGGGGGGGAAGATGTGGGGCTGCCAGGCTGCTGAGGTAGTCTGGGTATGTTGTGAATGGCTGGAAAGCCTCCCAGCTGTGTTGCAACCCTGAAAAGGTTGAGACCCCTGCATTAGGCAATACAGAGTTACACTGCAAGGATGAATAGGAATGATGCACAGATCACACCATTCGGGTATATAGCGAGTACAGCATGTCACAATCAGGTAGGTGGCCATTACATCTCTGACAAAGAACTTTCACTCCTGAAGTGTTGCCTTTCTGTAGATTTCAGGATAATGTATATTTTCTACAGAGATTTTGGAGTTTGGAGAGGAGCAAAAGCCATTGTTTTTGTATGGAGTCTCAGAAATCTGCTGAAAGACTATCAGACTGATTGGGATGAAAGCAGCTGGTGGAGACAGAGATGACATGCTCAGCTGATACAGAGAGGCTGAGACACCCATTTTCTGTGGTGGAAGAGAGATTGTGAGGTGGAGGGGGTGTAGGAAGAGGAAACTATGTATGCAGCTAATGGTGGAGAGCCCAAGGGCACAATGTCTAAAATTAGAGGGGACCTCACCTTGACTGAGGAGTAAGGAGGGGTTGCAATGTAGGTGGAGTTTTTCAAAGGAAAAATGACAGTATAAGACAATCTTTCACAATTCAGTGGGAGTTTAGCATGTAACATTATCATTTAGTCAGGTTAGGTACTAATTAGAGAAGTTGAACATACACAAGTCTATGGGTATGTCTACACATCTCTTTTATTTCAAAATAACACTGGTTATTTCGAATAAAAGAGATTAGGTCCACACGACGTTTTCTTATTTCAAAATGACGGGATCCATCATTTCAAAATAAGAACCCTCATTTTGAAACAGCTTAAACCCCATTCATTTAGAAACGGCTGTTATTTCAAAATGGTTATTTCAAAATAAGTCTGTTTGGATGTGTTGTTTCGAAACAACACCATTGTTTCGAAACAACTGTTTAGAAACAACACGTCCGAACAGCCTTATTTCGAAATAACCATTTTGAGATAACAGCTGTTTCAATAGCATGCTTTCCCTTAATTCGAATTAACGTTTTCTTAATTCAAATTAACTTATTTTGAAATAAGGACTTTATTTTGAGATAACTCATTTTGAAATATTTATTTCAAAATAACGATGTGTGTGTAGACATAGCCTATGGGTGAACTGCATCCCAGGGTGCTGAGGGAGTTAGCCGATGTGATTGCAGAGCCACTGGCCATTATCTTTGAAAATTCATGTGCTATGTCTACACACACATGGTTATTTCGAAATAAGGATTTCAAAATGAGTTATTTTGAAATAAAATCCTTATTTCGAAATAAGTTAATTCGACTTAACAAAATGTTAATTCGAATTAAGGGAAAGCCTGCAATCCAAATAGCTGTTATTTTGGAAGGGATATTTTGAAATAAAGCCATTTGGACCTGTTGTTTCAAAACAGTTGTTTCGAAACAACGGTGTTGTTTCGAAACAACAGGTCTAAATGGCATTATTTCAAAATATCCCTTCTGAAATAATGGCTGTTTTGAAAACATCTAGGTTTTACTTTTTCGGAATGATGATTCTTATTTCGAAAGGACGGGATCCATCCTTTCGAAATAAGAAAACGTCATGTAGACCTAATTTCTTTTATTTTGAAATAACGAGTGTTATTTTGAAATAAAAGTGCCGTGTAGACATACCCATGGTGATCAGTGGAGGTCCTGAATGACTGGAAAAAGGCAAATATAGTACCTATCTTCAAGAAAGGGAAAAAGAAGTATCCAAGGAACTACAGACCAATCAGCCTCACCTCAGTCCCTGGAAAAATTATGGAGCATGTCCTCAAAGAATTCATTCTGAAACACCTGGAGGAAGAGGAGGTGATCAGGAACAGTCAGCATGGATTCACCAACAACAAGTCATGCCTGACCAACCTGACTGCCTTCTATGATGAGGTGACTGAGTGAGAATAGCAGTTGACATGATAAACTTTGACTTTAGGCACAGCTTTTCATATGGTTTCCCACAGCATTCTTGTCAGCAAGCTGAGAAAGCATGGTTTGGATGAATGGACCGTAAGTGGATAGAAAGCTGGCTAGATCATCAGGCTCAGTGGGTAGGGATCAATGGCTCAGTATCTAGCTGGCAACCAGTAACAAGAGGAATGCCCCAGGGGTCAGTCCTGGGGCCAATTTTGTTCAATATCTTCATTAATGGTCTGGATGATGGGACAGATTGCATGTTCAGTAAGTGCAGATGACACTAAGCTGGGGGGAATAGTAGATATGCTGGACGGTAGGTATAGGATTCAGCAAGACCTAGACAATTTGGAGGACTGGGCCGAACAAAGTCTCATGAGCTTCAACAAGGAAAAGTGCAAAATCCTGCACTTAGGAAAAATCCTGTGTACTGCTATGGGCTGGGGACTGACCAGCTAAAAAGCAGGTCTCTATAAAAGGACCTGGGGGTTATGGTGGATGGGAAGCTGGATATGAGTCAACAGTGTACTCTTATTGCCAAAATGGCCAACAGCATATTGGGCTGCATCAGTAGGAACGTTGCCAGTAGTTCAAGGGATGTGATTATTCCCCTCTATTTGGCAGTGGTGAGGCCGAATCTAGAATATTGTGTCCAATTTTGAGCTCTCCACTACAGAAAGGATGGAGGATAAATTAGAAAGAGTCCAGCAGAGGGCAACAAAAATGATTTGGGAGCTGGGGTACATGACTTATTAGGAGAGACAAAAGGAACTCGGCTTATTTAGTTTGCAGAAGGGAAGACTCGGGGGATTTGATAACTACCCTCAGCTACTTGAAGGGGTGCTCCAAAGAGGAGGGAGCTAGGCTATTCTCAGTTGTGACAGAGGGCAGAAGAAGGAGCGATGTTTTCATGTTGCAGCTGGGGAGGACTATGTCAGATATTAGGAAAAACTTTCTCCCTAGGAGGGTGGTGAAGCACTGGAATGGGTTGCCTAGTTAGGTGGTGGAATCTCTATCTTTGGGAGCTTTTAAGACCTGGTTGGATAAAACCCTGGCTGGGATGATTTAGTGTGAGTGGTGCTGCTTTTAGCAGGGGGTTGAACTAGCTGACCTTAATACGTCCCCTTTGGTATGTCTAAACTAGCAAATTGGTTTGACTTAAGGAGCCTTCGTTTGAACTAATTTGAACCCATTCTACTCTAGGCTTTGCCTAGCTCGAACTAAAAAGTTTTTCATTCGACTGGTTAGTTTGTACTAACTGCTTAGTTCAAATTAATTTGCATATTTGCCCCTGATTCCCTTCCCTTGTGGATAACTCTGTCTGCATAAGTTTTGTATAGGCACTGTAGATGAGCAAAAGAGAACTGTACTTGGTTTTAGCCCTGCCTTATGTGGCTATAGAAATGTTTACTTTGTCATAAAATGAAAGCAATATCTAAAAACACTAGAAAAATTTTCACTCATCATTGGTATGGGGGGGCAGTTGTTTAATCCCAGGGGTGCTGCTATTTTAATAATAACTGCAACAGGAAACACAGCTTGATAACCTCTGCATCAGCAACAGGAAATGCAGCTTGTTAATGTCTGTCAGGAGAAAAAGAGAAGCACCTGCTGTTCTATGAGACCTGGGAAGTGTAGCCTGCTGTTCACAGCTGGTGGCCCCAGGGAGTGGGGCCTGTCCTGACAGACATCATCAAGATGACAGCATGGCTGCTTCATGTTTCATTATTAGATGGTCATAACTGTAATGGTGAAAAACCATTTTGAGATGTGATCTATTCATTCAGGTAAAACAAGCAAGGAGTCCCATAGCACTCAAAGACTAACAAATTTATTTATCACATGAGCTTTTGTGGGAGAAAATCCCACCCTGTCAGACTCTTTGAACACAGGTGAACTTACAGAATAGGAGGAAAATAAATGCAGGGAAATGTAAGTCATGGGATCAGGTCATACTGTGACAACAAATCAAAGCAATTGTTAAGATTCGAAAACTGGGAAACAGCACATAGAGGAAGGTGAAGTCAAATCACCTATAGTAATGGAAAAAAATCCATTTGGTTGCATTGCCTCAGGACTTAATAGGGACATTGGATTTTTCTTTCATTTACAACAGGTTATTTGACCTCATCTTCCTCTCTATGCTGTTCCCCAGTGTTTGAATCTTTACAGCTGTTTCGATTTGCTGTTACAGTGTTACCTGCTCCCATGACTTACACTTCTCTGCATTTATTTCCCCCCATTCTGTAGGTTCTCCCATCTTCAAAGCATCTGATGAAGAGGGATTTTCTCCCATGAAATAAATAAATTTGTGATAAATAAATGTGTTAGTCTTGGGCCACAAGACTCCTTGTTTGTTTTACTACTAGATGAACACAGCTTCCCCTTTGGGATTTAATCCTGCTTTCCACACAATTGAATCTGTATATCAGTTCTAGTTCAGCTGTTTCTCTGTGAAGTCTTGATGGACTATTGACTTGCTTGAGTACAGCTGTTCATTCAGGCAGTTCTTAGTCCTGTGTACCTTTCCTTTAACAAAACTATATTAGGCAGGAGCAACAACAGGTCATCCAGTCTTCACCCTAGCAACAAAAAACAGATGTTTCAGTGAACACAGCAAGCCTCATTCTGATGCCATATAAATTTCTAAAGCAATGCAACCAAGATGTATAACAGGACCTTCGCTACTTGCCATAACAAAAGAGATTTCTACACGTAAATAGGAAGTCAAATGCATCTCGTGTTCAGTTGCATTAACACTCCAGATGAACATAAGAATGGCCATACTTGTTCATACCAGTGATCCATCTAGTCCTGTATCTTCTTTTCAGTGGGAATAAACAAAACAGGCAAACAGCATTGATCCATCCTGTCATCCATTCCTAGCGTCTGGCAAGCAGCAATCTGTGTCTATCCTGGCTAATAGTCTTTGTTGGAACTGTTCAATTTATCTGGTTCATTTTTGAACTCTGTTATAGTTCTGGCCTTCACAATAGCCTCTGGTAAGGAGTTCCACAGGTTGTCTCTGCACTGAGTGAAGAAATACTTTCTTTTCTTAATTTTCCACCTTCTGCCTAGTCATTTCAACTGATGACCCCTCGGTTTTGTGTTATGAAAAAGGAGTAAATGATAATTCCTTATTTACTTTCTCCACACCAGTCATGATTTTATATGCCTCTACTATGATCTCCCTCACTGCTCTCCACGCCCCCAGTCATCTCTTTTCCAAGCTGAAAAATCTCAGTCTTATTAAGCGTTCTTCATGGAAGCTGCTTCATAGCCCTAATAATTTTCATTGTTGGTCTCTATACCTTTTCCAAGCCCAATGTATTTTGGATGGGATGATTTTAAATTCATGGGAATCTTTTGGTTTTCCTGTTTAGCTCCAAATCCACACTGAAATCATGCTCTCTTTCTGTTTCCACAATGGCGAACCCCAAATGGGTTTCTTTTTTCTCTTTAAATCATGAGTCAAAATCCCAAAACTTCAGTTGGCTTAAGAATCATGAGATGATTTTGAAAATATTACATTATTTCTATTTAACTTCTGTTGTTTTAAACCTTTGGGAGGCAGTGGGGTAATATTTTTATTCTTTTCTCTCCAACCAGAAAGGCTAGAAACTTATGCTGGTTTTTAATGAAAGTTGAGGTTTTCAGATATTCAGAAAACTCCAGCAGCTGGGCCCTTTAGAAAAACAGCAATTCTTGGGAGACTTGCAATGTCTGCTGGGTACTTATACAGCTCCCATTACCATAGTATTTGAGCACCTCAAAAATCTTTAACGTGTTTATCTTCTCAACATCCCTGTGAAACAGGTAAGTATTATTTATCCTCCTTTTCACAGAGGGACAGTTAAGGCAAAGAGAAGTTAAGCCCCAAATCTGCAAAGGTACATAGATGCCTAAACCGCAGGCTTAAGTGCTTAAATCCCATTTTAAGGCATATCACTGATCCACAGAACCCTATACATCTGCTACCATCAAAAATGTCACAATGTTTTCAAGGTGCCTGTGTTCCTGCATGTGAGTGTGCTTCATTGCTCCCTTACTCTACATGCCCAGATACCCATCTCCCACCTGAGACCCAGGGTGAAACTGTACACAGGTGCTCATTTGCCTCATTCATGCACAGAGCCTCACCCTACAGGTCTGTTCAGAAGCCACCTAACTCCACATAAAACAGCTGGGACAGAGAGCCTCTCTTCTAAGCTGTAGCTCAGTGGTTAGGATGCTTATACAGGATGTGGGAGAGCCTCAGTTTAAGTCCCCGCTTTGCCCATTGAGGAAAAGAAGTTTCAACAGGAATCTGTCACCTATCAGATGAATGCCCTAAACACTGGGCTATGGGATATTCTGATATGGGGCTCCCTCAGTCTCCCCTATTGAATTTATGCCATATTAATTAAATACTACTAGGGCCAGAGTTAAAATGACTGTCTATCTTAGAGGATAGGGCATGCCCTGGGAGATGGCGAATCCCTATTCAGCTCCCTCCCCACATCAAGCAGAAGAGGGATTTGAACCGGTGGTCTCACATGCTGACCTAAAAGGAGGCAGGACCTTGGTAGTTTCATGGGCTGTGTTCACACACAGGGGGTTATTTCAATATGGTTGTTTTGAAACAACTTGTATCAAAATAACACCTTATTTCGAAATAACTTAATTTGAATTAACAGTTTGTTAATTCGAATTAAGGAAAAAAACTCAAAGCGAAATAGCAGGTTCAGGCAACGGTTATTTCGAAACAAGTCACCGTTGTTTCGAAACAACATGTTCGCACGGCATTGTTTCGAAACAATCGTTTCAAAACAACGTTGTTTCGTCCCTGCATGGGATTTAACTTGTTTCGAAACAACGCCATTGTTTCAAAACAACGGGACCCATTGTTTCGAAACATCTGAGCGTCGTGTGAACAGCCTAAATCTTATTTCGAAACAACCTCTGTTGTTTCGAAATAAGAGGGCTGTGTGAACACAGCCATGTAGACTGAGATGGCCATTGATTATTCATCCTCGCTTGGCACCATGCATGAGCTACACATAGAAACAGTGGTCCTGGCTCATTAGCAAACATGTGCCAGGCACCTATGTCAGGGAGAGGAGCCTGGTTCGGCATGCAGTGGTCTCCTAGGCTCATAGACTGTAAGGTTAGAAGGGACCTATATGATCATCTAGTCTGATCTCCTCCACAATGCAGGCCACAGAACCTTACCATCTCCTCTTGCAATAAACCTCTTGTGACATGCTCCTGCTATCTGGTGTGGTGTGCTGCTGTGACTCCCTGATCACCCGCTCCTGGATCCAAATGTACCCCACTTTGGTAGATGGCCAACCACACCAGTCTCCTGTGTGTAATTGATTCCAGGCACTGGAGAGGCACTTTCCAGTCACTCATGGACAGACCCCAGATGCCACACTGGGAACTTCTGTCTTGCAGGTTTTGAGGCCCTGCCCAAATCACAACAAGATCATAAACATCCATTTTGCTCTCGCACAGTCTCTAAACTCCACACAACTTTGGATAAAACAAACATTAGTTTATTGATTAGAACATGATTTTAAGAGACGATATAGCAAATCAATTCACAAACATTTAATAAAGCAGTCAGGAGTTACTACAAGCAAATAAAAGATAAAATGCAATCTGACCTAGCATCACTACTACAATTAAGCAAGGATCACCAATCAAATTCAGCCATGATGGTTTTGCAGCCAGCCTCTGCCCTCCATAGATAGGGGCCAATCATTCTTGTAGAAGGAGATGTTTCAGGATGGGGTTTCTCTGGCATAAAGCCTGTAATAGTTCAAAGTTTCTCCTTTTCAAAAACTTCTTTCCTCCTCTTTCCTGCTATTTCTTTTTGTTCAGAGAGGGCAGGAGATCTCCCCCTCTCCAGACAAGTTGCTAGAGACATTTTGTTAGTCCATTGTCATTGTTATTTTCTCTAGTTGTGTGCTTGCAACCAGGGGTGGTCTTAGAGCTTTTGGGCCCTGGGCAAACATCAAGGATGGGACCCCGCAGCCATTGTGTTTTGCGTGCCAGTGCCCCCATCTGCTGATTACCGCCCTTCCATCCCCAGCATTACCAGTTGCCACCTCCCCCCAGGCACCCTTTTCCTCCAGTGCTGGGAGCTTCAGCTCTCACCCCTCCCAGTTGCAGGAGGCATTCCTACCCTGCAGGGGCATTGCTGCCACTGGGCCTGCCAGTTGCCAGGATATTTAAAGCTGCTGCTGTGAGTCTGTGGGGGGGGGGGCCTTCACCTGTTATGAGCATTCAAAAAAGGACCCTTGCATGGCATATTTTGCAGTAAACCATACAATTACATTATAAAGATGAGCATACCATGACATCGCTAACCTATGACTGAGTTATTAGAATCCTCAGATCATGATTTAGACTTTAAGGTATAAAGAATTCACCAACAACCGAGTCATGCCCCGTGCTACAGAGGCAGGTGAAAACTCTCCAGAACCTTTGCCAATCTTCCCTTGGGAAAAATTCTTTCCCAATATGGTGATCAGTTAAACCCTGAGCATGCAGGCAAGACTCACTAGCCAGACACCCAAGTATGATGAAGTGAGCATACATTTGGGATTTTCTCTGGCTGCTATGCATGTTCCTTAGTTTCCCCACATGTGTTATCATGTATATCTGTGATGGGCCCATGTATGTAATCACAGAATCATAGAATCATAGCATATTAGAGCAGGAAGGGACCTCCTTACATCATCTAGTCCAACCCCCTGCTAAGAGTAGGACTACTCCCACTAAATCATCCCAGCCAGGGTTTTATCCAACCAGGTTTTAAAAGTTTCCAAAGATGGAGATTCTACTGCCTCAGTAGGCAACCCATTCCAGTGCTTCACCACCCTCCTAAAAAGTTTTTCCTAATATCCAACCTCGACTTTCCCAGCTTCAGCTCAAGACAATTGTTCCTTGTTCTGTCCTCTATCACCACTGAGAATAACCTAGCTCCCTCCTCTTTGGAGCACCCCTTCAAGTAGTTGAAGGTAGTTACTAAATCCCCCCATCAGTCTTCTCTTCTGCAGACTAAATAAGTCTTCAGTCTCTCCTCATAAGTCATGTGCCCCAGCTCCTGAATCATTTTGTTGCCCTCTGCTGGACTCTTTCTACTTTGTTCCCATCCTTTTTGTAGTGGGAAGCCCGAAGCTGGACATAATATTCCAGATTCAGCCTCACGAGTGCCAAATAGAGGGGAATAATCACATCCCTCAATTGGTGGGCAACTCTCCTACTGATACAGCCCAATATACTGTTTGCCTTTTTGGCAACAAGAGCACACTGTTGACTCATATCCAGCTTGTCATCCACCATAATTGCCAGGTCCTTTTCTGCAGAGCTGCTGCTTAACCAGTCAGTTCCCAGTCTGTAGCAGTACATGGGATTTTTCTGTCCTAAGTGCAGGACTTTGCACTTTTCCTTGTTGAAGCTCATGAGATTTTGTTTGGCCCAATTCTCCAATTTGTCTAGGTCTTGCTGAATCCTATCCCTACCATTCAGTATATCTACCATTCCCCCCAGCCTGATGTCATCTACAAACACTGAGTGTGCAATCTATCCCATCATCCATATAATTAATGAAGATAGAGAACAAAATTGGCCCCAGGACCAACCCCTGGGGCACTCCACTTGTTACTGGTCATCAGCTAGACGTTGTGCCATTGATTCCTAATGAGCCCAATGATCTAGCCAGCTTTTTATCCACCTTACTGTCTATTCATCCAAACCATACTTTCTTAACTTGATGACAAGACTGCTTTGGGAACCCAGGTCAAAAGCTGTGCCTAAAATCAAGGTATATCACATCAATGACTGTTCCTGCATGCTCAAAGCTAGACATCTCATCATAGAAGGCAATCAGGAAAATGGTAACCATTTCAAAGATCATTAGAGGGTTAATGGGCCTTCCCCAGTCACATGTAGACTGACCCAACCAGGACCCCTCCCTCTGTCCATCCATTTGCACAGGTTGGGGCAGGTGAAGATCAGGGGAGTCGTCACTTAACCTGGGAAGGGGATAAAGAACTGGGAGGGGCTAAGGCACTGGTCTGAGAGTGCTGGGGGAAGAGGTCAGTTTCCCAGGAGGGATGGGGTAGGGAGGAAGCCCTGAGAAGGAGCCTTCCCAGGTGGTAGCTGTTGTAACTGTTAATCAGTTTGCTAGCAAAGTCTTTCCATACTGTGATCCTGAGAACAAATAAACCTTTCTAGCTTCAGCACTGACTGGTAATCACTCAGACTTTGGAAGCTGGGTGCATGGCTCTTTGGGCATGGAGGGATCCCCCTGGACCTCACAAGGGGGGCTCCCACAAGGGGAGTCTGTGATAGAGGAGTACTAACCCTTCAGGGTCAGATGAAGGAGATGACTTTGCAGGTTTAGGGAGACCCCAGGGGTGGCAGACCCTCCCACTGCAAGGCACTTTCATCCTATCTGGCTGTGCAGAGAAGAGCATAGGTGTGTGGAGAAATGGGAGGCCCAGGGTAGATTCCATCATGGCAGACTCCTGATCAGCAAGAAGTAGAGAGGACCAGAGCATGATTCCTGTGAGGATTTGTCCCATGTGGTGGCAAGCAGCAGAATTGTTGATGCACCCCATGCGGTAAGAGATTTGGTGCAGTGTTGGTTAAGCGGTAATGAGACAATATGACAGGTGACACCAACCCCTTGACAAGTACATCATGAAGCTGAGCAGACAGAAAGCTTTGCTCACTAGCAGGCTCCCCAGTGTGCAGTTAACTTAGTTGCCCAGCACAAGGAGAGTGACTGAGCAAACTCTTACTGGAGCCCTGCTCCTCCTGGCTGTGTGCTGTGACTAACTCAGAGACCCACAGCCATCCAGTGTAAGGTGTCTGTGTGATGGAGCTGCCCTAGGGCACAGCTCAAGTGGACACACATAGGGGAGGCTACGAGGAGAGGCAGGGGAGCTGAGAGCTCAGAGGTGCAGCACTGGGAGGTGGACGGGTCTGTGGCTTAATCCCAGCCACAAAGTGTGGGCTTAGGTAGGGTTAATACCAGAAGTGGTCAATAATATTCAGTGGGGAGCCAGTGATGGTGGCTGGGGTGGAGAGCACAGAGGGGTGCTGGGAGGGAGGGATAGGAATGAACTCTTGGGGAGGAAGGACCAGGGTCAGGTAAAGTCAGTTGGGAGGTGTGGAATGGGGCATCGCAGCAGTGGCCCTGGCCCCAGCTCTGATGCAGCACTGGCTGGGGGAATGGAAGGGGGAAAAATAGTGGCAGCACCAGCCCCAGACGACTGCAGCACTGGCCACAGCCCCGTGCAGTGCCAGCCAGGCAGGGGCAGCAGGGGCAGCACAGGCTCCTGTCCTGGAGCACTGCAGCCACACCAACTGGGGCAGCGGAAGGGGCTGGTGCAGTGCCGGCCCTGGCCCTGACCTCAGAGTGATGAAGCACTGGTGCGGGGAAAGGTGGAGAGGTTGGAGAGGCACAGCACTAGCCCTGGCTCCAGAACGATTAACCTTCAGCTGAGAGGGCAGAAAGGGCTGGTGCAGCAGCAGCACCTGCTTCAACCCCTGGAGCATTGCAGCAGCAGGCTGGGGTGGGGGCAAAAGGTTGGGGAGAGCAGATCAGACGTGGCGGGCTGGCCTAAGGCCTTCAGCGGACTGGATGTGGCCCATGGTGACATTTGGCCTACCCCTATTCAATACTCTTAAGAGCATTGCCTGCCAGAGTCCAGACAGCAGAACACACCATCACTGAGAGTGAGGGTCAACTCAGTCATACCGGGAAAACAGAGAGCGCAAACTGTGGGGGACTGTGAGTGGAGTCCTCTGTGGTGAGTCAGGCTAGACCCTGGACCGACTCTGCTGAGCGTAGGTAGCATTGCCTACCTCACTGCCTCTGAGTAAGTTTGTAAGTTGCATCAAGTGGAACCTGCAAGTCAGCTGTGGTACCCAACGCCCTCCTGGGGCAAAAAGTTACAGGAGTGATGACCAACCAGATGGACAGGGTGACCTCTCTGGGAACCACCATCCTGATGAGAGATTACATCTGTTAATGGGTCATTGGAGCCAGGGCTGTTAGCAAGGAGGACATCTTGGAACTGATCAGGCTGGAACAAATGTGTGATCTTCTCCCCCAGATCTGAAGCTGTGGTTGCTGGTAGGACCAGACCGGGAGCTGCCTGCTGCCTACCTAATTTTGAGAGGGCATGGGGACATTTGTGGTGGGGAGATATGGAGAGTGACAGAAGCTGGGGAGCACAGTCAGTTGCCAGCTGAGTGCTGATGAGGGGAGACTAGGAGAAGTGCTTGGGTGAGCCCCAGAGGATCCTCGACATTACATTTAGCCAGAACTGGCAATGGGCACCCCAGTCTGGCATCAGGGAAAGGAGTCCTGTGGTGTCAGGGAGGGAGCTGTTGGGGGTCAGGGCTTGACGGGGCAGAGAACCCTGACTCAGAGAAGGTGGCAGGGGGATAGACCCCAGCCCCAGGTGCTGAATTCCAGAGCAAGTTATGTAGAGACCCCTGGTTAACAAAACTGAGGGAACAGACTGAACACAGGACTGGGAGATCACTTGAGGAAGACTACAGGAAGATATTCCTGTGGGAGAAGAGTAAGGTGGGCATGGCAGAGATTGCATACCTGAGTCACAAGGTGGGACACATCTACCTGAAGTCCAAACCAGCTAAAAGGAAGGTGATCAGAGATTGGCCTGTCTTCCAGGCCAAGAAATAGGTCCAGGCCTTCATCAGGATTGTGGGGTACTACCGGAAGTTTGTTCCTCACTTCAGGTCCATATGCTGCCCTACTGATGAGTAGTGTGGGAATGCAGTCTGAACCAAGCAAGGCTGGAAGGTCCTCTGTGTACTGAAAGAGGCTCTGATCCAGGGCCTAGTTCTCATAAATCCAGATTCCGACAAGCTCTTTATACTGTTTGCAGCTGCCTCAGACTCTGGACTGGGCATGGACCTGATGCAAACCAGTGCCAAAGGGAAGAAGTACCCCATCATGTACTGGAGCAGGAAGCTGCTGGCCAAGGAGCAGAACTAGACCATCGTTGAGAAGGGGTGGCTGGACATAGTGCGGGCTCTTAAGAAACTACAGCCATACCTGTTTGGTTGGCACTTCACTGTGTCCATGACCTCTCACCCAGGATCTGGCTACATTAGAGGAAGGGAAGGGGGCTAATGCCAAGCTCATGGGGTAGGGTCTGATCCTCCAGCATTACAATGTGGAAGTGCTCCATGTTACCAGGAGTGCTAGTGTTGTAGCTGAACCTTTGTCATGGAGAGGGGGCCTGAACTTCATCAGGCCACCAGCTTAATGTGACCCTTCTCAGTTTGGTCTCCAAGATGCACCAAAGTAGGGATACTTTTGGGATTTTCTTTGGGTGCTATGTATGTGCCTCAGTTTCTTCATGTGTGTTGCTCATTGTGACAGGGTCAGGCTGGATGGATATAGGAGAGTGGTGCAGGAAGTATATATTAGCCTCAGGCTTTACAAAGCTTTGGTCCCTGGGTTAAGTTAGCCTGGAATATTCTAAAATACTTGTTCCCAGGGTCCCAATCAACAGGCCTGCTACTTAAAGCCTCGTTCTCAGGCAGGATGGGGCAGCTGAAAGGAGACTAGAGAGGAGTAGAGCTGCTGAGAGGACAGTGACAGTTTATTTGGAGTTTTGCCACAACACCAAGAGGTACAGTGGGGAATTTGGGAGAGGAAACCCTACAAGTAAGACCACTAGGACGTGCAGCCTGAGGGTGGACTATATTTAATTGAGGGAGACTGTGGAACTTTCCAGATCCTGAAGGCTGAGGCTTTATAACCAGAGACTGTGGGACTTCCCAGAGTCTGAAGGCAGACCAGGAGCAGTGGGGCCACTGAGTGGCGATCCAGGGGAGGTAGCAGCCCTCCTGGCCTAAGTGTGGAGACTCTTAGTTAATAGGGTCCCTGGGTCAGGGCCCGGGGTAGAGGGCAGGAACGGGCCCCCCTGACTCCCTCCCATCTGCCAACCCCTCACTAGCGGAGGGAAGAAAACATTGAGAAGGGTCAGCCAAATCTCGCCGCACGATAGAAAGCGCAGGACCTACAGGGGAGCCTGAGGCCTCACATCGCCATATCATGTATGCCATTAATGGGACCTGGGTGTGCAATCATTGCAGAGACCACTAGGGGGTGGATGGGCCTTCCCCCAGTCACATGTAGATAGACCTGGCCAGGACCCCTGCCTCCGCCCCAAGCAGTTGTATAGGTTGGGGCAGGTGAATATCAGGGGAGTGGGCACTTAGCTTAGGAAGGAGACAAAGGATTGGGAGGGTCTGAGGTGCTGGTCTGAGGTTGGCTGGGGAAGAGGTCAATCCCCAAGGAGAAGGGGCCTCCCCATGTGGTTGCTGCTGTAACTGGTAATCTGTCTGCTAGCAAAGCCTTTCTACGTTGTGATCCTGAGAACCAATAAGCCCTTCTGACTTCAACACGCACTGGTAATCACTCTGACAGTGGAAGTGGGGTGCCTGGTGTGACCCGGGCCCTCTGGGATAACCTTCTGAATGTGCCTAAATCAGGGAAAGCTGCAAACCAGGGGGCAAAGCCCCAAACCACTGATGGGTGGTATTTAAACCAGTCTCCCAATCAGTAACCAAAACATGCTTCTGATTCCTTCACTCTGGTCATCACTGAGCATAACAAAGTTGAAACAGCCCCCTTATTGCACATCAGCTTCTCTGGTCCCCCCTAGCCACTGGTCTCTTAAAGAAATAGGTTCTCCTGACCCCAAAGGGCCAGCCACATCACTCAGAACAATATAGGCTTGGATCTTACCCAAAATACCACACTGCCAGCCAATCCTTTAGTAACTACAACTAAAGGTTTAACATAAAAGGAAAACAAACAAAATATGAGAGATGTTAAAGGGCCAAAGTGAATCACATACATACAAATGATTTAGAGTCCATAGAAAACAAGTCCTTGTTTCACAGCTTCAGTTGTTAGAAATCCCATTTTAAGGAATGGAGACGAAATAGTCCAGGTGTAGAGTTTGTTCTAATTCTCCCAAGAGAATTCCAGGCCAGTGCTGCCTGGGATCTCAATCCTGTGGCCCAGACTTTCCCTGAAAAGCTTGGACAGATGTGAGATAAAGGGATTATGTTCCTCACTCCCTTTTATAGTGTAGCAAGATGAGCATTCCCAGGTCATTTCTTCATGCGGGCTTTGATGACAGTTCTCAGATACTTAAGTAGCGAATAGTCATCTATCTTGTCCTTTGGAGTAAAACCTTCGCTTAGCTACATTAGCACCCTCAACAAGCAGTTTACATTGGTACATCAAAAGTTCATCTAGATTAGTGGTTCCCAACCTTTTTCAGGCTGGGGACCCCTTTTTAACAAAAAAAATCTTTGCAGCCAACCTGGCTGATTATGTAATCTGTCCTGTACCACTCTAGTGGCTCCACTGGGACAGCTCGTGAGCTGTGCTGCCACCACCATTGCCCAGTGCCTCTGCTGAGAGCCATTCTGTGGCAGCTCTGGCCCCTTGCCCTTGCCTCTGCTGGGGAGCTGCCACGTCCCCATCCCCCTGCCACGATCTGGCCATGAGAGGGGAAAGGCACCCCTGGTGGGGAGCTATTGCCCCCTGCCCTTGCCCCTGCTGGGGAGTTGCCAGGGTTGTAGATGGAATCCGGTCCCCATAGGGAGAGGCTTCCCTGACCCCCTGCAACATGTCCATGGACCCCAGAGTGTCCTGGACTACAGGCTGGAAACCACTGATCCAGCTGTTAATGTTTCCTTTCAACCCCTTCCAACAGAACAATAAGGACAGACAGGGAAGCAGTTCATTACCCTGCTATCTTCTAAAAGGATATATGTAAATTTCATTAAGAAACCACTATTGATACAGATGCATATCAAAGCCCTAGTTTAATTGGAACTCTACCATTGTATTTTCCTTTAATATGTCTTTAAATGTTAGATTTGGGTCATGTATTTTACCAAGACGGCTTGGCCTTCTCAGGCCTAGCATGGCACATGGCCCACTGGAGCATGGAGGGATTTCCAGGGACCCCATGAGGGGGGCTTCCACAGGGAAAGTCCCTGATGGAGCAGGAGCGTTAAATCCTTCAGTCAGATGATTTTGCAGGTGTGAAGAGAGCCCAGAGGTGGCAGATGCCCTCCTCCCCAAAGATCTTTCATCATGTCTGGCTCTGCCAAGAAGAAGATAGGTGTGTGGAGACCTGGGAGTACTGAAGCAGATTCCACTGTGGCAAAGCCCTGATCTGCAAGAAGAAGAGAGGACCAGAGCATGATTCCTGTGATGCTCCATCATGCCAAGAAAAAATTCTCTCTAATAACTCTGAACCCACCCCATTGGTCATTCCATCAGCATATCTTGTTGGCATCTTGCACTGTCTAGATTAAGTGGTCCCTACCAAGCACATTGGCTTTTTGTGTATTGCATACTACAGTGTCAGTCTCTCCCCATTCACTGTAGGGAGCCATGGTGTCTAACTATGGCTTTGTGGGTCATAGAGTTTTAATTTGACACCCTGATGCTCAGCATTGTACTGATGTCCCTTTGTGAATCTGGGCCTCTGTGACACGCCCAAGGTCACACTGGCTGTCAGAGTAGGCACATGAAGTGCTCTGACTCTGGGCTTTTGCCCTGACCACTGGATAGTATTTCCTCTATTGAAATAGCAAAAGCTGGCAACCCTGTTTTCATCTTTACATAATTCTTGCCTGCTGTGCCTCTACAAGTGGATAGTTTGTTTTCATTTATTTTAAATGCAAAGCCCAGCTTTCCTGTAATAAAACTAGATATAACTGTGTGCAGTAAAGTAGTTTCCTCATAGCAAAATGATATAAAATCAGGCACTGCTTCTACATTTCTTCCCTTAAGTTAGGACAACTCTGGTATACAGCTGGGGTTCCACGGGAATCCTGCTGGTAGAATGAACTGATGAATCAATGTAGCTCGTGGTTAGCTTGGAACCACTTTTTCCTGGGCTGAACCTCCCCTATTTGTAGGCTGTGCCAGCAGGATATTCACCCACCAACAGAGCTGGTAAGCCGCAGGTATGTGAATCTTCACCTTCCTCACTCCTGAAAGGTTTTTTGGATTTTAATCAAGACCATCTTGGTTGTTGCACAATAACCATTCATTGGCTTTACATTCCCTTTAAAAACAAAATCCTATCACAGATATCCATTGGTGGTAGTGAACCTGAGAGTTATCTCAAGATTCATAACGTATCAGTACAAATGTTTTGCTTTACAAGTATCAGGTTTTTACATGCCTAAATTACTGCTCCTACTCTAAAAATATGTTAACAACAATACTGTTCCTTCTGGCTGTAAGGTATTATGTTTTTGTTTTGCCCGCTAGTGGCAGATTTGACCAGATGCAACCAGTTGTAGCCTTTGGCCAGAATGATCAATGAGAACTGCCTTACACTCTCCAGGTCTTCACTATTCCCCACAGCCATCAATTTGACTTTTCCATCCCTTCAATGATATGTAAATTCATGGCAATCCACAGCACCTGCTGTGAGATCAATTCATTTAATTGACCTTGCAGTATTATTATTTTTATTTATTTATAGCATCCAGCTTACAAGTACTGAGTCATTCCCACGTGAATATGAAGTCTCTTGAAGGTCACTCTGAAATAGGTTAAGCACCTCAGTCCAACATGTGAGCTACCCTATTTAGAGGCAAATAACAGCAATTTACTGAGGCAAACTTGGGTATTTTAGCTGAGCTAAATGCCAGAGTAGTTTCATCAAGGAAAAATAAGTCCTTAGATACAAACAACTGGGAGTTTGTGACTAGTCATCCAGTAACTGTCTGAACATAACTTTTGCAGTGCAAGCTCTCTGAACTGTCCTTCTTCGAGATGGGCTGCTCAGATTCATTCAGTAGCAGGTGTACACAGCCAATCATGCACTGCAGCATCTACACCTGATACGGACTGTATCCGAGCGGCGCTCAGAGAAGAACAGTGACTGCCTCCTTCTTCTGTGGAAAAATAATAGGCCTCTGAGCTGTTTGTTTTGTTTTTCTAACTTCCTAATAATGCAATTTAATGATAATCAGACAACATTTGTCAGATTCAGGACAGGAGGTGCACAATAGTCAGCTAAAAATCTTGATGGATTTATGGGATTTCACAAGCCCTAGTGGTGAAGTGCAATTGAGGGGGGCTAGGGAACTCCAGTGAAGGAGTTAACTCCAGCTCAAGTTTCCCTTCCCATCCAGAGATGCTCAGAAGAATTCTAAGTGGTGTCTTCGCCATATAAAACCAGAGCCGTGTAAAAGCCTTTGGAGAAGGCCTTGCTCTATACCTTGTGTCACAGAGCCCATAAACAGGACAGATTATCCATTTCTCTGACTACTTTATTTCCTTGTTATACATGCAAACCCCAGAATGGACTTTGCTGACCTTTCAGCTGTATTTTTCTACTGTGCTATGTGCTCACATGGGAGGATATGGTTGTGTGAGTTGAGTACTGACCTATGGCACTCATGTTTTATGATGACTACTCAGCTAGAAGTTTGTGAGCTGCAGACATCTCCTGGCTTTGATTAGAATTATCAAGCAATTTTCATGCTAAGTCATGGTGAGGGAAATTTTTATTTGCTGTGAGCAAAACCATTAGGACTCCTTTGTTTGGCAGCAGGAAAGGCTTTGTTTGAGAAATATGTTTATTATTTGGTTTATTCCAGGAAAAAAAGCCTTTCTACAGCTTGCTAATAGGAGAATATGTACAAGACAATTTTAAGATTGAAAAAACATATTTGCACATTGACAAGTTCCAGAGGGGTAGCAGTGTTAGTATATTTCAGCAAAACAACACACAGGTTATGTCCACAGCCAGGTTTTGAATCAAAATAACGCTGGTTATTTCAATTTAAAAATATTTAGGTCCACACAACATTTCCATATTTTGAAATAGGGAGCTCCCCTAATTCAAAATAAGGAAAATAATTTAAATATAATAAAACCAATTTTTATATCAAAATCAGGGTTATCTCAAAGCTATGGTTTCGAAATAACCCAGTATGGCTGTGTTAGATCGATGTGACCCACATATTGATATGAGAGTTTGACCTTCCTCCCAGGGTGCATGGTGTCTTGCTAGGCCTGAGAAGGCCAAGCCATCTTTGTACAATACATGACCCAAATCTAACCTTTAAAGACATATTATAGGAAAATACAATGGTAGTGTTCCAATTAGGCTAGGGCTTTGATATGCAAGTGTATCAATAGTGGGTTCTTAATGGAATTTACATATATCCTCTTAAAAGATAGCAAGGTAAATGAACTGCTTCCCTGTCTGTCACTATTGTTCTGTTGGATGGGGTGAAAGGAAACATTAACATCTAAATGAACCTTTGATGTTCCAGTGTAAACTGTCTGTTGATGGTGCTAATGCAGGTAATTACTTGTGGTGCCCAGGAGGTGAAGGTTTTGCTTCAAAGGACAAGATACATGACTATTCTCTACTTAAGTACCTGAGAACTGTCATCAAAGCCCGCATGAAGAAATGACCTGCGAATGCCCATCTTGCTATAACTATAAAAGGGAGTGAGGAACTTAATCCCTTTATCTCACATCTGTCCAAGCTCCTCAGCGAAAGTTTGATTCACAGGATTGAGATCCCAGGCAGCACCGGCCTGGAAACTGCCATGCTAATTCTCATGGGGAGAATTACAACAAACTCTACACTTGGATTATTTGGTCTCCATTCCTTAAAACGGGATTTCTAACAACTGAAGCTGTGAAACAAGGATTTATCTTCTATGGACTCTAAATCATTTGTATGTATGTGATGCACTTTGATCCTTTAACATCTTTCATGTTTTGTTTGTTTTCCTTTTTTATTAAACCTTTAGTTGTAGTTACTAAAGAATTGGCTGGCAGCATGGTATTCTGGATAAGATCCAAGCCTATATTGTTCTGAGTGATGTGGCTGGCCCTTTGGGGTCAGGAGAACCTATTTCTTTAAGAGACCAGTGGCTAGGGGGGACCATAGCAATTGATGTGCAGTAAGGGGGCTGCTTCTATTTTGCTATGCTTGGTGATGACCAGAGTGGGAAATCAGAAGCATATTTTATTGTTGACTAGGAGACTGGTTTAAGTACCACCCATCAGTGGTTTGGGGCTTTGCCCCCCTAGTTGTGCAGCTTTCCCTGATTTAGGCACATTCAGAAGGTTATCCCAGGAGGCCCGGGTCATGCATGGCACCCTGGAAGGAAGTCCCTGCCCCCCCCAGCACCCTGGCCAGGGAGGGAGGGGAGGTGCAGGGAGGTCCACTACCACCTCCAGCTGGCTGGGCAGGTGGTGAACGAAACACCCCTGACCCGGTTTCCCTGGTAGATGCAGAGTGGCAGGGAAAGGAGTCCTGCTCACCCAGCATCCCTCACAGATGCTGGGCATGCGGGACTCCCTGCCCCCTCCCGCTGGCATCTGCGGGGATGCCAGGCATGCAGGGCTCCTTTCACGCTCACCTGGCAGCTGTGGGGGGGGGAAGTTCGGCATGCCCAGCTCCTTTTCCCACTGCCCAGCAGCTGAGAGGTGAAGCCAGGCACATGGGCTTCCCTTCCCACACTGCCTGGCATCTGCCAGGGGAAGCTGGGGACACTGGCTTCCCTGCCCCTGCCACCCACTCAGGTATGAGGATGCCAGGCTCCGGGGGCTCCTTTGCCTGCATGCCTGGGTATATTAGAGGAAGTCTGTGGCGTGCGGTCCCATCACCCCCCTGCCTGTTTGCTCCCAAGGCTGCAGCCAGTCTTGGGTGATGTCTTTTCCCCCACTGGGCTCTGCCAGGGGGCCATGTTGCTGCACTTCCCAGGGTGCCCCTCACCTAAATTGAACTAGCAAGTCCTGTCCTTGGACATGCTAGTTTGATTTGTTTTTTTGGTAGGAACCTGTTACATCGATTTAAGTTAAGTTAATTTAATGGTTACTATATCGATTTAGCTTAAATTAGTTCAAGCTAAATCGATTTAACTTCCTGTATGTGAACATAGCCACACACACACACATACATGCACACACACACACACACACTCTCAGTAGTTTCCATTTCATGCACCTGATGAAGTGTGATTATGCCCATGAAAGTTTTGCGATAAATAATTAGTCTGTCTTTAAAAGAGCCACAGGACTCCTTGTTTATATCGCAAACTGAAGCCTAGCATTAGTGGAAATGTGAATCTGCATCCATGTGAAGGATTCAAATGCTTTTTTAGGTCAGTGAAAACACAGGTTTGGCCACTGGGCAAATGCTCTTTCCCATCCTCACTACTCAGTGCACTGAAGCTTTGATCAAATCCTTCTAAATGAGGGCAAAAAATCCTTCATTCTTCTTAAAGATGGTGGTATTACTGTTATTACAAAAAATAGCAATTTTCATTGAACTAGTGGATATGTGACTATGGAAATCCTGCACTGGATTAAAAACATAAAATACAATTTACTATTAAAACTGTCAGTCAGTTATCAAAGCAACCAACAAAAATGAATTGCTTAGCAGAGGTGTCCTAACAGTTGTAGTGCATGTTAGAAGTTGTTACCATCTAGTGATCTGTAAACTAGAGCTTTAAATGTAAGGAATCTAAAGTCCATCAGTTGTGAGGCTTTCCAGTTTGGAGAGCTGGTTCTATAAGGTAGCTGACTCAGATTTACTGTATTATCTCATGCATAGTCTGCATTTTGTTTTTTCTTGTGTTCCTCTTTTTCCTTAAAACAAAGTCACTCAGATTGACAGAATATGTTTGCCTTTGTATTAGGAAAAAACCCCATGAGGATCATACCCTAAATCCAGGGAGGAACATACTATAAACTGGACCATGAAGAGCATACTGTAAATCCAGGGAGCTAAAACTTAGGTTTTGCTTACTAAAGATGGACCTTAATGGCATAGAACAGTGAATTTATTGAGAGAGAGAGAACAGTTTTCTTCTAACACTAAAAAAGGAACTCTGTTTTGGAATAAAGGTAACATCATCATTCCCAAAGCTACTCATGCTTCTGCCTCACTTCTTCCTAACGGTTAGAGCAGTGGTTCCCAACCTCGGGTCCAGGGACCCCCAGGGGTCTGTGGACATGTTGCAGGGGGTCCACAGAGCCTCTGTGTACCGGCGCTGGAATCCAGCTGCAGCCCCAATGCTCCCCGCCAGGGCTGCCTTTCCTCTCCCATGGCTGGACCCCGGCAGGGGGATGGGGCTGCAGCGGCTCCCTGGCAGGGGCAAAGACAAGGGGCCACAGCCACTGCAGCTCAGCTCCCCAGCAGCGTGGGCCATGGTGGCAGCAGCACCACTCACCAGCTGTCCCAGCAGCACCATTGGAGTGGCATTGGCCAGAGTCTGCCTGCATGGGCCAGATTACAAAATCACTCAGGGGCCACAAAGTTTTTTTTTGTGTGTGTGTGTTAAAAAGGGGTCCCCAGCCTGAAAAAGGTTGGGAACCACTGGGTTAGAGAACTGGTACAGCTTTTTGCACTGCTTGCTTTTGCTCCTCTTAGAATAAAAGGGGATAAACTGCAGGTCTTGATACCTGTGGTCTTTCAGATTACCTAGGGTCATTAGGATTCCCATAGTGATAGATGGGATCGTAGATTTAGTGCTAGGGAAACCTGTCTGTCTGGCAGAGGCATCGCTGGCACTGGGCACCCAGGGCACGTGCCCTGAATCCCAGCGCTGGTGCCCCAGATATCCAGCCCAATCGGACCGGGGATCCGGGGCCCAGCTGCCGGCGGCCGTGGTGGCGGGGCCCGGCCTCCTGTGGCCACTTCCGGTCCCGGTTCAAAGAGAAACAGCCAAAATTGAACTAGTATGCATATTAAATTGTGTGAAAGCAGAACTGAATTGTGACTATGAATTCTTTTCACATTATAACAGGTAATTTGACTTCACCCTCCCTCTGTATGCTCTCTCCTGAAGTTTAAATCCTTACAAATGCTCTGATTTGCTGTTGCAGTATCACCTGATCCCATGGCTTACACGCCCCTGCATTTATTTTCATCCAATTCTGTATGGCTATGTCCACACACAGGGGGTTGTTTCGAAATAACAAAAAAAAAAATCGAAATAAGGGAAAAGCGGAAATTGAAATAGCATGTCCACACTTGTCGGCGGCCATGTTGGTAGCCAATCCTATAAAAGCTGGCCCCGACCTCACTTCCCTCTGGACTCTGGCTAGCAGGACTCTGCAAGTGATGGTCAGTGCCCGGCTGCCCAGCCAGTGCTGTGCAACACACAGACCCTCTGCCCTCCTGCAGAGTGGCCTGCTGATGTGGGACACTCTGCTCGCAGACCCAGATGGTGCCCAGCCTCTGCCTGAGGCTGTCAGCCAGCTGGACCACAGATCAGAGCTACTGCCCCTGCCCCCTTCCGTGCCTCGCCAGATCTGGGCCCAGGAGACCAGCCCAGACTGGTGGGAGCAGGTAGTGCTGCAGACCTGGGGGGACGACCAGTGGAGGAGGAACTTCAGGATGACCAGGGCCAGCTTCAACCTCCTGGACACCACCATGAGACCTGCCATCTCTGTGGACAAAAGAGTGGCCATCGCCCTGTCAAAGATGGCCACTAAGGAGTTGCACAGGTCTGTGGCGCACCTCTTTGGTGTTGGGAGGTCCACCACTGGCAACATCCTTATGGAGGTCACCAGGGCCACCAACCGGGTCCTGCCGCAATGCCTGGTCACCCAAGGGGAGCTGCAGGACACCATTCCTGGCATGGCCACACTCGGTTTTCCCAGTTGTGCAGGGATCCTGGACTCTACGCACATCCCCATGCGAGCCCTGGAGCACAAAGCCATGGAGTACCGAAACCGCAAGGGGTACAATTCGATCATCCTGCAGGCCCTTGTGGACAACCGGGGCCTGTTCCAGAACTGTTATGTTGGATGGCCAAGGAGGGCCCATGATGCCAGGGTCCTCTGTAACTCTGCCCTGTACCAGGGCATGGAGGTAGGCAACTTCTTCCCCCCTCATAACATCAATGTTGGGGGAGTAGAGGTGCCAGTCCTCATTCTGGCAGACGCAGCCTATCCCCTGCGGCCATGGCTCATGCGGCCATACGCTGGGCCCCTTGACGCCCCCAGGCAGATCTTCAACCGGTGCCTGACCCGCTGCTGCCAGGTGGTCGAGCAGGCATTTGGCCTCCTCAAGGCTCGCTGGAGGTGTCTCCTTACCCACCTCCACCTCACAGAGAGGATAATGCCACAAGTGATCAGTGCATGCATGGCCCTGCACAACTACTGCGAGCAGCGGAGTGAGCCCATTGCACCTGCGTGGGAAGCTGAGGCATGACTGCTCGCTGGGGACTACGAGGAGCCCAGACCTGTGCCCACACAGGAGCAGCCGTCCCTAAGAGCTTTGACAGTGCACGATGCACTGATGAACACCTTCACACAGGAGGAACTCTGAGGGCCAGGTCTGCCCTGCCCCACACCACCCTCTCCCCCGTTCGCCCACAGCCAGCCCCCACCCATCCACCCGCACTGTGAACTACCCCCAAATAAAACCACTCAACACCAAGAATGCATTTCAAACTATTTATTCAACACAACAGGGGTTGGGACAGGGAAGGCCTGGGGGGGATTACAGGATGGGGAAATGTGGGGGGCAGTCTGGGGGAGGGGGCCAGCACCTTGGAAGGGAGAGATAGATTGGGGGAAGGGGGTGGAAGAATCCAGGTGGCAGGGGAGAAGTTAGGCAGGGCCTGTGGTGGGGTCTGGGGGTGGTGGTGTACCCCGCCCTTGCCCACAGCGACCCTGAGTCTGGGGTCGCCTCCAGGGAGGGCCAGGTGGCAGACCCCCTGCAGCGCCTGGAGGGGCCATCTGCTCCACCAGCTGGCAGAGGCTGTTGGTGATGGCCTCGACCGCAGTCGGGAGGAGGTCGCACAGGCGCTCAAAGGCCTGCACCTGGTGCTTGTCGGCCTGCGCCTGGCGCTCCAGGGCAGCGACCACCCAGTCATCTGCTGCCGACACCTGCTACAGCAGACAGAGGGCTGAGTCCTGCTGCCGGGCTTGCTCCTGCCGCCAGGCCAGGGTGGACGCCTCGGTCATTTCACTGAGCTCCTCAAGGCTCTCCAGCAGTTCTGCCTGTGACCGGGGGGCCCTCCTCCTCCTCCAGGGTGCCCTTGGGCTGAGGCATCGGGCCGGTGGTGGTGGCTGGCAAGCAGCTGGGTGACCTGCTGGAGGGAAGCAGAAAACACAGTTGGCCCCTGCTGCCTGCTGGCCCTGTCTGTGTGCTGCCTGTCTGCGGCACACACCTCTGCCCTGACTGTCAGCAGGACCCAGGATCCCGTGGGACATTGCCCTGGGGTAGGGCTACCGGATCCCAAAGCCTCAAAAGGAGGCCAGGAAAGTACCAAACAGAGGACATTGGAGAACACATGGGAGAAAATGTGTGGCTGTGAGATTCTTCGGTGTTTAGGGGGTCCTGGAACACTTTCCTGTACAAATCAGTATTCTATGGCATTCCAGGATACTTCAACCCCTACAGTAAAAAGCCTGACAAAATCCTGTATTTTAAATTGCCTGCCAGACAGAGAATGTGAGGATAAAAAGAACAGGACAGTAAAAAGGGGACCATATTCTCCTTTTGCCCGACATCTGGGAACCATACCCTGGAGGCAGACATGCTAGTGGCGTCCACAGTGGTAAGCTGGACTCAGTGACACCCTGCTCTAGGGGGTCTCCCAAGGCCACTTGCCAGTGGCGAGGCCTGCATGCTCTCCACCCTGCCCAAGATGTGGCTGCATCTTTGACACCCAGCCCCTGTTAACCACTCCCAGACACACAGGGGCCTGTGACCCTGGTGCCACCTGTCTCTCTGGGACCCGTGGCCATGGGCAGGGCCTCTGCACCTGCCAACCCTGTGCCCTACCTGCCCCGGTGCCCAGCCCTGTACCCCCTCGCTGCTCGTGACCTGGACAGGCCCAGCGCTGTGTGCCTCTGCGGGACGGGAGTACTTACCCAAGGGGGCTCCAGAGGTCCAGCGAGACGTCCCGGGGTCGGTGTCGGAGTCGCCAGGGGCTGGGATGGTGTCAGGCCCTGGTTCTCCATGCTGCTTTCCGCTGCAGGACTGGAGAACAGCTCTGGGGTGCTGGGGGTAGCCTCCGCCACCGGTGGTGCTGTGGCAGGAGGCCCCCCAATGGAGATGGCGCAGCCCATCCCCACTGCCTTCAGGCCAGAGGATGGGCTCTGGTGTGCCCGTGTCCACAGCCTCAGTGGGGAGACCGCTGGGGTCTGACCCCAGGAACGCATGCAGATCCTCATAATAGGGGCAGGTAGCAGTGCTCCCTGCCCCCAGCGCTCCTGGACCTCCCAGGTGTGAACATGGTCCTGGCGGAGGGCCTTCACTTTGCTCCAGATCTGCTTGGTGGTCCGGGGATGGCCCTGTTTGGACATCTTTGCAGTGATATCCGAATAGACGTCCCGGTTCCGGTGACTGGCCCAGAACCGGGACATGATATCCTCACCCTGCCATATGGTAAGGAGGCAGCGCACCTCCTCAGGGGTCCAGATTGGTGCCCTGCGTTGCCCCTGCGCAGCAGTGCTCCCCTGCGAGACCATGCCTGCAGAAGCCTCTGGGCACACTGCCTGACAGGCACACCCAGGCAGGAACTTCCTGTTTCCCCAGGGTACTGTGCACCCTGGAAGGAAGGTCAGACTGTTATTTTGAAACAACGCTTGTTTTGAAATAACATGTCCGGACGACAGTTATTTTGAAATGAGTCGTTTTGAAATAACCGTCGTTTTGAAACAGCATGTCCCAACGGTGTTATTTCAAAACAACTCATTTAGAAATAACCATCATTTCAAAATGGAAGAGGTTTAAGTCATTTCGAAATGACGGCTCTTGTTTCAAAACAACGGAGCCCGTTGTTTCAAAACAAGAGTACGTCGTGTGGACATGCCAGTTCTTATTTCGAAACAACCTCTGTTGTTTCGAAATAAGAACCCTGTGTGGACACACCCTATGTTCTCTTTCGTCAAAGCATCTGATGAAGTGGGATATTCTCCCACAAAAGCTCATGCAATAAATAAATTTGTTAGTCTTAAAAAGTGCCACAGGACTCCTTGTTTGTTTTACAACAATGTCAAGGCTGTTGAGCTGGAGAAGGGGGGAAACATGCAAAGTCCGGCTGGAGAAGGGCAAGGGGAGAGACATGCAGGGTTGGACTGGAGAAGGAAAGAGATATGGGGTTGGGCTGAGAAAGAGAGAGAGACCAGATCAGGTTGAGGGAAGGCAACATGGGCTGTAGTGCTGGGATGCAGGGTTGGGGGCTGGGGCTAAGATATAAGGGGTTTTGTTATGTTGCACACGGCTGGGAACATTTCTTAACTGTGTTGTGCCTTCTCTCCAGACCCCATCCCCATGTTTCAGATAGCTAGGAGACCAATTAAGTCCACTTAAGCCAACCCCCGGGATACACTGGCTTAAGTCTACTTAATAAAGTTGACTGAAAAATTTAGTCAACTTAACTGGTGAGAGTTATTAAGTCAACTTAAGCAAACACTTATGTCAACTTAATAATTTCTAAATATAGACTGGGCTTTTCTAAAGTCAACTTAAGTGGCTTTAAGTTGACTTAAACCCATAGTGTAGACATACCCATACAGAGCTCTAAGTATTGTGCCTCTCATTATTGGATTTTAATTCACCAAGATATAACAACTGGCGGACGAGGTTGGGATATGAGAGGGAGTTGGCAATTCTCAACAATCCTGGCAACTAAGGAAAACTATAATGCTGTAGTAACCCTTGGGGAGGAAGGGGTTAACTATCTGGTCAGTGAGTCCCAGGACAGCCAATAGGAATGAAGCACAGCTTTTTGAATGGGAACTGCAGTCTGGCCTGGGCCTGTTTGGGGGCAGCAAGAGCTCCTGGAAGGATCAGGAGGAGGCCAGAGGGGCCTGAGGAAGAATCCAGCAACATCCTTACCAGACATAAGTTAAGTTTGGTACTGACCAGGCGTGAGTAGAACAGGGAATGTTTGTTTAGACGCGGTCAGGGTATTTTCTTTGTTTTTGGCTTGTTTTTTTGGATTTCTCTGTGCTGAGCACATGTAACCCAACCCCCCCCCCCACTACCCTGTAACTAGCTAAGTTAATTCCCAGAGAAGCAATTCTCTGTGTTTATTATCTGTTCTTTTTTATTAAAGATTTTACCTTTTAAGTAAGTTCTGGTTCTGTGTCCTGGAAGGCAAGAGGTTTGTGTGCACGTGCCTCAGACTGCACAGGCAGCTACTAGAGGGAACCCTGTTCCAGTTCCAACTCATATTGCAGCTGGGGTCCAGTCTCTTTTCTGAGAGAGGAATAAACAGGATTGCAAGTACCTCACAGGGAGGAATTCCCAAGTGTGCCTTCCTGGGTCTCAAGAGGTTTTTTGCATTTGGGTAGGTGGCAGCAATACCACTCTAAGGCCAGGAATTGGAGGCCTTGGAGACTTTTAAGAGCAGGCTTTAAGGCCAGTGGCTTTTAAAGCCTGCTGCAGGCCCCCACCTTCTGCACTCAGAGCGCCAGAGTGGGGAAAAAGCCTTGACAAATGCAATATAAGGAACAAAACTTTTATTTACTGCTTGCCTTGGGGTAGGGTTGTGGCTCTGAAAGCTGATCTGTTTTCCTAGGGCTGTCTCTCTGCCTGAAAGCTGATGGCAGCATGGCTTCACTTACTGGACTTGGGCTAACACTTGAACCATTTGATGAATCTTCTGATTTGTGGGAAACTTATAAAGCTGTGTTTCAAAAATGTATAATAACAAATGATATAATTGATGAGAAGGTAACAGATTTTCTAAAAATTATTGGGGCTAAGATTTATTGTTTGCTATGTGATTTGCTTTACCTGGAGAAGCCAGAAAAAAACCTCACAGTGACCTGGTAGAAGTTCTGGGAACACATTTTTCCCTGAGACAAAGTGTAATTGCAGAGAGATATAGGTTCCACCAGAGGTACCAAGGTGAAGGTGAATCAGCTGTACAATTCATAGCAGCTCTGGAGAAACTGGTGGCATTCTGTGACTTCAAGAACATGCTAGATGAACTGCTGCATCACAGGCTGGTGTTCGGCCTGCACAGTGAATCAGCATGGAAACGCCTATTAACTAAAGCTCAACTCACCTTTCAGAAGGTTGTTGAGCTTGCATTCTCCATGGAATGGTTTATTCAAGACATTCAACAGATCAGGTCAGACAGCACAAATTATCCTCACAGCCTACCCACAGGGCACTGGGGAGATGGGAATGTTACTGGTGTGGGAAGCAGGGTCACTTTGCATCAGAGTGCTGGTGTAAGGAACTGCTGTGTTGACAATGTGGCAAGAGAGAGCACATCAAACATGCATTCAAACAAAGGAAGAATGAGCCAAACAGAAGAGGCAGACCTGAGAAAAATGAGCCATTGGTTCGGCAGACTAAAAGGGAAATTCTTCATGCAGTAGAGCAGACACCAGGTGATCACAAGATCCAAAGGACCAGCTGTGTTAGTCTAGTTCAGTAAAACAAACACACAAGGAGTCCTGTGGCACTTAAAGATTAACAAATATATTTATTGCATGAGCACGGTTCTTCTGTGAACAGGTAGCGCAGTTTTGCGAAAATGGGTCTAGAGTCCTCCTATTGTATATTTTACAAATATAGAGGCTTGCCTTGCTTCACCATCTTCTATAGAATCTTTACAGTGAAGGGCCTCCTCTTCAACCCAAGGGCTAAGTGCATTGAATATGTTCTACGTAGAAACACCAATTGAAGAAAACAATGTTAAAAAAGAGAGGGAGACTTTCTTCTTTTAGCCTATTGTCAGGGTTGGATTAAAGCAGGGGCTTTAAGGACTGCAGCCCCTGGTCCTGAGTTAAAGGGAGGACACCAGGGCTAAACCTGTAGGGGGATAGGGCCCAGGTAGAGGCCCCTTCCCCCCATCACACTGGGATGAGCAGGGCAGGCTGGCCCAGAAGCCAGGCTGTATAGTCCAGCCCTGCCCCTGGGCTGGCTGCTCTGCCCCTGAGGGTAGGGCAGGCCAGCCCAGAGACTGGGCTCTTTGCTCCTGCCCCTTGCTTTCAGCTTGCCACCAGAAGCAGTGTGGGGAGGGGGAAGGTGTGGCAGTATGGCAGTGGGGGGCCCATGGAACCACAGAACTGCAGGACCTCAGGCGGTTGCCCTGCCCACTCCTCTCCCCCAGGTATGGCAGTGAAGGCTCCACTATTCTGCAAGACTCTGCCCTGAGCACTGCTGCATCAGCCTGTGCAGCACTGGTGGGGCCCGCATTCCTCAAGCTAGTCTGCCTGGGCAGCCCCTGGTGGGACAGCCAGATAGTGCTCCCACATTTGGTACTAGAGTGCTGCCACTGCCCGCCTCCTGCATGCAAGCCTGGTGAGCCTCGAGACCTGCCCCACCCCTGAGCAGACCGGCCAACTTGGAGGTGGAGCAGGGATGGAGCACCATGGGCCACAGCAGATGCTTGCACCAGGCACTAGTGCCAAGCCCCAGCCTGCCCCAGCCCAGCCCTGCCGCCACAGCCGACCAGTCTAAAGGCCTAGGGCCCTACTAGTGTCAGCCAGCCCTAGCATCGCTGGCAGGTCTGCTGGTAGGCCCCAACACCAGAGTGCCTGAGCACCAGCCTGTTCTCATGCTAGGTGCTACCATGATGGGAAGGGAGTCCTTGGGGATCCTGCAAAAGCAGATAGCCCTGATCCCCAGGCACCTTAATTCAGACTTGCTCATTGTATCTGTGAACCTTGCTAAGTTGAGTAGGGTTTCTCTAAACAGGAAATGAACACAGTTGTAGCTCTTAACCAAGCCAAACAGGATCTTGCCTTATAGTACTTCACATGCTCAGCCTATGCCGCCATCATTCTGGATACAGTGTTAAAACACAGTAATTAGAAGAAACCTTGAAATTATTCCTTGGAAGGGTTGCAACTAGGAGAGAAAAATGAGAGGGCAAAGATAACAGGAAATGTGTGTTTTTGAGCCAATATATTAGCAAATTTCTGACCAGCAAGGCTATAGTATCACTGCATCCAAGTTGGAGAAACAGAAAGCTGAAGGGAAAGCACTCATTTTGGGGAAAGGAGGACGTCTCTGCATGTAGAGCTCTTAGAATGATATTCGTGTGACTCAAATGGGGTTACAGTCTTCAGTTGCAACTCCCTGTAATATATGGGCCTGTCCCAATAAGCCTCACTCATGTGAGTAATCCCACTTAAGTTATGGCTGCAGAATAATGCTCACTTTGTGAAAACTGAAGGAACTGGTGAATTGTAGAAGAATATGAAGCTTTTAAAAGATTTGACCTCAGTCAGCAATGCTATCTCCAATAAGTCATTCAACTTGACTACGTCTCTTCAGTTGTGAGGTCACTTGTGTTGAGCTCTAGCATATAACTTTAATGCGAGGTGTCCTAATTAACTAATTGACATAAAGGTTTTTCTCCGAGGGAGGCCCACATCACAAGTCAGTGACATTGTAGAAATACCATTGGATGGTGCTCTGAGACGTGACCAGAAATGAATGAATAATTTATCTTGCATATATTCTTTTTTACTTATTTTGAGGGAAATATTGATATTTTTCTATTGAGTTATGCAGCCAAATATGCTTACGAATTATCCTTCTTTCTCATAAATTTATAAACTCAAAGGGTATGTCCACACATCTTTTTTATTTCAAAATAACACTGGTTATTTCGAAATAAAAAGTTTTGGTCTACACAACGTTTTCTTATTTCAAAACGATGGAGCTCGTCATTTTGAAATAAAAGCCGTCATTTCAAAACACCTTAAACCACTTTTGTTTTGAAAAGGTGGTGATTTCGAAATGGGTGGTTTTCAAATAATGCCATTGGGACACCTTATTTTGAAACAACTGTTGTTTCAAAATAAGGGGTCTGAACTTCCTCCCAGGGTCCGTGGCATGCTGGGAGGAACTCCCTCCCTCCTGTCAGCACCCTGGCCAGGGATCAGCACACTGCCCAGGGTGCTGAGCAGAGGTGCAGGGGGGGCCGCAGCCCCAGCCCCAGCCAGCTTTCCCCACTGCTTCCCCTTGCTGGGAGTGGGGGGGGGGTTGGGTGCCTCAGCCCGCTTCGCCCTGCCTGTCCCCAGCAAGGGGAAGCAGCAGGCAAAGCCGACTGGGGTGCTCGCCGCCCCCTCTGCCCCCGGCAAGGAGAAGAGGTGGGGAAACCCACTGCTCCCCCTTGCCGGGCGCGGGGGGGAGGGGTAGCAGGCACCCAGCCAGCTTGGCTGGCTGCTGCCATCAGGGCGCCCCGCTCCCCCAGCCCCTGGCCACCTGGGACTGGGGGAGAGGGGCGCTCAACTGCCGTCCCAAGTCCTCCCCCGCCGTTGGCGGGCGAAATCCCTCCCCAGTGGGTATGGGCTGCAGGTGCCAGCTTTGCTCCCCACCTGGGCTGGGGGGGAGCTGCCAGCCTGCAAATGCCATGGGTGCAGGCTTTGCCACCCGCCCGGGCAGCAAACAGGGAGCCCAGGCAGGGGGGGCAGAGCTGGCTGCAGGAGCCCCTTCCCCTGCCCCAGCCCTGGAGGCAGGCAGGCAGGGGGCAGGTAGGGCTGCAGCAGCCCCTGCCCATGCCCCTCCCCTGCCTCAGCTGGGGGCAGAGGAATCACTGGCTGGGGGAGGGACCCTGCCCCCAGCCTGCAGGCCCCACCCCCTGGCCAGGAACAGGGCCAGGCGCTGTTACGCAGCTGCGGGCGGCCAGGCCCCACATCCCCGGCAGGGGATGGGGCCACTGCGGCCGCCAGCGGCCAGACCCTGGATCCCCGGTTGGGGAGGGCGCCGCCACAGCTGCTGGTGGCTGGGCCCTGGATCTCTGTCCTGATTGGGCCAAAGATCTGGGGCACTGGCCCTGGGGTTTGGGGCATGTGCCCTGGAGTGCCCAGCACCAGCGACGCCCCTGGCTGGGGGGTAGAGACCCAGCACGGGCAGGGGCAGAGCAGGCTCCCCACCAAGGGGGCATGGGTCGCCTAGCCCCCGCTACCCCCTTTCCCCACCCCAGCTTCAAGGCACAGCTGTGAAATTGACCAGGCTGGGATGTGCTTGCTATCTGCTGCAAACAGCTGCCAGTCCCATGGGGCTTCTAGCTCCCTGCCCCTGCCTTGAAGCTGGGGTGGGGAAAGGGGGTAGCGGGGCCTAGGCGATCTATGCCCCCGCTTAGGGCGGTGGGATAGAGGGGCAGCAAGGTAAGCCAGGGGGGAGAGGAGCCTCCCCATCTGTCCCCCCCCCCCCCCCGCATTTTTCCCCTGCCATGGGCTCTGGAGAGCCCGTGGCAGGGGATTGGTTGGTAACATGGCCCTGCTGGGGGGCCATGTTGCCACACCACCCATGGTGCCCATCTCCTAAATCGAAATAACAAGTCCTGTGTTTGGACCTGCTATTTCAATTGGCACTTTTCCCTTATTTTGAGTGCACATTTTTTTATTTTGATTTAACTTGTTTCAAAATAAGGGCTTTGTTTCAAAATGACTTGTTTCAAAATAACTTATTTCAAAACAATGAGCTGCATGTGGACATAGCCAGAGCCACATCAGTGTAGCTCCCATGCTGATTTCTGAATCATGCTAGCTGAGGAGCTAGTCTGTAAATTTATAAGGCCAGAAGGGCCATATAGTCTCATGTCCTACATAACACAAAATTTCATCCAATAATCCTAGAATTTTATCCAGTAATTATTGTAAAAGGGAGGGGAGCAAGAAGGTCCTTTGAAGGTTAAATAATTTACTTAGTATCAATATTTAATGCTGAAAATTTAGATATTTAGATTCCAGGGCTATGTTCACACAGCCTCCTTATTTCAAAACAACTGAGGTTGTTTCGAAATAAGGTTTCAGCTGTTCACACGACGCACGGTTGTTTCGGAACAAGGGAAGCCGTTGTTCTGAAACAACCGTGTTGTTTCAAAACAAGTAAAACCTAGTCCGTGGGCAAAACAACGTTGAACAAGATGTTCCAAAACAACAGTTCAAGGGGTGCCCCCTCAGCACCCTGGCCAGGAAAACCTCAGCACCCTGGCCAGGGTGCTGAGGGGTGTCCCCTGGCCAGTACCTGCACAGCCGGGCTGCAGGCACCGGCGGCGTTCAGCGCTGCCCAGTGCTGCTCCCTGCTGGCTTAAAGCCCGGTCTGCACCCAAACTCACCACGACCCTTTGCAGGCACCAGCAGGAAGCAGCGCTGGACAGCGCTGAAGCCCGCTGGTGCCTGCAGCCCCCTGCAGAAGCGAAATAGCAAGTTCACAGTGTGAACTTGCTATTTTGTTTCCTGCCTTTTTCCTTATTTCGAATTAACATTTTGTTAATTCGAAATAAGTTGTTTTGAAATAAGTGTTATTTTGATATACGGTTGTTTCGAAACAACCGTATCGAAATAACCCGCTGTGTGAGAACACAGCCCAGGATTCTCAGACTAAAGACTAGAATGTTGCAGTAGCTGTGAAATGATGGAATCAGCTACAACCTAGCTGATGGCTTTTTTGTTCAGAGTATCACCAGGTTCAATCATCATAGGGATTTATCATCTGTTTTTTTTAATTCTTATCCCTTTTTATTTTACAAAATACAGTTATGTGGTTGACGGCCACAGTAAGTCATCTGTGTATGCCATGCAAAAAAGACTTAACACTATTATGGTCTCAAAGGTAACTCAACCACTCATCACCCTTACTCTACAGCTAATTGGTATGAAACAATTTCACTGGTTATATGAGGAGACTGTACAGATGGTGTTTGGCTCTACTGCCACACACACGTGACAGCATAGGGATTTCAGCTGCTAGTATTTTATGTGAATTATTGGAGCATGGTTCTCCTAGCTCTGATAGTGACACAAATTGCTAACAACAAAATCAATAAAAATCTTTTCTTGGCTTTATGTAACATGCATCTGGCCTCATGACAAGCTCTTATTTTTGGATTTAAGTAGTGGCATTACTATCCCATTCACAGAGTGACTATGGCTATGTCTATATTGTCAAATTAGCCTAGACTAAGGAAGCTTAGTTCGGACTAATTTAGCCCTTGGCTATACTAGGCTTTGCCTAGTCCAAACTAAGAAATTTCTTAGTTCGAACTAGGCAAAGCTTAGTCCAAACTAGTAAAGACCTGGCACTAGTCTGGACTTACTCACTTAGTTCAAACTTTAGTTCAAACTAAATGCATGCAACACATGACCTAATGGTTAGTTTGAACTTAAACTAGCCATGTGTTCTAGTTCGAACTAAAACATTAGTTTGAACTACAATTCACAGCTAGTTCAAACTAAAAAGTCACAGTTAGTTTGAACTAGCCTGAGGTTAGTTCAGACTAACCTTGGACTTTAGGTCAGACTACCGACTCTGAACTAAAACTGATGTTGTAGACATAGACTATAAGTACTATACTTCTGCATGCAGTGTCTCTGTACATTGTATATCATATTGCCCTCTAGATATTCTAATGTTATTTGGAGAAATGGTAGAACTGCAGGTGCACACTGTCATCTGCTTGTCTGCATCATGGTGTTCACAAAGGAGATGGTCCCTAGTAAACTGAGTATTTCCTTCATTTGTATGGAATTTCATAGGGAAGCAGGCATAGATAAGAGGCAAAGGCAAGTACATTAAGACCTGAAAAGCATGGAGTGCTGTTCTCCTCTCAGATACTCCAATTTACAACAAAAACCAGTGAACTTACACCACAGTAAGTAAACAATCAGACTCGTGGGTACAGGGCTCTTCTTTTTAAAATGGTCACCCAAGTTGACAGCAGCATCACACTTTTGCTGACTGGCAGATGGCCAGAGATTGTAGGCTGGCTTTGCAGTGGAGGACAAATCAGTGATGTGGAGTGCATGTATACTGTTTTGCACCTGTCCTGAAATGAGTGTTCAAGTAGTTTGCATGGCAATCCCATGTTCCATGAATGTCCACTTCAATGTTGTCTTAACATGGCCCAAAGCAGAGAAAAAACTCACTTTGGTGATTGTATAGTTCCATCTCTCCCAAAGTTCCATTTCTACAGAAAGCCTCAAAACTAGCATAGCATATCTTCCCAAGTGTCAAAACTTGCTTGCACGCTAAGGAAAAGAACTTGAAAGATGGTTTAACAGTACCACATTGTTACCAACTTTGCCTATCAACTCAGGGTCTGCTCGTTTATTAGGGTTACTTCCTCTGGCGGAGGGGGTTGCAATTCTATTAGTGTACTGCTTGTGTCACATGTATCTCTGTCTGGAGTTTACTTCTCCCTTCTGCAAATCCCTCCCAATGGAACCACCCTTGCAGGACCCAAATTTCCCAAGACTGGGTTTTTAAGTGTGACTGAGCAGACCGGGTCTATCAGCACTCTCAGCTGACCCCTTATATGTCCCTGAACTCAGCAGGCTGGGTTAAACAGCACTTCTCTGCTGCCACCCTTATGTGCCCCTGGACTGCACCAGACTAGACTGGAGTATGCATCTGAGCAGGCTGGGTTAAAACAGCACTTTCAGCTGCCACCCTTATATGCCACAGGTTCAGCATGCTGGTAACCCCTTAATGAGCAAACCCTACAACAAATTGGGCATCACAGGGATCTTTGGCTAGGTAAAGGAGTGTTGTTGCAGAGCAATATAGGGAAGCCAAGAACATAGACAAAGTCTGGCAACCAGCTTGATTAGCAAAGTTATGTTATTGCCAGGTACATAAAACTTATGAATAATTATAAAAGAAAAGAAAAATGCCCAAACAGTTACAATATTGATAATCATACAAAAAGAGGAAGATGATCAAACAGTTACAATATTATCCAGTTTCAATTATAGTATTTGGGAAAGCTAGCCCAAGTGGATTACAAAAGATCAGATTTAGAGAGTTGTAATTCGACTAAGAAGGAAAAATAAAAAATAAAAAAGAGAAGCCAAGGAAGGGGGTGTCTCACCACTCAGTGCAGCTCAAAGGTAACCAAGAACCAGGCTGTTCAGCTCGGGGTCCAGAGGGCTGGAGACAGGCAGAACTTCCATCACGATCAGCAAGGAGAAGGTGAAGTCCCAGTGGACCTGATGCAGCTTGTAGATCCATGCAACAGATCAGGCATCAGAACAGATTCAGAACTAACTAATTCTCTAACTAACTCTCATGTGGAATTTGGGTAGGGATTTTTGTCAGGAAGAAACAATGGTTTAAGGTAGAACACTGGGGTTGTTTGGGGGTAAATAATGACTTAATGGAGTATACCAGAGGTGTTTTGTTTAGGTGGACAGTAGGAGCTGATCATTCCTGGTGATGGGTGGCATTCCTCTGAGGAAGTGTACAATGCAATCAGGCAGATTCAGTATGTTGGATATCAATTGAAAATCTATTAACTAGAATTGCTCTGATAACTGATGAGCTGGGTGTGTGCAGACATTAGTTCCTTTGTCTCAGGAGCAGGGAGTCCCCCATCATGCAGCGCTTCTCTGCTTTGCCAGTCCCAGAGTTCAGTGCGACTCCTGCCTTGGAGCTTGGTTCTCCATTCATTATGCTAATTCTGGTTCCATCCTTGATGCAAATGAAGTTTCTGCTGTCCATTTAGTGTGCTAATGGTTCACAGCTTCCATGCAGATGAGGCTAGAGGAGTTGGCCTAATTCCAGCACCCTTGTTCAAAGGGGTTTTAGGTGTGTCTCCCACTGCCTTTCATTGTTTCTGGTTTCTGGTTCAAGCAGAGGCTGAAGGTGATTGGGGGGGGGGGGGGGGAGTGAGTCTCAGTGGCTGGTTACTATGCTCTGGTTCTCCAAGAATACAGAGCTACCAAGTAACAACCTGTTAATACTGCTACAACAATAGTTACAGGAGTGTAACTCCATTGACTTCATTTGATTTACTCCTCATTTACACCAGCAAAAAATGAGGCACATTAGGCCTGTTGTCTTTATACTGCTGTAGGCAAAATGATTTATTAAAGTGTTCAGTTCTAAAGAAGAAACTTCAAAGGTATTGTAAATAATATAAAATAGTAACCAGAAAGTCTTTCCAAAGGTAGCTTGGTGCATAGTGTTTAACTCTTTGTAAAATTATACCTTTTGAATGATGTTTCTCCCAGCAATTTACTCATAAAGGGTTGCTTTTTCACTTTCAAGTATTGCACTCAATTCTATTCCCTAGTAAGCATGGTAGTGTGCTGCTGCCACAGATAAGTCATTGTGAAAAAACTGCAAGAATGCGGAGGCTAGTCAAATGTAAAATGGGTGTGGGAAGAAGGCAGAAAGATTAGTTCAGTCTCTTAGCTGAGTTCAGAGTGAGTTACATGATGGAAAAAAACCCCTCAGTTTGGACAGACACTCTTGATAGCTGCTACTGGCTTATGCTCATTTTTGAATGGATCCTTTTAATATCCAACTGCATGGTTGATGATATTTCCATTGCAATTATTTTTATTAGAATAGGTTCAGTCTTTATATAGCCCCTTTCTCTTCAGGGATCTTGATTGCAAACGATGGGTCTTGACCATCATGATGCACCCTGGCCTTTGACATGGCATGTGTAACTTTGCTTGAGAAAATTTGATGGGAAGCACAATTGTTTTTTAAGTGGTGCAGACTGCAAAGCAAGGGAACTGTGCTTAATTACATTTTTCTCTCAACCTTAAATAAGCCATCAGCCTCAGGGTTCTGTCCATGTATAAAAATTTATCTGAGTTTAATGATAATGAATTTCTTTTCAAAGCTCTCTTACAAGTCTCCTTGAAAGATGTTATGATGTTTGCCTGAGGTTTATAGTATTAATAAAGGAGCATCTGATAGGATGCTTTTAGGAATTGCATATCACACAAGAGTTATTTAAAGGACTGTACTTCTCTTTAGTTAGCACTTCAGCAGTTTTTGCTTAGCCCTAGTCTATGCTCGAGCAGTTTTATGGTGACAGTTGACTGGCAGATACACAAGGCACGTACAACGCCTTGTGTATCTGCCAGAGACTTTCTAAGCCACCAGGACACACTGCTGAAAGCTGATTGCCAATGGCTTGTGGTAGGTGTGATACTACCTGGGTCTAGGGGACTGTTTATGGTTATATTTCATATTAATATTTCAAATTTGCAATAATCCATGTGGTATACCATGTTTGGTGCCAATAGAAAGGCTACAATCTGCTAAGAATGATTATATGGTTTGTATGTAGATATCATGCCTGTATTAGAGATTAGAAATCTACTTCTTCTTATGTGTGTTCCAAGTGATTTGTTCCTAAGGCAATCCCAGACTGGGTGTCTGCAAAACAGTGGGTTACTCACCAGTAACTGTCCTTCTTCAAGATGGGCTGCTTGGATCCATTCAGAAATAAGTGTTTCCGTGCCGGAGCGCCAGATTGGTCAGAAAACTTTTGTCCCAGCCTGTCAGGAGAGGGTAGGCAGCCTCCGCCCCTTGCACCACACACAGCTATATATATGGCCACCTCCCGACCCCTCCTCAGTTCCTCGGAGTCTCCAACTCCATGTGCGGGAATGGAGGGGAGGGACCTGAATGGATCTGAGCAGCCCATCTCGAGGAAGGGCGGTTACTGGTGAGTAACCCACTGTTCTTCTTCAAGCGCTGCTCGGATGCCTTCAGTAATCAGTGACTACTAGCCATGCTGATGGATGGCGGGTGGAGTTGGCTTTTCTGCCTTCAGCATAGCGAAGAAAACACCCCAGATGGGAAGAGGCCCAGAGAGCAAGACTTTAACCAGAGCCAGGAGGCGAACTAGGCTCCTGGCATGGCGCAGAAGAATCGATAACTGTGGGCCAACCCAAAGTTAGGGGTAGGTCCAACCCCACTAAGGCAGGCATGCAAGGGCAAGACAGACCAAGGTCACCATGGTGAAGATGAAGAACGCAACATGACAACATAGGGTTGCGCTTGGCTGCTATACTAGGTGGTATAGCATGAGGAAAGGGACCAGAGAATAAGTGTCTGGTCATAAGACTATCCAGTGTGAGCTGTAAGGAGACGCTGGAGGCCAGCACGTACGGGATTAGCTGTAATGTCCATAGCCCACACAGGAATCAAGGAAGAAGGGAAAATTATCCCATGAACAGAGCACATCTGGTCTGAACCGGGAGCCAAAGGGTCATGGCTTAGCTGTGATGGCTGCGGACTAAACAGACAGTCACTGGAAAACGAAGTTGCCCCTTGTTCTGGTCACAACCGGCTCCTGAGGGGGCCTGGGCTAAATTGCGTAGATGCATTGGGAAAGGGGAGGGGGAGAAAAACCCTGGATTCAAGTGAGAAAGGTCTGAGGAAGGCACTTTGAAGCGGCACCCAAAACCCAAAGGCAAGAGAGGTGTGGTGAGTGGCACATTGCATGGGAACCCTAAGCTAGTGTGCAAGCACACACTTCCAGTGGTGTATGGGACTGTAAACTGGGGTTGTTTAGGGGTTTTTTTGTTTTGAAGGGGTCCCCAGGACATTAGCGCCCACAAGGTGGCACGATGGCTTTAGGTGGTGTGGATGGTTGGCACCTATAAGTGCCTCAGTAGCATATGAGCTCACGGAGAGGGCCCATCATTTGGCCTGTAATCCTGTGTGGTTCTAGCATCACAAGGATTACCCGAATGACAGAGGTATATGAAGAGAAAAAAAGAGGAGGTGGGGAACAATGCAAAACTGCTGCTTGGCCAAGCCATTGGGGTGGCCGAAGGCTCATGGAGATCCAGTAGCAGGGATATGATCTTGCATGCCTAAGGCATTGTTGGAGGAGAACCATGCTGCAGCTACGTTGCACCTACATGCATAGCAGGAACAAGGGCAGGTACAGACAGAACTGCCCAAGAAGTACGGTTGACATAGGAAGGATGAATCACCTTCTGAGCACGCAAGAAGTGTTGCTCGCAAAGAGTCAAATGCGGCACTACCGCAGTGTCTTGGGTCTAGGGAACCCACGTGTAGGGTTATTTCGAGCTGGATGAAACCCAATGGCATCCTTCATGGAGGGTATAAGCCTCTGAAGTTTTAGGTACTAAGAGCACCGTAGTGGTTAAGAGCGACGCCCTTTGATACGGGAGACTGGGGTTCAAATCCCGGTGGGTACCTATCTACCTTCCCAGTAAGGGTCCTTGGGCAAAAGACCCCCTAACGCCTCACTTGCCTACCTCGAATATGAGAGTGACATGAACTAGGAGAATCATGCTGGCTTGGACGTCGCCCGGATTAACAAGGTCCACGCCAGATGCTGGGGAACCAGGACAATCTGACGATAAGTGGGCTACTGGAACAAACCATGCATGGACGAGACAAGAGAACCTGGAATTGATGGAGTGCTACTACAACAGCAGACCTAATGAAAGCGGATATATGAAACGTATGAGGGGACTATGGATGGACAAAAGACCTACATCCACACGAACTGAGAAACAGCTAGTTACCCAATGCTTCAACATAGTAAAGAGGCAGCTGCTCTCACAACTGGAGATAGACCAACTCCACATTACCTGCTGGACTCAAGAAGAAGCCCCAGAAGAACAACTAGATGTGCAGCCAACACCTGATGCTGGAACTCCACTGCCACCCCCTCCATTACAGAGCACAGCAGCTGATATGAGGCATAAGATCATGGATAAACTAGCTACAGTCAACCCTTGAGACCGATTACCAAGGCTCGTTGGAGAAGTACCATCAGATAGTATGAAAAAAGATGCCAATAGAGCCCTAATGACAATTCCTACTACCACCATCACTGAAACCAATGAACTGGTATATGCTACAGCCTCTGTAATCCTGGAGATGCTTGGCTACACAATCAAGAACACCAGTACATACCCCCCCCCCTGGAAAATGAGGTTGGACGATAAAATCAAGGCAACCCGGAGAGAAGTTAGCCGGCTGGTGGAACTACAGAAGGGTGTAGAGATTAAGGATGACTCGGCTACTGAGAAAATACAAGGGCCTGACTCCATCTGAAGCCCTAGAGGCTGCTAAACAAAGGCTCACAGCACTGGCTACCAGGCTAAGGAGATACACTAGAGAAGCAGAGGCCAAAAAGATAAATGCCCTGCTCTCCAAAGAACCATCCAAAGTGTACTCCATCCTGCAGTGCAACAACACAATAACAGCAGAGCCACCAACAGCAGAAACTGAACAGTACTGGAAGAACATCTGGGAGAAAGAGAAGACTCATAACACCAGTGCAAAGTGGCTTCAGGACCTGAGAAGAGTCCACAGCAATCTCCCGGAACAGGAACCAGTCACCATCACAGTAGCCGACATCCAACAGCGGGTCAAGAACATGAAAAGCTGGACAGCACCTGGCCCGGACATGATCCACACCTACTGGCTAAAGAAACTAACAGCAGTGCATGAACGTCTAGCAGCACAGACGAACCAGCTGCTAGCAGCAGGCTCCCACCCAGACTGGCTAACACAAGGAAGGACAGTGCTGATCATGAAAGACCCCCACAAGGGAACAGCACCATCCAACTACCGACCAATAACCTGCCTAACCACAACATGGAAAGTCCTATCAGGCATCATAGCCGCCAAGCTACAGGACCACATGGGCCAGTACATGAGCACAGCTCAGAAGGGCATTGGGAACAACACCAGAGGCTCAAAACACCAGCTGCTCATAGAGAGAGCAGTCGCCCAAGACTCAAGGTCTAGACAGACCTATCTGTGCACAGCCTGGATTGACTACAGGAAAGCTTATGACTCAGTGCCACACACATGGATCTGTGAATGTCTGGCGCTATACAAAGTCAACAGGACACTAAGGACCTTCCTCAAGAACTCAATGGGACTGTGGAAGACAACACTGGAAGTCAACTCAAGACAGCTTGCACAAGTGGCCATCAAGTGCGGCATATACCAAGGTGATGCACTGTCCCCGCTGCTGTTCTGCATTGGCTTGAACCCCCTCAGCCAGATAATCACAAGGACTGGATATGGATACAAGTTCAAGAGTGGAACTACCATCAGCCACCTCCTCTACATGGATGACATCAAGCTGTATGCTAAGAATGAACGAGACATCGACTCACTAATCCACCTGACACGGATCTACAGTGAGGATATTGGGATGTCATTCGGACTGGAGAAGTGTGGCCGGATGGTAGTAAAGAGAGGAAAGGTAGTCAAGACTGATGGGGTGGAACTACCAGCAGGCCACACAGCAGACCAGCTACAAGTACCTTGGCATCCCACAGTCACATGGGAACCACGATGAGGAGGCGAGGAAGACAGCAACATCCAAGTACCACCAAAGGATAAGACAGGTCCTGAAGAGCCAGCTCAATGGGAAGAACAAGATCCACGCCATCAACAGGTACGCCCTGCCAGTCATCAGATACCCTGCCGGTATAGTGAGCTGGCCAAAGGAGGACATGGAGGCTGCCGATGTGAAGACCCGGAAGCTCCTCGCAATGTACGGAGGTTTCCACCCCAAGTCCAACACCCAGAGACTGTACGCCAGCCGGAAAGAAGGCGGGCGGGGTTTAGTGAGTGTCAAAGCCACTGTCCTGGATGAAACCCAGAGCATCCAGGAGTACATTAGTAAGATGGCACCCAAAGATGAGCTGCTGAGAGAATGCCTGAGGCAGCAGCAGACATGGGAGGAAAATCAAGCAGAAGAAGTGCCATGGCAAGACAAGACCCTGCATGGGATGTACCATCAACAGATAGCTGAGGTGGCTGACACTGGGAAATCCTACCAGTGACTGGAAAAAGCTGGACTAAAAGACAGCACTGAGGCACTGATCATAGCAGCACAAGAACAGGCACTGAGCACCAGATCCATTGAAGCAGGGGTCTACCACACTAGACAGGACCCAAGGTGCAGACTGTGCAGAGAGGCCTCAGAGACAGTCCAACACATAGTGGCAGGATGTAAGATGCAGGCAGGAACAGCATACACTGAACAGCACAACCAAGTAGCTGGCATTGTGTACAGGAACATCTGCACAGTGTATGAGCTAGACCCTCCCAAGACCAGATGGGAGATCCCACAGAAGGTCATGGAGAACAACAGGGCTAAGATCCTGTGGGACTTCCAGATCCAGACAGACAGGCAGGTACTGGCCAGTCAACCAGACATCGTGGTAATAGACAAGGACGAGAAGACAGCGGTGGTGATAGATGTAGCAGTGCCAAGTGACAGCAACATCAGGAAGAAGGAGTATGAGAAGCTGGAGAAGTACCAGGGCCTGAAAGAGGAACTAGAGTGGATGTGGAAAGTGAAGGCCAAAGTGATCCCGGTGGGTGGTAGGAGCACTCGGGGCTGTGACTCCTAAGCTGGGAGAGTGGCTCCAACAGATCCCAGGAACAACATCAGAGCTCTCTGTCCAGAAGAGTGCAGTGCTAGGAACAGCTAAGATACTGCGCAGAACCCTCAAATTCCCAGGCCTCTGGTAGAGGACCCGAGGTTGAGTATGACACATACCACCCATAAGGGGTGAGAGAGGAATTTTTTTTTTTTTGTAGATAGATAGAGAAATATATATATATATATACATATAGCCTGGTCCCTCAAGGGAATGAGGGAAACAGTCGTGGTAAGGCCATCGTCAAGCTCACATGGGGTGGCTTACAATTTGGACTTAGATCCCCAGGGTAGGAGACTGGCTCACGCCTAAGGGGCAGAGCCCTCTGCCAGGATATGTGCCAATGAAGGGTAAGGGGGGATTGGGGTGGGCAGGCACGAGCAACTCGGTGGAGGGGCTTTCGTGCCCGTATTGAAGTGTTATGCCAGCCATGTAGGGACTGATGCCGCAGAAAAGGGGCGGGCTCTGATGTGGGAGGCCCAGGATAGGTACTCCCACTGCTGTTCCTCGCCAAGGATAAACACGACGTTGACTCCTACCCCTTGAGTTCCTTGATCCGCAAGTTCCGGGTCAGGTATGCTAGGTCTCTGCGTAGAGAGTGAAAAGGGGAAAGAGGGAAGTGTGCGAGAAGGGCTTACCCTGCTTCTGGAAGGGTGGGCTCAGGGCAGGGACTCCCAGGATAGGCTGTCCTGGTGCTGGCCAAGGTTGCCCATAAGGGCAAGGGGCTGTTGCAAGGCCTCACGTTCCGCTAGAAGGGGGGAATATAGGGTGGCAGGGGTTGGATTGCCCTGCCTTGGCCTTCTCTAGAGGCTAAGGACCGCTGTAATGATGTGAGACGCGTCCCACTTGGCGGTTGGGGTAGTGAAGGTTCTTGTCTAGCACAGGGGTGCTGAGAGCCTTAGTCGAGCTGGTCTAGCCAGCGTGTCAATGGTATGTTAGCAAGAGGAGGGGTTCCCTCCCTGACCCAGGAACAAGTGTGAATCCTACCTGATGTAGGGTCTTTGGGGAAGCAGGAGTGGTTCTGCATCCTTAGAGGGCTGTGACTGCACATGTCAGAGCCTCTGCAGCAGTGGCTGGGGCCACTACGAGATGCGTTTCTCGTTCCTGTCAAGACCAGTCCTGTTGCCTACCGGTGCAGGGGTTGTTGGTCAAAGGGTACGTGGAAGAGGGATGGGAGGGGCAGATCTATTATAAATGCTGGAGTAACGTCTAGGATGTTTAGGTGTGGACCTCAGGATAGATGTACCAATGGGGAGGGGGTTCAGTTGACATGGCACGCGTTCCCCGAGGTTGGGGAAAGTAGATGGCCAGAATTAGTGTGCCCGAGTTCACAGTATTGAGAAACACGAAAGGGTCCTGCTAAGTCCCGATGCCTCCAAAAGGAGGGAAAAAACACCAGCTGCGTACCCTGAAGGTGCATTGGAGTCTTATTGTATCCCAGATATCTAGAGAATGGGGTGGCAGGCAGATAGGCTGGCACCTTCCTTGCCAGTGCACTAAAGTCTTACTCCATCTTGGATGTCTTGAGAGTGGGTGGGCAGCCAAATGGGCCGGCCCCTTCCTTACAGGTGAAAGCATTGAAAGGTCTCAGCACCATAGCAACGGGATGCTGGGGGTTGGGGAAGGTCTGTATCCCCATGATGATGAGAGAAGCAGAATTGGAGGGGAAAGAAGTTGCCCCAAAGGGTTTACAGGGGAGGAAAGGGCCCTGGAGGGTGGAGGCCGAAGTATTTGGCCTCACCCCTGGGGTCCCGCGTGGTGCCCACCACCGAAAGGGTTTCTGGTGGGAACAAGGCATCCCCTCCAAAAGGCAGGTCAAGGACCACCTGTTGAACAGTAGGGGGCACCCTAGCCTCCCTGAGCCAGGCTACTCGGTGGATAGTTACCGCCGAAGCCACAGTGCAGGCGGCTGTATCCACCGCGTCATGGGCTGACAGGAGGAGGTCCTGGGAGATTATCTGACCTTCCTCTAGGAATGCATCATACTTCTCTCTAGCCTCTGGTGGGAGCAGATGTCGGAATTTTGCAACCGACTCCCACACGTCCAGCAAATATCTGCTGGTCAGGGCTTAGTTATTTGCCACTCATAGCTGGAAGGCCGAGGAGGAGTAGACCTTACGGCCCAAGAAGTCTAGTTCCCTGGCTTCCCTTGAAGACAGGAGGGTGTCGCTGGGGGGCTCGCCTGGGCCTAGCGCCATTTGCACCATGTTCCTCAGGGGGACAGGGTGATCGGCGAGGGAAGGGAAGTCTGGCTAAGGGACCCGGTACTTAACACTCGCTGTGTCCGAAAATGGGGCAATAGAGCTTGGACTCTGCCACCTGGAGGACGTGATGTCCCAGACACTTGGGTGGAGCGGGACTGTCAGGGGTTCTGCTGAGGCAAAGGCAGGCCCAAAGAGGGTGTCCGGAGGGGGACCAAAGGGTTGTATCTCCATCCCTAAATGGGCCATAGCCTGGTGCAGCAAATCAAAGTGCGCCGATAGGTTTCCCGTGTAGGAGCCCAGTGCCGGGGAGATAGTGCTACCGGGAGCTCACTGTGAAGGAGAGGGAGTCTCCCAGGGGGACCATTATTGTGGGCGGAAGTGGAACGGCGATGGTGCCGAAGTGCAGAGCCGAGGTCACTTGGAGCCCCTCGATGGCCCCTCCTCCGGGCTGAGGGCAGGGGAAGGAGTATGAGACTCTGGGGCGGTACTGGTGACAGCAAGGTGATGTGTTGCTGTGGGGATGGTCCTGTGGTACCGGGGTCCAATGGAGTGGAAGACGGAGGGCTGTATGGTAAGGGAGAGCGACACCCAAAATGGAACCAGGCCTCAGAAGTGAGGGCCAGTTTGCCCCTTCTAGCTGGGATTGGGGCAGGTGGTGTGGGGAGCAGAAGGAGGGCTCGAGCAGCCTCCACTGCTTCAGGAGTTGTTGGCACAAGGAGTGACTCTGAGTGGGCCCATGGTGAGTCCTTGCCTTGGGAAGGGGGACTGCCTGTTTGGGAGGGCTCGCGTTCTGTCGGTACAGGGGTGTACCGAGTCTGTGGTGCCGAGGGTGATTGTGGCCAGCGCTGGGGTGAACTCAGCACCAGCGATGCCGGACTGTACTGGGCCAATGGAGCTGGGGATGGAGGTGATTGGCACTGGGCTGATCTGGGTGCTGGTGATACTGGACTATGCCAGGGTGCCTGGGGTGCCAGGGTCGGCTCCGAGGTTGTGCGGCAGTGGCGACTGGTGGTACGGTGCCCTGGGGGCTCTGGTGCCAAGCTGGGTGTCGGCACCAGGTGGGAACCCAAAGCCTCTGGCGGAGATTGCCGAGCCTGCTCTGAGGCTAGGGCATGGCATCGTTGTTCCATCTCCTTGATGGTCCTCGGTTTAAAGGAGAGACATAGGAAACAGGCTGAGACCAGGTGGTCTGTGCCTAGGCACCATAGGCACTTCTTGTGGGGATCATCCCGGGGGAAGGCCTTGCCACACTTGGAGCAGGGTTTGAACCCTGGCATATCCAATGGTGAGCAATCTTCCGGCCCGATGATGGAAGGCTCCTGCGGTGGAACTATGTCCATGAAGAGTTGTTCCCAGTTGGGCAAAAAGCTCAAGAAAGGACAGACAGCTTGCGTTCGCAAGGAGCAGATGTTCCTGATCTGACGCGCAAGGCAGAAGAAATGAAGCTGAGGAGGGGTTGGGAGGCAGCTGTATATATAGTCGCGGGTGGCACGAGGGGCAGAAGCTGCCTACCCTCTCTTGACAGGCTGGGACAAAAGTTTTCCGACCAATCTGGTGCTCCAACACGGAGACACCTATTACTGAATGCATCCAAGCAGCACTTGAAGATCTATTGTTCCTCTTAACGGTTCCCATTAGGGGGCCTCCCAGCTGCAGTGGGTCCAAGAAGAAACCTGTTTGACCAGTTACCCAGACTGACCATGTGGCCCAACTCCATTTTGATCTGGCAAGGACTCTGAGATAAAAGGCAGCAGACCTATCTCCATTTTTGTCTTTAGTCTTCAGTCTGCAACCTGCAATCAACACCCTCCTCTGGAACTATCCTTCTGGGACTGAGCAAAGAACTGCGACCCACCCAGCAGCTGCTGCTGGGTGCACACCAGAGGAGTGGCACTAACCTGCAAACTACAGGATCTTCAAGCATTTGCTTTCTATGGACTCAGTCATTTGTATTTATGGCTATGTTTACACTTACATGTGAATTTGAATTGTCATCAATTTGAATTCAAATAAGTGCATGGAAATGCCAGCTTTCCTCAGTTTGAACTGAGGCACTCCTCAGTTTGAATTGAGGAAAGCAGAGTTTGAATTGGTCAAACCTGCTTTTCCATCGAAGTCAGGGTCAACTCGAAGTGAGTAATTCAAATTTACATAGCATGGCCATGCCAATTCGAATTCACTGTTAGTTTGAATAAGCCACAACTTGATTTTTCCCTATACAATAGCGCCCCCCTACTGAATTTGAACTAGCAAGTCCTCTTCAGGGACGTGCCAATTCAAATTGGATTTTCAGTGTGGTCATGTCAATTTGAATTGACTGAATTCAAATTAGATTCAAATTGGTCAATTTGAATTCAGTAATTTGAATTGAAATACTCAGTGTAGACATAGCCTATGTGATTCACTTTGACCCTTTAACATCTCTCTTATTTTGTTTGTTTTCCTTTTATATTAAACCTTTGGTTATAGTTAGTAAAGGATTGGCTGGCAGCATGGTATTTTGGGTAAGATCTAGCCAAGCCCATGCTGTTCTGGGTGATGTGGTTGAGCTTTTGGGTTCAGGAGAATCTATTTCTTAAAGAGACCTAGCAGCTAGAGGGGGCCATAGGAACTGATGTGCAGTAAGGGGGCTGTTTCTGTTTTGTTATGCTTGGTGATGACCAGAGTGAGTAATCAGAAGCATGTTTTGTTGCTGACTGGGAGACTGGTTTAAGTACCACCTGTCAGTGGTTTGGGGGTTTAGCCCCTGACTTTTGCAGCCTGCCCTGATTTTGGCACATTCAGAAGGTTATCCCAGGAGGCCCAGGTCACAGTCGGCATTCAGTTACATCTTCTAGGGGGTGGGAATTCCAGAGTCAACTTCTGGAGTGCAGTTGTGAGTTTATACATGCTGCTAATTGCACCCGAAATGTCAGGCTGATGGTGGCGATTTTGCTGCCATCAGTGAAGTCATACCCTTATCCTGGTTCACAAAGCTTGAGAATTGCCAGACATTTTTGGAATGCTTCTTAAAAACTCTTAAACCCATGCCATAGTCCAATGCACTAATGTATGGTTTGATCATTTCTACCTTATGCTTTCAACATTTAGTACAAATAAAAATTATTTGTGCTCCTGTATTACTTTCTATATGAGGCTTCTGAAGTACTTTGAAACATTACTTATGCTTCAAAATACACTTGTGAGGGAGGCAAATATTACCTCCATTTAGCATGTGGGGAAAATGAAGTACATAGACTACATGAATTGCCTGATGTCCCACAACAAATTGGGGAGTAGTGGTAGGAATAAACCCCAAAACTCTTGACATACAGACCTGTGTTCTCACCACTAGGCAATGCTTTTGCTCTATGTTCCCTCTTAAGAGAGTCAAATAAAATCTCCCCTAGTGACAAGTAGGATAGGTAGTAACCACAACTAGGAGGCATCAATTTAGTGATCAATAACCTAAATGTTAGGTGAGGATGAGACAGTTGAGGCTGTGAATTATTGACCAGAGTGTAAACTGAACCCTGAATATGTCCTTTCATCCTTTCTCAAAAATGATCCGGTGAACTCTGTCCTCATTTTACTGGCTCCAGCTTGGTCAAAACACTAAGAGTGTGTTCACACAGCATTCTAATTTCGAAACAACAAGGTTGTTTCGAAATAAGAATTCCCATGGCCACACGACGCACGGCCATTTCGAAACAAGCAAACCCCTTGTTTCGAAATGGCAGCCGTTCTTTCGAAACGGCTCAAACCTGGTTTCCCTATGAAACAGGGTTGTTTCGAAACGGCTCGTTTCAAAACAACGCCAGTGGGACATGCTGTTTTGAAACAATGGCTCTTTCGAAACAGCATTTGACCCTTCCTCCCAGGGTGCTAAGCACCCTGGGAGGAAGGGCTGCCCCCTCATCACCCTGGCCTGGGAACCCTCAGCACCCTGGCCAGGGTGCTGAGGGGTGTCCCCTGGCCAGCAGAGGGGGACTGCAGGCACCCACAGGGTGAAGCGCAGCCAGGCGCCTCACCCCGCGGGTGTCTGCAGAGGGGGAATGCAGGCACCGGTGGAGAACCGCGCAGCCGGGCGCTGCACCCCCCGCCCGGGCTGCCCCCAAAGTCCGCTGCGAGTCAGGGGCGCCAGGCTCTGCCCACCACTGCAGGGGCCGAGGTAAGGGCTGCCCGGGATTCCCCGGCGCCCCACTCCTGCTGGGGTGGGGCGGGGCTGCGCTTTGCCCTGCGGGTGCCTGCAGTCCGCTCCCCACTTCCTTATTTCGAAGACACTGTTTTTGTCTTTTGACATAAGGTGTTTCGAAATAACCCTTTATTTCGAAACAGCTTGTTTTGAAACAAGCCCTCTGTGTGTGAACATAGCCTAAGGGAGAAGTTGCACTTGAAGCAGTTGCTTGCTCAAGCTGCAGTGATGCTGCCTGCTGCACCTTGATTACCCAAGGAATCCTCTAGTAAGCAGCACCACAACCTCCATGCTGATGTTGGCAATTTTTACCCCAAGGACCTATTGTTAAGAAGCCTAATTGACTTATGGCATTTTGCTGTCTTTTTACGTATGGCTTCTTTATTTTGGGAAAATGGGGTGTTGTTACTAACTCCACCCAAATCAGTTTATACATAGCCCTGCACAAGCACAGTTCAAATGGGAATGTGGAAGCCAATAGGGTCAATTTACATTAAACAAAGTAGTATATGCTTGCATGCCTCTTTCGGTTCTCCGCATTTTGTTTGGCTCAATGTGGAAGGTATCATAAGATAAACCTTTTAATTATTGCACAGGAGGAGAAAGGTAATCATGATACACAAATTTTGAATAATAGGTCATAAAGAATTAGGACCACATCTTCCTCCTGGTGCAAATTAGCCTAGTTTACCTGACTTCAGTGGAGTTGTGTAAATTTGAATGAGCCCACGGCATCAGACAGAAAAGCATTTACTTATTTCCAGTGAAGACCTCAAATTCCATCAGCCATTACTATTACCATTAAACAAGCAGAGGGAAAGTTAAAAAATCAAATAAACAGCACAACATCTTGTGCTCTAATCAGTTTGTTGTTGAACTTCATTTACATCTCTGTGAAGTACATGCATGGCTGCGTAAAGCATTTAAAACAAGCTTAAATTATTCTTGAAGAACAATTTAGTTTAGGGTGGCCTGAGTTATTTCTTTGTTTCATTGTTACTGCATCAATTTGCATAACTTAAATGAATAATGCTTGATTCTATATAGACATTTGTCTGGTACAAAGCATTCAAGATAAACGGTAGTAGTTTGAAGACTATTCACTGGTTTTGACATGCAATCACCAGTGAATGTTCATATGAAAATTATTTTAAGAGCTTTAACTGATGAATCATAGAGAGGTCTATTTTTTCTATTAACAGAAAAGTCAGTTGTTTTAGATATAATTGAATTAAAAGACTTTAGGCCCCCGGCAGTAAGATTTCAGATACACAGTGAATCAGATATGTATGCTTTTAATATTTGACAGATACCTCCACATATTCTTCCTTATGTGCTCAAGTGACCCACATATCCTAAGACATGCCCCCATGGCAGATTTAAAGCACACCTACGCAGATGGAAGAAATGCTCCATTTCTCTCATAAGAGACCTGACTACTCGAGCTATCTTCTCATCAGGAACTGTACTATCTAAGCAATCAGCTAAAAATTCAGTTCTGATCTGTTGTTCTTGCTTATGCAGGAGGAAAGTATAATCTTGTTCACATCATTTCTTGTTATCACAGGCTTTAATTAACAACTTCTGTCACCCTTTTGGTAACATCTCTGGGATATCTCTTTGGATTGATGTCTTACATAATCTACACCTCCCCTTCCCCAACTTCTTCAAGAAGGTCATAAGCTACATTTCCTTTTATCCAGGAATGAACCCCAGTGAATTAACTGAGAAACTATCTAAAATTCAAAGCTCTTAAATAAAACCAGGTTAAGTTAGAATATGTGATGGAAGATAATGTTTTGAATATTTTCACATGTAACTAAAATTTTAGACTCAAATGGAAAAAAATCACTATCCCTGATTCTATGGAAGGAGTGCATGGCAGTGGTGGTGGGGAGAAGGTTAGCTATTTTAGCAAAAATATAAGCTCTGTGTCTCATTACTATGTGGGTATGCCTATACTTACAAATTATTTTGAATTAAGGAAGATTAATTAGAAATAACTTATTTCCTGTCCAAGGAGGCATTTTATTATATTGCATTAAGTGGTTCCTTAATTCGAAATAAAGAACTGCTAGTTTGAAATATTAATGCCTCCTTTCACTTCGAAGTAAAGGTTTCTTTGAAGTTATTAGTTCGATTAAGCCATTCTAAGACGTGGAATAGGCTTAATTTGAACTAATTTGCCTTTTCTTTTACCTGCCTTCCCTTATTTTGAATTAGAGAATCTAGTGAAAACTCTCTAGTTTGAATCAATAAAGCCCACTTTATTTCTAATTAGAGAGTCTTCCTTGACTCTTAATTCAAAATAGTAAATTTAAATTAATGCTAATTTGAAATAAATAACTTCAATTTAAATTTGAAGTAGCTATTTTGAATTAACTACTTTGAATTAATTTTGTGAGTGTAGACATAACCTGAATGGTGGACATGTGTAGGTCTGCATTTTTCTACCTTCTTGGAACTTCACTTGTAACACCCCCCAGGTAGCATTTGAAACTGTGTGACGACTGTACCCCCTTAATTCTGATTTCTCTCTTATGATGCTGCACTACTCATCAGCAGCACAGCCCCCCCCCATCAGTTGCTGTGATCACTCAGGCTATGTCTACACTGGCAAGTTAGTTTGACTAAAAGGCTGTGTTCACACACAGGGAGTTATTTCAATACGGTTGTTTTGAAACAACTTGTATCAAAATAACGCTTTATTTTGAAATAACTTAATTCGAATTAACAGTTTGTTAATTCGAATTAAGGAAAAAAGCTCAAAGTGAAATAGCAGGTTCAGGCAACAGTTATTTCAAATCAAGTCACCGTTGTTTCGAAACAACATGTTCACACAGCGTTATTTCAAAACAATCATTTCGCAACAACGTTGTTTCGTCCCCGCATGGGGTTTAACTTGTTTCGAAACAACGGGACCCGTTGTTTTGAAACAATCATGCGTCGTGTGAACAGCCTAAATCTTATTTCGAAACAACCTCTGTTGTTTCAAAATAAGAGGGCTGTGTGAACACAGTCAAAGAGGCTTAATTCAAGCTAACTTTTTGCCTGCCCACATCAAACTTTCATTAGTTCGAACAAAGGCATTCCTTAGTTCAAACTAATGAATGCTTAGTTCAAACTAGTAACTACCACCAGTTAGTTCAAACTAAGCACTTAGTTCGAGTGTTAGTTTGAACTAAGTACAGTGGAGACCAGGACTAACCCTTTGTTCAAACTCATTAAGGGCAGTTAGTTTGAACTAACAAAGTGGACTAGTTCAAACTAATGTTAATTCAAACTAAGTTTGAGGTTAGTTTGAACTAACTTTGCGTAATGTAGACATAGCCTCAGTCAACAACAAGCAGGGAGAGACCCTGCTAAATGGCATAATGTGAGCTGAGCCACGCATGAATTATACAGAAAGAGACATTAGGAAATCTCCCAGCCTTGCACCTCGGAAATGTACCATCTTACATGGCAAAGACCTTTCCTTGAGCAGTGCCAGCTCATTTTGTTCTCCACTTTGTCAAAGGCAAAAGGACATGCTCTAGCCTTTGCAATCTGAGCAGATTCCCCAGGCACTTTAACCAAACTCACTACTAAGGATAGCATATTGAATATGTTTATTAATTACAGAAAAATAGATTTGAAGCAGTCATAAGTATTATACACAGAGGTCAAATTTTGGTTACATGAGAAATAAAAACAGAATCACAGTAAAAATTGTAACGTTAACAGACTAAGGAAGATTGGAATCAAAGAGCTTTTCTCACTCCAGCTGGCTGTACCAGGCAATTTACATTTCTTTATATACCACCTGAGTTCTCTTCTCAGCCTGGGACCAGCTTCCTCAGTTCCAAGACTTTGTCTTCCAGAGAATCTCCAGGATGTTGAGTTGGGGGAAGGAAAGATAAAGTGATGATGTCATTGGCCCTCATTTATACTTTCTCGCCAGGTGCTAGAAAAAGTCTTGCTATAAAATTGGAGTTAAGAGCCCTCATTGTATAGGTTTCCTTTCCGAGAAGTCTGCTGGGTCCTGATGCACATCTGCATTGTCAGTTTTGGTTTTGTTGCCACTGCAAGGCTAGCTATGGGCATTTCCCAGTTACCACACATTTGAGTAACAAACACATAACAATATTTCAGCACTTGACATACAATGACAGTGCCTGTAAATAGCAATGTTCAACAGATCAGGACATTTCAAATGATGTCTCACAAGGCATATATAGTGTACAAAACATATATTCATATCACAGTGGTAAATACAGAGGTTTCAAAGTGCTATTTTGAGGTAAAAAGTGTCACAACTCTGACACCAGAAATATTTTTAAAATGTACATTTCATATAGATATGGGGCTTTTTTAGTACTAGAAGCTGATCTTAGTTATTGCCCCCTCCCCCCCAAAACGATGCAGTTCAGAGAACTTCAAAATAATAGATTAAGGCAACAGTTCTCAGCCACTGTGTTTGGATGCACTATTGGGTCACCACACAGTAGTAACTGTGTTGTGGAGAGCCAGATGGTGGGGCTGGTGTGCTCTAGGGTTGTACACATTGCTGAGCATGTCAAGACCTGAAGAAGCTGAGAACCGCTGGATTAAGGGACTGATTTCTGAGGAAATATTACAAATCTGAGACCTTTGAAATCAACATAAAGATTCCCATTGACTTACATTGGCCGCTGGATTGGGCCCTAAAAGTACAATCAGCTCAAAAAGGCAGATAAAAGGCATGGAAAACACTGCACCTAAATCTGAAATTTGCTACTGTTGTATAGTTAGAGGATCTTGGCTCTAAATTTCCTCTGAGTTTAAGGGAGTTCAATTCATTCTGCTCCAGCCCATTTCAGGTACAGGCTGCAGCTATAAAGGTCATGGCTGAATCTGGACTTTCTCAAAGTTCAGGTGGTCAGATCTTCTGTTCTGGTGTAGAATCATAGGGTCAGAAGGGACCTCATAGGTCATCTAGTCCAGTCCAACCCCCTGCCAGAGGCAGGACCACTCCCACTAAACCATCCCAGTCATGGTTTTGTCCAGCCGGGCCTTAAACACCTCCAAAAGATGGAGATTTCACCACCTCCCTCACCAGCTCATTCCAAGGCTTCACCACTCTCCTAGTAAAAAAGTTTTTTCTAGGTTCATCTCCAATTCATACCTTGGTGAAGTCAAAAAGAATTATTCTTAACATAGGATCCGTGCACCATGCACATTAGCGCTCCTCAAATTCCCGCTGAATAATCTAGTATTGTTTCTAGACTTATAATAATTTGGAAGTGTACAGAATGTATTGTTGGACAATGAAGGGGAAATGTAAACATCTACAACCATCTGAGCTGGATGTAAAAACCAAGTATCTTTTTAAGCTGGTCCAACAGAACCCTATCTGTAACTGGACTGTGAAATAGCAACTAAACCAAATTCTGAGTTATTTTGTTGTGATAGTTAAGGGGCGGAAATGACTTTTTCACAGAGCCTTCTAGGTTAATAAACTAGACTATAGTTTGAAACATTGCACTGCATTGTTTGCACCTATGGTTATTTGCAGATACAGTTTTGGTAATTAAACATAAATTCCTGATTTAGGCTTTGGCTCTTAAAGATGTGAATACATGCTTAACTTTAAGGCTGTGTCCACATGTAGACACTTATTTTGAAATAAGTTAATTCGAAATAAGATAATTCAAAATAAAATGGTTATTTTGAATTAACTTAAATTGAAATAAGCAAAAACCTCAAATCGAAATAGCAAGTCCAGACATAGGACATACTATTTCCAATCAGGAGAGGGGCAGCATGGGGTGTGTGGTAACATGGCCCCCTGGCAGGGCCAAGTTGCCAGCCAATATATATAGAAAGGAAGGCAGCCTGGGAAGCCGAAGGGCAAAAGTGTTAAATCAAAATAAAGGTTATTTTGAAATAACACATCCGAATGGCGTTATTTTGAAACAACCATTTCAAAATAATGGCTATTTTGATTTCAGCCTAGGTTTTACTATTTTGAAATAAGGTTTGTTATTTCAAAATGACGGGCTTGTCCTCGTCATTTCGAAATAACGAAACGTCATTCAGACATGACAACTTTTAAATCGAAACAACGGTCATTGTTTCGATTTAAAAGCATTGTGTGGACATAGCCTAAGTGTATTACTGATCTCAGCTCAGTTAAACTACTTCTTACTTAAGCAGGTACATAAATCTTTGCAGGATGGAGGCCTTAATATTTAATGGCTTAATTGGCTATTTCAATAACCTACGCTGAACCTACAAAATAGGAGGTTAATAAAAGCTGAGTGCTGGGTCCACTTTATGCTTTACATTGGAATATTTACAGTATGTCTTTCTACATGTACTATAATAATTCCTCTTCTGTAAAGGTAATTAAATTAGCCAGTATAAGGTTGTTTAAAATGTTAATGTTGATAATATTTAACATACTGTATCCATTAAAGAACTTGTTAATATAGTCAATTTAATTATTCATGATATGTGCTGTTGTAGTTCTTTTTGTCACTTGCAGATGGTGTGAAGTGGATGGCTCTCCTAATCAGATTATTTGAATAAAACATGTGGCATCACAATTTTATCACCTTTTCACAATGCAGGTCTAGCAAACAGTTTGAGAACTGAGGTTTACTTTTTTTGCCCTACAGAACCTGGACAGTAAAGGATTATTTTCCTTTGTATTTTCTTGACATATCATGCACTTTGGTCCAGATCTTCCACTGGTGTCAACTGTCATTCTCCTTCGAGCGCTGCTCACATCATTCAGTTACAGGTGTCTACATGTCACAGCATACGGTAGCTCGGAAAGTCTTTAGCGTTAGCCTGTCAGGTCAGGGCACACAGCCAACACCCCCTCCACACCATGACCACGGCTATATAGGTGACCGTGACCCTGACCCTCCCAGTTCCTTTTTCTGCCATCAGCATCAGTTTGGATCAGCGTTATTGTTACTTGGTAGCTCTGTGTTCTTGGAGAATCAGGGCATAGTAACCAGCCACTGAGACTCACCCGCCCCACATCACCTTCAGCCTCTGCTTGAACCAGAAACCACAAACAATGAAAGGCAGTGGGAGACACACCTAAAACGCCTTTGAACAAGGGTGCTGGAATTAGGCCAACTCCTCTAGCTTCATCTACATGGAAGCTGTGAACAGTTAGCACATTGAATGGGCAGCAGAAACTTCATTTGCATCAAGGATGGAACCAGAATTAGCATAATGAATGGAGAACCAAGCTCCAACGCAGGAGTCGCACTGAACTCTGGGATTGGCAAAGCAGAGAAGCACTGCATGATGTGGGATCCCTGCTCCTGAGACAAATGAACTCAGGCCTGCACACACCCAGCCCAGCAGTTATCAGACCAATTCTAGTCAATAGATCTTCAATTGATATCCAACATCCTGAATCTGCCTGACTGCATTGCAAGCTCCCTCAGAGGAATGCCACCCATCACCAGGAATGATCAGTTCCTATTGTCCACCTAAACAAAACACCTCTGGTATACTCCCTTAAGTCATTATTTACCTCCAAACAATGCCAGTGTTCTGCCTTGAACCATTGTTTCTTCCCTACAAAAATCCCTACCCAAGTTCCACATGAGAGTTAGTTAGAGAATTAGTTAGTTCTGAATCTGTTCTGATGCCTGATCTGTTGCCTGGACCTACAGGCTGCCTCAGGTCCACTGGGACTTCACTTTCTCCTTGCTGATCGTGGTGGAGGTTCTGCCTGTCTCCAGCACTCCAGACCCTAAGATGAACAGCCTGGTTCCTGGGTACCTTTGAGCTGCACTGAGTGGTGAGACAGTCTCCCCCTTGCTTCTCTCTTTGTTTTTCCCTACTCTAACTGTAACTCTCTAAACCTGATCTTTTGTAATCCACATGGGCTAGCTTTCCCCAATACTATAATTGAAACTGAGTAATATTGTAACTGTTTGACCATTTTCTTCTTTTGTATGGTTATCAATATTGTAACTGTCTGGGCATTTTTCTTTCCTTTTATAATTATTCATAAGCTTTATGTACCTGGCAATAAAGTAACTGATTGTCAGACTTCCTCTGTGTTCTTGGCTTCCCTGTATTGCTCTGCAGTAACCCTCCATTTACCTAACCAAAGATCCCTCTGATGCCCAATTCATTGTAAGGTTTGCTCATTAAGGGGTTACCAGTGTGCTGAACCTGTGGCATATAAGGGTGACAGCTGAAAGTGCTGTTTTGACCCAGCCTGCTCAGTTGCATACTCCTGTCTAGTCTGGTGCGGTACAGGGGTACGTAAGAGTAGCAGCAGACCAGTACTGTGTAACCTGGCCTGCTCAGTTCAGGGACCCATAAGGGGTCAGCTGAGAGTGCTGATACACTCGGTCTGCTAAGTCGCACTTAGGAACCTAGTCTTGGGAAATTTAGGTCCTGCAAGGGTGGTTCCATTGGGAGGGATTTACAGAAGGGAGAAATATGCTCCACACAGAGACACAAGTGACACAAGCAGTACACTAATAGAATTGCAACCCCTCCCCCCAGAGGAAGTAACCCTAATAAATGAGCAGACCCCAAGTTGATGGGCAAAGTTGGTAACATTATCTTGCAAAATGGAAGCGCCTGTCTTTCGTGCAAAAATCGAAATGCCAGGTTTCAAGCCATGCCTAGGATGCTGCAAGGCTTTTCCGATGGACGACCTGCACAAGAAATGCCTCGCTTGCTTGAGTGAGTCCCACCTCACGGCAGAGAGCTCCATTTGCTGATCCTTCAAGCAAAGGACCCAGCTGAAAAGAGAGCGTCATCTCCTCTCAATTTTGGGGAACGGAGCCACTCCACTGGAAGGCGGCCGAGCCACCAACGCTCCGCTGGACCCTCAATCAGCCCGGGCTCAAGATTCCCGCCAATCACCAGTACCAAGGTTCAAAATCTTGGCCCGCTACAGTACCGCCTTGGCACCGACCTTGCTGGTCCTCTGGTAGCCTTTCACCTGCCCTGAGTAGGGCACCAGCTCAAGCACTGGCCCACCAAGGGCATTCAAACCTGGCTCTGGTGCAGAAGAAGAAACAATGAACCATAGCGGCACTGACACCCTTGGTACCACTGGACCCAACACCGTTGCCAATAACGCTGCTTCCGGTGCCGTAACTTCTAGTACCGTTGGAATCGGCACCGACAGCACCCGCACTGATACCGGTACCATCGTGGGCCTCTTCATCCTGCTTCAACTCGGTACTGTCAAACCCGGCACCGGGCCCAAGTATTGTGGCTCCGCCTCATCGCTCCTCTGAAGAGCTCTCGGTACTGGACTGCCAGATGTCAGGGGGGAGGTTGTCCAGATCATCCTCCAAAGACCCCTTTCTTCCCCCCCAGGAAGAGCGTCCGAGAAAGAGGCTTCAGAAGAGCTCCGTGTCACCGAGCTCAAGGGGAATGCGCCCATCAGGAGAGGTCTCTGCTTCCCCCATGGCACCTATGCCTCCATCAAGGTCACTGCACAATGAGTGGACCATCAGCTGGCTGAATGTGACAGCAGACAATGCCTCCTTCCGTTATGCCCAATCGCTGGTGCCGGAGTCCTCAGATTTATCCAACGACAAGCCAGACCCTTATTCTACTCAATGTAGCAGATCAAGGGCTCAATCATCCTCATCACCTGACGAGCACCTAATTGACATGTCCGCTGACTGGGAAGGAGATCCTAACCTCGAGCAGGACCTCCTCTGCTGCATGGCAGCAAATCTGAAGCTAAAGCTGGGAGTGATCCAAGGGGAAGATGATTCCCTCTTCGACATGTGCCGTAGAGCCCCGCCGGCTAAGGTCATGATTCTCCTACACTCCGGGATGTTTCGTATCATCCAAGAAAGCTGGCAAATGTCTTCCTTGATCCCGCTAGTGTCCAAAGTGGCGGACAAGAAATACTCTGTCTCCCTGGAAGGATTCCCCTTCCTGTTCCACCACCCGGCCCCAGGATCCCTGGTGGTCGATGCAGTCAACCAAAGGGAGAGACAAGGCCAGCCCAGCTCCATGCCCAGGAACAGAGAGGCAAGGAAGCTTCACCTATTAGTCAGGAAAGTTCACTCCTCTCCTGCCCTACAGCTGTGCATCTCAAATCACTCAGCCCTGATGACGTGCTACATCTTCAACTTGTGGGATGCTCTATGAAATCTCCGCTCAGCCATCTCTAAGGAGCACCTGAGAGACTTCGAGGCAATGCTGGATGAAGGAGAGAGAGCATCCAGGGATGCGCTCGCGGCAATCTGGGATGCAGTGGATACAGCGGCACGTATAATGGCATCGGCAGTCATTATGCACTGCTTGGCCTGGCTCCAAAACCCTGGCCTTTCCACGCAGATGCAACAGATTATCCAGGATCTTCCTTTCGAAGGTCCCAACCTCTTCGCATCTTCCACAGGCGCGAAGCTGCATGGTATGAAGGACTCAAGGGCTACACTTCGGTCCCTTGGAATTTACACTCCCCAACCTGTTAGGTGCTCCTCCAGGTTGCAGCAGCAGCTACAGCAACAGTTATAGCAACTGAAACAGCAGCTGCAACTGCAGACCCAGTTTCCGCGATCCCTCCAGTTTCCCCAGTGCCATCTTGGGGATGTGGACAAAGATAAAGGCCGATCAGGTAAAGGGGGTAAGCTCAGCACCTCATAGTCTGGATGGCACGGACAGGGATCAGACCGCTCTTCAGGCCGCAAACAGCATTTTTGATGGTCCCTCCGAGGGCAGCGCTCCACAGTCCCTGTTCTCCCCCTGCCGCCTCCGCCACTTCGCCCCACAATGGACCTGTGTCATGTCGGACCAGTGGGTCCTCGACACAGTGGTGAGAGGATACTGCATCCAGTTCCTTTCAACCCCTTGGGACAGGAAACTGACCTCTCCTACAATATCAGAAAACCCAGATCTGCTGGGCAAGCTCGAGGTCGAATGCCAGAAGTTACTCTCCCTCAGAGCCATAGAAAAGGTTCCCAGAAAGGAGCGTGGCAAAGGGCTCTATTCCTGTTACTTCCCAGTCCCCAAGCCCAACGGGGACCTACGACCCATTCTAGACCTCAGAGCATTCAACAAACACATAAAGAAAATAAAATTCCGCATCGTCTCCCTACCCCAGAGTATCCCCTCCCTGTCCCCAGGAGTTTGGTTCGCAGCCCTCAACCTAAAGGATGCTTACTTCCACATAGCCATTCGGCCCCATCACACACGTTTTCTCAGGTTTGTGATGGCTTGACACAACTGTCAGTTCACCGCCCCCCCCTTTGGGTTATCACTAGCTCCCAGGGTGTTCACAAAGTGTTTCACACCAGTCTCAGCTTTCCTACGCAGGAGGGGTATAAGAATCTACCCCTACCTAGATGATTGGCTCATAGTGAGCAAGTCAAGTCGACAGGTACAAAACCATGTCAACCTGGTAATGAACCTGTGCGAGTTCCTGGGCTTCTGCATAAACCTACAGAAGTCCAAGCTTTGCCCCACTCAGGACATAGAGTTCACTGGGGCACGTTCAAACGCCCAACAGGGCACCGCGTCCTTGCCCCTGTCAACATTTCAGTCCATCTGCACCATCATCATGGAGCTCCAGGCACCTGGGCTGACCACAGCACGCCGGTACATGCAGCTCTTGGGACACGTGGCAGCGGCCACATCAGTAATCCAAACAGCCTGCCTGCAGATGAGACCGTTCCAGCTCTGGTTCGCCACAAACTTCTGACCAGGAAGGGACCACCTGGACAAGGTACTCTCAGTCCCTCAATATGCCCTGGAGTCCCTCCAAATCTGGAAGGACCTGACTTCACAATGGAGGGAATTCCGTTCAGGGAGTCCAAGCCCTCAATGACCCGGATAGCGGATGCATCTGACTCAGGCTGGGGAGCCCACCTGTCTGGGAGCCTCTCCACGCAAGGCGTTTGGAATCCCGAGGACAATCTCCTCCACATAAACATGAAGGAGCTCTGGGCTATCAGGCTGGCCTGCATGACCTTCCTAGACCAGATCCAAGGCAGGGTGCTCCAAATCCTCTTAGACAACACAGTGGCCATGCTCTACACGAACTGTCAAGGGGGAGTCCGCTCCTCGGCTCTATGCGAGGAAGCAACCCAGCTTTGGCAATTAGTGATAGACCATCACTTCACACTGACTGCCTCCCACTTACCTGGGGTAGACAACGGCATAGTGGATTCACTCAGCAGGAAACCCCTGGTGAACCACGAGTGGTCCCTCCACAATGAGGTTTTCTCCCTGCTGACAAACAGATGGGGAACCCCTCAGATCGACCTCTTCGCCACGGGGCAGAACTGCAAATGTCCCCGCTTCTGCTCCCTTTGGGGTCTGGAGGAGGGTTCTCTCAGCGATGTCTTCCTCCTCAGTTGGTTGGGGGTCCTGATGTATGCCTTCCCTCCAATCCCCTTGATCCACCAGCTGCTCCTGAAGGTCCTCGCGGATGAGGCCACATCATTCTGATAGCCCCAGACTGGCACAGACAACACTGGTTTCCCCTCCTACAGAACATGTCCGTGAGGACCCCACTCCACCTCCCACTGTGGGCGGACCTCCTGACACAGGACTCGGGCTGCCTTCGGCAACCAAACCTGGGCCTCCTGCACCTGACAGACTGGATGCTCTCTGGCTCAGCGAGCAAGAGAGGTGCTGCTCGGATAGGGTTAAGAAGGTCCTGGTTGGTAGCAGGAAACCCTCCACCAGGTCCAGCTACATGGCAAAATGGAATCACTTTTCCACTTGTTGCCGTGACAAAGACATAGACCCTACCTCTGCACCAATTCAGGCAACTTTGGATTACCTTCTTGATTTAAGAGAGAAAGGCTTATCTCTGTCCTTTTTAAAAGTCCACTTGGAGGCAATTTTGGCCTTTCACCAAAGAGTAGACAGGGCTCCACTCTTTTCACACCCCATCTGTCATAGATTCCTGAAAGGGGTGGAAGAACTTTTTCCCCACACCTGTAAACCCACTCCACAGTGGGATCTGAACGTTGTGCTGCGGGCTCTGACAGAACTGCTGTATGAGCCCTTGGACTCAGCCACCCTGCTCGTACTGTTCTGGAAGGTGGCTTTTCTGGTAGCAATTACCTCAGCCAGAAGGGTCTCAGAGTTACGAGCCCTGTCCTCTGAACCTCCATATATGGTTTTCTTCCCGGACAAGGTGGTCCTGCATCACCACCCCTTTTTCTTGCCCAAGGTTGCCACCCCCTTCCACATGAATCAAGAAATTTGCCTGCCAGTCTTCTATCCAGACCCTCAGGTGACAGAAACCAGAGATGGTGGTACACCCTGGATGTGAGGAGAGCACTCCTAATCTATATTGAGCGCACACAATCTTTCCGCAAGACCTCCCAACTGTTTGTGGCAGTCACTGAACACATAAGAGGCTCCCCAGTATCCTCCCAATGCATCTCCAAATGGATTGTGAACTGCATTAAAGACTGCTATGGAAGATCAAACACGCCTCTCCCAGAGACTGTGAGAGCCCACTCTACCAGAGCTCAGGTGTCTTCCACGGTCTTCCTCGCTAAGGTCCCAATCAAAGAGATCTGCAGGGCCGCTACATGGTCATTGATACATACCTTCATGACGCACTATGCCATTGCCCAACAGGCTAGAGACGATGCCGCTGTGGGCAGAGCTGTACTCAGTGTGGGTAGACTTTAACTCCTCCCACCATCCTTGGGTATGGCTAGCAGTCACCTGTAACTGAATGATGTGAGCAGTGCTCGAAGGAGAATGGTTGGTTACTCACCAGTAACCATCATTCTTCGAGATGGGCTGCTCACATACATTCAGGTCCCTCCCACCGTCCCCGCTAATGGAGCTGGCAAAGGTATATGGGACTGGGAGGGTCAGGGTCATGGTCACCTATAGAGCCACAGTCGCGGCATGGAGGGGGCGTTGGCCGTGTGCCCTGACCTGACAGGCTAACACTAAAGATTTTTCGAGCTACCGTGCGCTGCGGCACGTAGACACCTGTAACTGAATGTATGTGAGCAGCCCATCTTGAAGAAGGACGGTTACTGGTGAGTAACCAACTATTATTTATCTCCACTGAAGTCAAGAGAGCTCTTCCTATATATACACCAGATGAGGTTTTGGTCCTGAACATCAGTTATTCTGTCAAATGCTTTCTTTACTTAAAAAAGGCAGAACAAGAAATAACAGGCTTAAACTGATGTCATTAAGGTTCAGTTCAGGGGAAAACATGACTATTGTGGAGCTAAATATGTTAGTTATAGTTTGTATGGGGTTGCGGTCTGCAGAGGGGTATATGACAGAGTTTTTTATGCTGATTGTCTAGACTGGGATTGGGGAGGTGAGTCAGATAGGGACTCAGCAATGCAGATGTGTGTAATGGATGCTTGAGGGTAGGAAAAGAGCTGGCTACAATAAATCTGGAGACAATTATAAAGTGATAAAAAACTGTGCTCAGCACAAGAGTGACTATGGCATGTACTCTGAAAAGGCACCATTTGCAAAAGGGTGACACGTTCAGCACAAACTGCAAAGATGCTCAGAACAAAAGCTGAAAACTCTCCTTATTACAGACAGTGGACAAAGTTGTAGTGAGAACAAAACAGAAAGAAAATTCCAGGCTGGGTTTCTGAATTATGTACCAGTACATTTCTGGCACAATTTCATTCGTCTGACAAAGTGGGATTATGCCCACAAAAGCTCATATGAAAAATAAATGTATTAGTCTTTAAAAGTCGTACAGAAGTCCTTGTTTGTTTTGTCTGATGGAATTGTTTGTGACAGTGCAAATACTGGTATATGAATGAACCACAGATTTCAAAATGGATTTTAGAGCTGAGTGCAACATAATCAGAGCAAGTGCATATAAAAATCTTGGTGACCTTCTAAAGTAGCTGGATTTACTGTCTGGGGTTATATGATCTGTGTGACACAGAGTCTTAGACCAGAATAGCCTAGGGGTACATCTACAGTTGCAAGCTGGTTTGAATTGAGGATGCATAATTTGAACTAACTTATTACCTGTCTACACTAGGCTTTCATTAGTTCAAACTAAGGAATTTCGTAATCTGAACTAATGGAAGCTTAGTTTGAACTAGTAAGACCTGCTGGTTAGTTCAAACTAAGCCCTTAGTTCAATCGTTAGTTCAAACTAAGGACGATGCAGACAAAGATTAACCCTTAGTTTGAACTTAATAAGTTCGAACGAATTAAGGGCAGTTAGTTCAAATAAACAAAGTGGACTAATTTGAACTAACATTAGTTCAAATTAGTACACTTTGTTAATTCAAACTAGTACGTTTGAGTTTAGTTCATACTAACCTCGAACTTATTAGTTCGAATTAACAAATTTGAACTAACTTACCCCAGTGTAGACATAGCTTATGAAATAAAAACAAGCTGCTTCCATACAGTAGGTACAACATGAGCCCATGGGCCACATTTGTAAAGATGCTTAGGTCTCTGAAGGTGCAGGACACTCAGGTCCAGATCTTCATATTTACTTAGGTGCTCAACTTACACTGATTTAATTGAGTAAATATCTTTGAGAGTCTGGTCAATAATGAGATTTTTCAGGTAACAGTCAGAGAACTCTAGTCCCCAAGCTCCTCAGAAATCTTCTGCAACACACAGCATCTATCACCACACCCTCATAGAAGAAGTTAAGTTTGTTGCTCCGTTAAACAGAGAGTAAATTCTGTTTATTAATTTTAACGGGGGTAAATACACCCTTCCCTTTAAACACAGTACTGAACTGGTGGATAGGCAATGTGAAACTATTTTATTAATAAAATATGATGGATTAAGTGATATCAGGTAGAAGAGAGAGAGTTGGGGAGGGATACAAGGAAATAAAAGTAGAACTATGCATCTAAATGTTTACTAGCACAATAGTCATTGTGCAATCCCCCCCCCCAATACACAGTCTCCTTTTCAGCTCTATTGACTAGCCAGGATTCATCATGGAGATCCAATCACTTTTTTTCTCTCTTAAGGTAAAGGAGAAAAGATGGACCCTCTCTTCAATCCTCATATTCCTCCAAAGTCATCTATGTCTTATAAGTCAGAAAAACTTCCTGGGAATTCAGTTTCCTGCCTCTCTCTGGTGTGCAGGAGCTATATTAGTTCTCTGTCTCAGGTTCAGGATGGAGTGATCAGACAGCAAATGTGAAAAATTGGAATGGGGTGGGGGATAATAGGTGGCTGTACAAGGCCTATATAATCCTGAATATTGGAATTGTCTCTATAAAGTTGGAACATCTGGTCGCCCTCGTTCAGGATCCAGAGAACCCCTGCTCAGTTAGCTCAGTGGTTTTGTTTATTGCTAATAGATACAGGGCAGTAAACCTACATTACTCTGTGAACTGACTTGTTTATCATCTTACCTAGGCAAGGCTCTCTGATCATAAACATGCTTTAGTAATATCACACAAAGGGTGTTCAGAACTTCACATATAACACTAACACATGCATTTTATAAACATATTAATAACCAGCATGTTATTAGCCTTCACATAATGCTCCACATGCCATATTTTGTGTAAATATTATTGGAGTAGTGAATAGGGTGCTAATATAGTGGCAGTAGCTAACCCTCATTGATATAAATATGAATTAGGCACCTACACAAACTCATTACAAAGACCCTTATAGAGGAACGCCCTAGACTGTCATCTTGCGTGCTAAAGGTCTGGTAACTTCCAATGAAAATTACTTGTGAACAAAGTAACACTAACATGAGTCTATCTGTGATCACTTATGATGAGCACAATTTTGTGTAGTTTAAAACACCATGTACAGAAAGGATGATGGAAAGCATTTCATAAGCACAGCTATGTAAAATTTTTAAAATCCCCTTCAGTCCCTTCTGAAGTCAGTCCACTTAGGCACTTTTGAAAAATTTACCATTATGCTACATCAGTCATATTTTAGGAAAAACAGGAGAATTGTGATTGTGTGGAGCATCTGCTCCAGTACAACTAATTATTACCATGTCTCCTGAAAAATTACTATTTTTCCTTCACAAAGGAAGCAGTAGAAAGAAAATTCTGTGGCATGAGGAGGTACTTTCCCTGTTGTCTACTGTGATATGTCAGAGAGGAATTGGACATTAAAGCTATGTCTACATATGCAATTTTAGGTTGCACTTGCAACAGTGAATTAAAGAAGTCCAAAGTTAGACTGAACTAACCTCAGGCTAGTTCGAACTATCCACTGCTTTTTTAGTTCAAACTCGCCACACATTCTAGTTTGAATGGCTAGTTTGAACTAATGGCTTAGTTCAAACTTTTTAATTTCAAATTAAGCCTTAGTTCATGTCTTGCCCATGCTTAGTTCAAATTAAAGTTTGAACTAAGCGCTGAAGTCTGAACAAATATTGGTACTTACTAGTTCAGACTAAACTTTGCCTAGTTCAAACTAAGAAATTTCTTACTTCTAACTAGGCAAAGCCTAGCATAGCCAAGGGCTAAATTAGTCCATACTAAGATTTCTTAGTCCAGTCTAATTTGCCAATATAGACATAGCCTAAAGGTCAGAGATGGCAATGGACTACCTGCCTCTGAACACAGAGTATTTGGAGCATGGGGAATTTTATAGACTAGTTTATAATTCTAGGTTAATTGTTGCTGCTTACAACCACAGGTTTTACTGTTATATTACTATTTTGCAAGGTAAAATAGCTTTTACCATTTGGGTGTCTACAGGGCCATCCTCAGGGAAGGTGAGAGAGGCAGCTGCCCAGGGCCCCACACTTTGATGGGTGCCGCAGGGCCACACTGCTGCCCCTCTCCCCGTGCCAGGGACTGGGTGAGGTGGCCAAAAGCGATAGCCCGGTTGACAAGGCCAGCTTTACTGTAAAGCTAGAGGAGTGGCTTGTGGGGAAAGCTGCTTAAGGCAGTAGATCAGTGCTACAACAAAGGTAAGTCATTAGGACTAACAATGAGGTGCTAATTGTTGTTCAAACAACCTCTATGTCTCCTCTCTGAGTCAGAATCTCTTTGGGCTTCTCTCATTCATGTGAAAAAGACCAAGGTCACTGGCAAGCAACCTTTGTGTGTGTTTTTTTTTTAATCAATAGACCCAATGAAGAAAAGAAAAAACTGTGAATACCCCTTATTCCACCATTTCTGGGATCTGGGGATTGCAGTTATTTTTGCAAATTAGGACTTGCCTCTTTTTTCAGTGGGTTGAGAATTCCCTTGCTTGCAACAAAAGTTAAAACTTGTAGATTTTAATAAAAATGCTAGAGATTTTTTTTTTGGCTGATAATTAAAAAGAGAAGAGAAAAACAAATTTTTCTATTAGGAGCCTGTGTTCTAAAGTATGATATTTTTTCTACAATTAGAAAGCCTAAGTGACAGAACAAAATCCAACTCAGGGATGGACCTGCTGGAAGGAGAAGTTATAACAAGGTCCTAATCTGAAGCAGGGAGTGGATAGCCCTCTTGTGTTGCTTCCTTATGCATACTAGCAGGGGTCACCAGACCAAGCAAAGAGGGCTAGCACCCATCCACACTATTTTGTGGACAATTGTGTATTCATGAAAACTCATGCAGCCTCCGGGAGCAGATGAAGTGCAGAGGTGAAAGTGGAACCCCAGAAGGGCTGCTTCAGGTCGTGGGACTGGCCAGTGGAGAAAGGAGTGGGACCTGGAAGCTCTTGGACAGCCTCAGCAGCAGACAGGATCTTCCAGGACCTTTCTTTCCAGCCTGGCTTTGGCTCTGTTCTCTTTCCTCTGTCTCGGCACTTCCATCTCATTTCTCCACCCACTCATGCCCTCCCCCATTTGCAAGCACACAAACCCCAGGCTACTACATGCAATTTTAGAGACTTGACATCACTGTTCCCACTAAGCTGTGCGCATGTGTGCGCACACACAGGTCATGAAATCCATGCACACATCAAAATAAAATGCGCACAAAAAAATTCAATAATGCTAATATTGGTGCCCACAAAGAAATTTTTTGCACACACAGAGAATTTTTTTGCACTCACAACCTACGAATAATTAGAGGGAACATTGCTTGACATACTTCCTGATCTGAGACAGGAGTATGGCATGTGGGATCACCCTCTGCATGTTCCATGTAGGTGATCTCAAATTAGATGTGTAGATTTCAGAGATGGAACAGAAGCCTCAAGAGAAAGGATGAAAGCCACGAGGGATTGCCACCCCCACCATTGCCCTCTGCCCCCATCCATTGTCACTGTTCAATTTTCTGGTGGTGGCCACTTTTTTTCAGTGGAGGGTTGCTGCACAGGAGAGGGGTCCAGAGCCAGGTCCTGAGGAAAAAAAGTTTGATAACCACTGACATAAGGGCAGCTGAGAAACCAGACCCTGCACTCCTATTCTGCCACTTTTGGCTGGTTCACCCAGTCCCTGGCATTGGATGGCTGGCACAGAGGCCTGCACCTCCCCTGGACCAGCCAGCCCCACCCCCCAGTGCCCAGGTGGGTGAGTGGGGGCCCCACAGAAGGTGATTTGCACAGGGCCATGCACCCACCTAGGGACAGCCCTGGGTGTATATTAGCACCAGTTTAATTATCACAAAGTAGCCATACTGTTGGATACCCAGCAAACAGAAACAAGGTTGTGTTCCTCCCAGAAAACACATGACAACATAATGAGGGATGTGAAGGTTTAGCCTGTCCATGGCTTTGCAGTTGGAAAGCCTGGATCCCTTTTTCAGCAGTTAGAGAAAAAGCAACATCAGCTGAAGTGGGATAATGAACTGATGAGCTGTTGCTCTGCCCAATAGCAAAGCCATGGTAGAAATGAGCAGGAGACACTGTAAGAGGAGAGAATGAGTATAGAACTAGAGAAGAGAACAGCATTTAATACCCAGGCTGAGTTCAGATATGGCTGTAAGATGCAGAGGTGGAAGCTGATGCAGTGAGCTATGGGATTTCTCACTACTTAAATCATTCTGTAATTCATCAAGCATTCAAGATAATGATCAAGGATAGACTGAATGATTGCCTGTTAACTGCAAGGCACTTACAATCTGTTCAAGGAAGATTGTGTGACAAAGATGAAGGTCTTCCTCTGCATAGTTGGGCTGATTGATAATATTGTGAGGCTGTCTGGGCATAGATTATCTGAGATCGAGTGCTAATAACTAACATCTTCTTGCTATTTATCCCAATTACATTTTGATTAGTTATTTGTCCGAGTCTAAGACATATATCTACTATTGTTCCTTGAATTATTTAACAGGGCAAGTGAGTGGTTCTGAAACTATGCAATTATTTCCCCTAGAGTCCACTTCCTTCCTCCGGTGTGGTGAAGGAAGAGCTGCTTTGCACGCAACAGAACTTTTGTTGCTAGATTTGGCCTTCAACGGCTATTGACGTCTTTGCTAGAAGGCTTCATCAGCGACCAATTTCTCAAGTTTCTACTTTTTCAACTTATTTCATAATGAGAATAGTTAAGTATTGAAGCATCTTACCAAAGGACAAAGTGGAGTCTTTGTTACATGAAATCTTTAAATCTAGGTTATATGTTCATAGAATCATAGGGTTGGAAGCGACCTCATGAGGTCATCTAGTCCAACCCCCTACCAGAGGCAGGACCACTCCCACTAAACCATCCCAGTCATGGTTTTGTCCAGCTGGGCCTTAAACACCTCCAAAAATGGAGATTCCAGCACCTCCCTAGGCAGCTCATTCCAATGCTTCACCACTCGCCTACTAAAAAAGTTTTTCCTAATATCCAGCCTCGATCTCCCTAACTGTAACTTGAGACCATTACTCCTCGTTCTGTCTTCTGTTATTACAAGAACAGTCGAGCTCCGTCTTCCTTAGAGCATCCCTTCAAGTAGCTGAAGGTTGCTATCAAATCCCCCCTCAATCTTCTCTTCTGCAGACTAAATAAGCCTAATGCTTTCAGTCTTTCCTCATAGGGCTTGTGCTCCAGCCCTTTAATCATTTTGGTTGCCCTCCTCTGAACTCTCTCTAGCATGTCCCTGTCCTTTTTGTAGTGGGGATCCCAAAACTGAACACAGTATTCCAGATGTGGCCTCACCAGTGCAGAATAGAGGGGAATGATCACATCCCTTGATCTGCTGGTAATACTTCTTTTGACGCAGCCCAGTATGCCATTGGCCTTTTTGGCAGCAAGAGCACACTGCTGACTCATGTCCAGCTTCCCATCCACCATGACCCCCAGGTCCTTTTCTATAGTGCTGCTACTTTGCTGAACGTTCCCCAGCCTGTAGCAGTGCATGGGGTTTTTCTGTCCCAAGTGCAGGATTTTACACTTGTCCTTATTGAACCTCATAAGATTTCTATTGGCTCACTGTTCCAATTTATCTAGGTCTCCCTGAATCCTGTCCTTGCCCTTCAACGTGTCTACTGTTCCCCCCAGCTTGGTGTCATCTGCGAACTTACTGAGAGTGCAGTCTATTCCATCATCCAGATCATTGATGAAAATGTTGAACAGAACCGGCCCCAGGACTGACCCCTGGGGCACACCGCTCGTTACTGGTTGCCAGCTAGACATGGAACTATTGATTCCTACATGCTGAAACCGTTGATCTAGCCAGTTTTCTATCCACCCCATAGTCCACTTATCCAACCCATAATTCCTTAATTTGCCAATGAGAATGCTGTGGGGAACTGCAAAAGCCTTGCTAAAATCAAGGTATATCACATCAACGGTTCTTCCTGCATCCAGAAAACCAGTCATCTGATCATGTTGTTCCCAAAGATATGTTATCAGATGCAGGAATTATTGATGAAGTTCTATGACCTATTCTGTGGAGGAGGTCAGGCTAGAGTAATGCAATGGTGCCATGTGGCCTTAAGAATCTAAAAATCTATGAATTTTCTAAAAGGAACAAGGTTTCAAATGGGACCTGTGGCTGGACCTTTAAAAAAAAAATCATCAGATTACATTTCCAAATTCTTATTGAATTATTGTATTTTTCCATTAAAGGAGATTTTTCTTTATGGGCATCTGATTTTGATACAGTAAACACTCCAGGACATAGATAAGTTTGAGCACATGAACACTCCCATTGACTTCAATGGCACTATTGATGTTTGAAGTGTGCTTAAGTGTTTTGCTGGAGCTGAACCAATATCAACAAATAATAAGAGAAACCCATGCCCTTCACAAGCAAATTTGCAGTTGCTAAATGGGGCAGAGAGAGAGAGGCTGAGGACTACAACAGGCATGGATGGTAGCAGCTGATGTTTTGTCTGCTACCGAATCTAGATTTCCAGGCTATTCATAATCTTGCCATCTAGCAGTAGTACCATGGCTGAGCTCTGATTCCATTGGTAACTGTGGTGGTGCATGCATTGCATATCGCAATAATTTGGCACTTCTTGTTTTTTTCACCTCTTCTCTTCACCCCGTTCCAAAACAGGTAGCTAGTTGCCATGTAGTTTTCAAATATCTATATCCAGGGCAAGAAAGGGGAAAAGGATTTTACAAAAAATTTCATTTGAATTTGCACTTGGATGATTCATTTGATGAGTTTTCGCATTAATTTATAGAGATAGCAGGAGTTTTTATACCTGCCTCAGCCTGTTTTTTTTTTTTTTTTTTCCTGACAGACACACTGGTTTCTGTTTTATCTTGTAATTCTCAACTATAGCTGACAGCAGAGGAGACCTAGGGCAAATTTATTTAATCTGCTTTGTCAACTTAAGTAGGATGAGGGGGAAAGAACACATTGACTTTGGTTGGAACAGTCACAAAACAGCCCAGATTTGGCCATATGCATTCAATTTACTCTGTTCAAACAAAATTACTTTGGGCTGAGGCAGATAATTAAGGCTACAGTTTACCTTTAAGGTTCATCCCAAATATGGAGGTTGTATGGAGCTCCAGATAGCCAGTATAATGCTTCCTGGAGTTCAAGGGGATGTGGTGGGAATGTGCCAGCTGGAACCCCATTAAGGTAGGCCTGGATTCCACCTACCAGCCCCTGGAAAAGTGTCATCATTAAAGGAACAATGCAGCCAGAGAGACTTTGATACACATGATCTCCTGGAAGGGAAAACTACAGCAACCTGGCTGGAGGGAAAAGTTATGAAGGGAGAGCACTTGGGTCCCAAAAGGATGAGACTAACAGCATGCCATCACAGGAAGGAGTATTGGCCAGGCAATGCTAATACCCAGGCACAACCAGGTAGATGTGCTCCAGTGGTGAGTAGAGTAGCCCCTGATGGTATGTGAGACACTGTCTTTTTGCAGACACTTAGGCTATGTTCACACACAGAGGGCTTGTTTCAAAACAAGACGTTTTGAAACAAGCTGTTTCGAAATAAGTCTTTATTTCAAAACACCTTATTTCGAAAGACAAAAACAGTGTCTTCAAAATAAGGGTGCGAAATAGCATGTCCACAGTGTGGACATGCTATTTCGCTTGGGGAGGGGACTGCAGGCACCCACGGGGTGAAGCCAAGCTGTGCCTCACCCCGTGGGTGTCTGCAGGGGGCTGCAGGCATCCGTCAGGTGAAGCGGAGTGGCGCCCCTCACCCCCCGGGTGCCTGCAGCCCCCTGCAGATACCCGCGGGGTGAGGTGCAGCTTGGCTTCACCCCCTGGGTGTGTGCAGCCCCCCTCTGCCAGCCAGAGGACACCCCTCAGCACCCTGGCCAGGGTGCTGAGGGTTCCCTGGCCAGGGTGCTGAGGGGGTAGCCCTTCCTCCCAGGGTGCTTAGCACCCTGGGAGGAAGGTCACATGTTGTTTCGGAACACTTTGTTCCGAAACAACATGTCCGCACAGGGCTGTTTCGAAATGAGCTGTTTCGAAACAACCTTGTTTCGCAGGGAAACCAGGTTTAAGCTGTTCTGAAAGAACGGCGGCCATTTCAAAACAAGCGGTTTGCTTGTTTTGAAATGGCCGTGCGTCGTGTGGCCATGGCATTTCTTATTTTGAAACAACCTCGTTGTTTCGAAATAAGAATGCTGTGTGAACACACCCTTAGATCCACAAAGTTGAGGCATAATGTCAATACAATGAATGTCACTGAAAATCCCAAAGGTTGAGAAAAGTGTTAAACACAAAATTGTCAGATCATCTGAGACTGGACAGAGTATGTTAAAAAAAAAATTAATTCCCCAGGCTTTCACCAATGCAATAAAGCTGAGAGCCTGAACTTAATTTTCTCAAGAAAAAGGGTTGCTAAAACCTCAGAGTGGGGTGTTCTATACAATGCATCCACAGCACAAAAAGGAGATTGTTTGTCTCCTTCATGAGCTGTGAAAACTGTCTACAAAGTACATTGCAACCTCGCTGTAATGCACTCTTCCCTTGTGGAGAGTCTATGTGTGCTTGTCAGCTAGGAGCCAGTGCCAGCTGAGGCCTGGACTATGTTAGAAGCTTTTGCCAATATAGCAATAATGTTGGGGCATGTCTACACATGTGCGTGGGGATCACTTCTCCCCATGTGCCCGGGGAGAGCAGCGGGAGCCACGCACAGGGATCCCTTCTCCCCATGCACCTGAGGAGCGCAGCTGGACCTGTGCATGGAGATCCCTTCCCCGTGCCAGGTGAGTGTGGCTGGAGTCCGTGTTCCCCACTGCCAAGTGGGTTTCAGGTCCAGGATTCCAGTAGCAACAACCGCTGAGATGCACATAGCAGGAAATAAAGTGTTTTGTTAACTAACAGATTACTTAACTAAATATCCAGATAAAAGTGATATACCAAGAGTTAAACATAAAGCAATATAGATAGGCTTACAACCCAATCAGCAGTCGGGGACCCCACTTCACAACCGCGGGCTTCAGCATGGGAGTGTTGTCCTCCGAGGCACCCTTCAAGGTCCTACGGTGAAGTCAAGTGAAGTCAGGGAAACAGGCTATTGTTATAGCCCATTACTCACAGGGAGGGGTGATCAGGCCCTCTCCTGGTCACGTACACTGTCTGCTGGGGTGTTGATTCCCACCACCTTTATCCTACAATCTAACAGCTACATAACTACTTGTTTACTACACAGTCTAGCAAAATGGAAATGTGTTTAGGGGAGGGGGCCTCCATTGCCCACCATTGTTATACCGTCACAAAGTCCTCCGTTTGCCCTACAGTCCAGCACAAGGATCCCTTCTCTCCACATGTCTGGGGAGCACAGCTGGAGCCCAGTGGTGTGGGGAAAAGCATCCCCCACTCAACTCTAGCAGCACCAGGGCTAGAGCTGGGCAAAAGATGCTTTTCCTTGCACTGGGGCTCAGAGGGTTGGAGACTGGCAGGAATTCGGTGGTGGCATGGCCCTTCCTGGGGGCCATGTTGCTACACCTTTCATGGTGCCCCTCTTCCAATTCGAACATGGACATGCTAGTTCGAATTGGTTTTTCTACTGTGGCCATGTTAATTCAAATTGACTGAATTCGAAATAATCATTATTAGTTCAACTCGATTAGCTTGAATTCAGTTAATTTGAACTAATGTTTGAAGTGTAGATGTGATGCTGTCTGGGTCTAGGGAACTGTTTATGATTATTTTTAATATTAGTATTTCATATTTGTAATAATCCATATGTGATATGTCATATTTGGTATCAATAGAAAGGAAGTATTATGCTAGGAATGATTATATGATTTATATGTAGGTATCATATTTGTATTAGAATTTAGGGCTTTGTTCACATGTAAACTGTTATTTTGAAATACATTATTTCTAAATGAGTTATTTCAAAATAAAGTCCTTATTCTGAAAAAAGTTAATTTGAATTAAGGGAAAAGCTCAAAGGAAAATAGCATGTCCAAAGACAGGACTTGCTATTTCGCTTTAGGAGAGGGGCACCATGGGAGGTGTGGCAACATGGTCCCCTCCCTGGGCCATGCCCCCCTACCCAATAAAGGCTAAAAGGAAGGCAACCTGGGAAGGAGAAGGGCAAAAGTGTTATTTTGAAATAATGTTTTTTTTTCAAAATAACATGTCCCAACAGCGTTGTTTCAAAACAACCTTTTTGAAACAATGGCTAGTTCGATTTCATGCGAGGTTTTACTGTTTCGAAACAATGGCTGTTATTTTGGAACAACATGTCCCATTGTTTCGAAATAATGGAACATCGTCTGGACATAAGAAATTTTATTTTGAAACAACAGCTGTTGTTTCGAAATACAACTCTTGTCTGAACACAGCCTAGGCATCTTATTTGTCTTATGTGTGTTCCAAGTTGTTTGAGCTGAGACAATCCCAGACTGGGCCTCTGCAAACTATTGTCCTGTTAATGGCCTATCAGGAGGGGACTCCCAGCTACAGTGGGCCCAAGAGGAAACCTGTTTGACCAGTTACCCAGACTGACCATGTGGCCCACCTCCATTTGGATCTGGCAAGGACTCCGAGATAAAAGACCATCACCCATTCTCCATTTTGTCTTTAGTCTCTAGTCTCCAAGCTATCTGCAACCAACACCTGCCTCTGGAACTATTCTTCTGGGACTCAGTAAAGGACTGAGACCCACCCAGCTGCTGCTGTTGCTGGGTGCACACCAGAGGAGTGGGACTAATCTGCAAACTACAGGATCTTCAAGGATTTGTTTTCTATGCACTCCAAATCATTTGTATGGATGTGATTCACTTTGAGTCTTTAACATCTCTCATACGTAGCTTGTTTTCTTTTACATTAAAACTCTAGTTGTAGTTACTAAAAGATTGGCTGGCAGCATGGTATTTTGGGCAAGATCCAAGCCTATATTGTTCAGGGTGATGTGGCTATTTCGTAAAGAGACCCAGTGGCTAGCGGAGACCTTAGGAACTGATGTGCAGTAAGGGGACTGCTTCTATTTTGTTATGCTCGGTGATGACCAGAGTGGGGGAATCATATTTTGTTACTGACTGGGAGACTGGTTTAAGTACCACCCGTCAGTGGTTTGGGGGTTTGGCCCCTGGTTTTGTAGCTTGCCCTGATTTTGGCACATTCAGAAGGTTATCCCAGGAGGCCCGGATCATATTAGAGATAGTCTGTGTTACAGCATTTCTATACCAGCTAAAGCCCTAGTGCAGATACACTGGCAAAAACTGTATTTGGTATAAGCTATGATGGCAAAACACCCTGTTGGGGCATAATCTGCATCTACCTGTTGTAGTTATCACAGCAAACTCTTTCTAGCCTAGAGCTAGACAGACGAGATCGTCACAGTATGATTTTGTCCCAGTTACAGGCCTCTCTGAGGGAATGTCTACACTGGAGGCTCTGTTAAGTTGACTTAAAGTCGACCTTGCTAAATCAACTTTGAGTTTCCACACTGAAAACAACTGTTGACTGTGTGCATCCACACTGGCAGATGCTAGGTCTGTCCTTCCTGGTGGCCAGGAACTCTGGGAGGGGCCCTGGAGGCCAATTAAGTCGACTTGAAGCTATTTCCCATCTACACTGGCATAAGTTTTAATGAGAGTGATGGTGAGATTGGGGACAGAGGTAGAGCAGCTAATGGGAATGTAGAAGTGGAAATTACCATATCTGAGGTGCAAGTCAAGCTTCAGCAGCTTAATGGAACTAAATCAGGGGGTCCAGATAATCTTCATCTGAGAATATTGAAGGAATTTGCACATGAAAAACACAACTTGATAAGTTTATGCAGGGAATGATATGATGGACAGTGTAGCTTGGCCATTGTCTGTCTTTTACTACTGGTGATGGGTATGATAGTGACCTGGGAAGGGGCATTGGATCGAGTGGGTTCTGAGTTATTACAGAGAAGTTCTTCTTGACTGGCTGTTGTGGACTTGCCTTCATGCTCAGGGTTTAACTGATTGCCATATTTGGGGTCAGGAAGGAATTTCCCCCCAGGGCAGATTGGCTTGGGCGCTGGGGGTTTTTGTCTTCCTCTGTAGCATTGGGCATGGCACACTTATTGGTTCATTCTCTGTATTAGAGTCTTTAAATCATGATTTGAGGACTTTAATAGCTCAGTTATGGGTTTGAGGTTCATTGTAGGGGTGGGTGGGTGAGGCTTTGTGGCCTGCAGTGTGCGGGAGCTCAGACTAGATGATCATATTGGTCCCTTCTGACCTAAGAGTCTATAAGTTGACTTAATAAGGTTGACTTAAGCATTAAATCGACCTTAAGAGGTGGTTTTATTAAGTCCCCTTAAAGAAGCACTTACGTTGACTTAATAAAATCCAAGTTTGGCTGTGGGGGTCTGTAGGTTGACTTAAGTTTCCTTAAGTTGACCTACTTGTCCTGTCAACTGCACAGGGTTGTACTTCCATGGATTCAAGAGAATTCATGGCTGATGTATAAGGCAATGGCTGCCATAAAGGTGTTGAGATTGCTAATCTTGTCACACTCCTTCCTGTTCCTAGGCCCTGATTCAACAAGCTATTTAAGCATGCACTGAACAATAATGGACACACTAAAGTGCTTAATATTAGGCACATGATTAAGTACCTTTCTGAAATGGGCCCAAGTCAGGTTCACTGGTGATAAAAATCAGCCACGAAGGTAATTTTTCAAACCTCAGTGACTTTGTGCTTTTTCTTGGGGCTCTACTTCAGTGCAGGGAACAACACAATGATATACAATAGCTAAGCTTATATGAACAAAAATACCTCTGTTGACATCCTGTGTTCTTTTGAATAGCACTGTGGAAAGACATGTAAGGCCAGATTCAAAGATGATGTGGTAAGATGGTGTAAATAAGACTGTCTTAGGCCCACTTGAAGTCACTCTGTTGATGAGCAGGGGAATCTGTTGGTGTAACTTATATTGCAAGGTGTACATGAAGGCCCCAACTGTGCAAGCCCATGTGCTTACATTCCACTGAAGTCAATAAGGCTTAAGTACATGCATGAGATTAAATACGTTCATAAGCGCTTTGCTGAACAGGTAGACCAATGAATTGGGCTCTAAAGTACAATGAGGATTATTTTAAGTTATATCTTCAGGTGCCCTGGCATGTAAGTTGTATGCCAACTTAGACTTCCTTGCTTATCAGTAGAGAGGGTGTAAGTAGGTCAAAGGGAGTCTGACTAATGAGTCCTTGTGAACACTCTAGAGATTGCAAAGCAGCTGCTGTTTTTGAGAGGATGAACAATGAGTTCTGCATTAAAGCCACTGCAGATAAAGAACTATCACTGCAGGTTTTAAAATTGCTTAACTAATAAAAGAAGACCTGTCCGTGCACAAATGAGAGTTTAATGCAGTTTTTTCTGAATGAAAGCACCCTAATATTGATAAATTACCACATGGGAAATTGTCCACATTCTTCTCAAAGCAAATGGATAAAAAAAAATGCAAGGCTCTGCTGTTTGCAGTATCTTTGCAGATGAAAGCACAGATGTACAAAGGCAAAGAAGACTTTCCATTTATGGTCACATGATTGATTCACAGCTCTTTACTGGAGGTTCCCCTGCTGGCCCTGAAGATTAATGGGGCTCCATGTGGGCTTGTGGTAAGCAAAAGTTTTCAACAGAAACTTTTTTCATGAAAAAATGCAGATTTGGAGATATCATGCTGCCTGGAATTGGCACAGTTGTTAGTGCTTGTCTTAGGGTAGACTGCTAGAAACAAGGACAGACCCCTCAAAATGATGGGATGGTTCTAGAATTAGATGTCACCAAGCTGGTAAAAAATGTGAACTTCTGGATCACTAGATGAGTGGACTCACAGACGATTCCCTTAGATTCTCCAGGCTATCTTGCCACCCGGACAACCTGGACTTTGTGATAATCGTCACTTAAACCAAAGACAATACTGGCAGTCAGGAATGTCGAGGGGGTGGGGGTGGGGCTACTGCCCCTGGCTCTGTGGTTGAACTGGTCCCACACTCTGCACCTCCACCATGGGTTGCGCTGCCATTGGGTCTGTAGGGCTTGTGCCCTGCATCACCCTGGCCCTGGATTGAGCTCTGGCCTCCTGCTGCTGGCCAGCAAAGGCAGGAGCCGAATCTGGCCTGGGGCCGACTGCCACACATGGCCAGCAGAGCAGTGACAGGAACTGGATCCAACTCTGGGCCACCTGCTGCTTGCCAGCAATGGCAGGAGGCAGGAGCCGGAGCCGGACTAGGCTACCTGCCACTTGCTGCCAGTGGCAGGAGCCAGAGTGGGGCAGGAGCCACCTGCAACTTCCCAGCAGGGGCCGGATCCATCTCTGGGCCACCTGCTGCTTGCTGGCAGTGGCTGGGCATAGATCACCCTCCCCCCCAGGCTGCCTGCTGTTTGCCAGTAGCAGCTGGGGCCAGATTGGGCCCTGGTGTGGGGCAGGGGGCAGGGCATGGGGCCCAACCCTTTTTTTGGAGCAGCAATGCTCCTGGGCTCCACACTGCCTTTGGCAATACAGGGGGCACTGAGCTTCAGCAGCATTTCCACACACTCCATAGCAGAGCAACATTCTGGTCCACCCCTGGGGGTGGACCAGCTGACCTAAGGATGGGGTGGGAACGTGGAGTCCAGCCTCTGGCCCAGGGTGGCCCAGCCCTCACCCCAAACACTGGGGATAGTGGAGCCTCTACATACTGATTGGCCCTGGGACCTGCCCAATACTAGGGACAGCCCTGCTGGCAGCCAAATCTATCATAAACTAATGAGAGGTTTACAGCTAAGAAAAAAGAATGAGAGCTACTGAATGGTTAAAGCAAATAAAATATATGTACTGCTAAGTGACAGTCTATAATTCTAAATGTTAACAAAATGTTGTAATCTATGGGTATGTCCACACACAGGTTTTAAATCAAAATAATGCTGGTTATTTCAATTTAAAAATGTTTAGGTCCATACAACATTTCCATATTTTGAAATAAGGAGCTTCCTTAATTTGAAGTAAGGAAAATATTTTGACACAATAAAACCTAGTTTTATATTGAAATGAAGGTTATGGTGAAACTGGTTTTGAAATAACCCAGTATGGCTGTGTTATATCGATATGACCTACATATTGATACAAGAGTTTGACCTTCCTCCCAGGGTGCCTGGCACCCTGGAAGGAAATCCCCCCCAGCACCGTGGCCAGGGAGTCAATCAGCACCCTGCCCAGGGAGGGATGGGAGCTGCCAGGCGGTACGGGCAGGGAGCCTGTGTGCTCGGCTTCCCAGCAGCTGCCGAGTGGTACTTCCCTGCCCACGCCGCCTGGCAGCTACTGGGAAGCCAGGAGTGCAGGCTCTCTTTCCCCACCACCGGGTGGCTGCGGGGCATGGGGACTGCCCCGCAACCCCTCCCCAGCCGCCCGGCCAGCAGTGGAGGATGCAAGGTGCAGGGGAATCCATGCCCTATGGGCTTTTTCTCCTGCCTGTCTCTCCAGGTGACAGCCAGACAGGGAATTGGGTGGCAACATGGCCCTGCCAGGGGGCCATGTTGCCACACTTTCCAGGGTGCCCCTCTCCCAAATTGAACTAGCAATGTCCTGTGTACAGACATTCTAGTTCAGTTTGGAGGGGTTTTTTTTGTGTGTTAAATTGATTTAACTGAAATTGATTTAACAAGTTTTATTTCGCTTTCGTTGAATCAATTTAAGTTAAATCGATTTAACCACATAGGTGTGGACATAGCCTACCTGCTTCCCAATACTGTCTCAGGACTACTTAGAATAACTGTGGAGATTTTTATCTTCTCATTCAGTTGTTCTGCCCTGTTAGAATCCAGAGATAAAGATCTTTCTTTTAAACCTTATTTATAGTGTCATCACACAGAAAGCTGGCTGACAGTTTCTCTACCCATGTGGACTTTTCCTTTCATGATGGTAAGTGAGGAATGTGTTTAGACTCTTGACCTCCAGCTCTATACATACTGACCCTTGCTTTGAGATTAGCATTTTCTTTTGAAGTCCTTAAATCTTCATTAGGATTTCAGAAGATTTCTCTTATGAGTGATGTAGTTACAAAGGCATTCACCACGTAAGTTTCAGAGAAGGAGCTGTATTAGTCTAGTACAGTAAAAACAAAACAGGAGTTTTGTGACACTTTTAAAGACTAATAAATGTATCGTATAAGCTTTCATGGGTGTAATCAACTTCATCAGATGCATGAAATGGAAAATTACTCTCATGAAAGCTTATGTGATAAATACCCTTGTTAGTCTTTAAAAGTGCTACAGAACGTCTTCTTTGTTTTTGTTTTACCATGTGAATGTTTGCTATTACATTATGACAGGACCAGATAAGCAAAAACAAATAGGTAACATTCTACTAGTTTTTATGAAGTTTAAACATCTGAATACACATTTATCCATCTAATCGTATTTTGAGCTACACAAGTGAATTGACCTGAATACACTCTAGCATAGTGGTTTTCAAATTTTTTCCTTGAGACCCAGTTGAAAAACATAATTTATACCTGTGACCCAACAGTTACATACTTGAGCAATGCATTCCAATCTTCTGGTGGAGGCAACAGAGGGTGTTGTGATCCCAGTGCCTAAGGGTCTGCAACCCAGTACTGGGTCCCAACCCTAGTTTTGAAAACCACTGCTCTAGCATGACCAAATTAGCCAGCATCATAGGAAACACCCAAAAGTTTTACAGGTTTGTGTCAGTTTGACCAAATTGTTTCAGCTCAAGAAATACTATTCTTAATTGAAATGTTTCATTTCGAACATCTTGAAATAAGACAACATTGAAATGAAATATTTCAATTACCAGTTTGAAACAACTTTCTGTTTTACTTTATTTCTTTTAAAAATTAAAAAAAAATGTTTCAAAAAGGGTTTGTTTTTTTTTTCCTCCAGTGCTTGGGAACCAAAAGTCTGTTGTTCACACAGTTCAAGATCCCAGGAACCCACCCACATGGAGCTCACTGTAGTGAGTGGGTCTATATAGCTAACATTTAAATTATCACATGAATGAAACAAACCAGCACTTCAGCTTTGCAACATCCACCAAAATAATTAAGGTTTTAAGGCCTGGTCCAAAGGAGCAAAAGTATTGAAAAACAGTTGAAGTGCTAATACTGTCCATCTTGCTGCATGCTGACTGTGTGTTGTTTCCTGGATTGTTACTAACACAGCACTTTGCTTTGCTATAACCATATTCTGTGGTCCTTGTTCCTTTCACATTGCAAAACAACAAAAAGTAATGGTTGGTGTATATGCAGTGTTACTGGACATCAATTAAAGTTAAACCTCATGACAGCAAATTACTGCTTCATTACCTGAAGTTTAGCTTTCCTGAGCTCTCAAGTTGCTGATTCAGTCCCTTATGGGAAAGAATATCAAACCACCTTCACAGATCTTCTCTATTATCTTCAATCCTCAGCAGTGTGATATACACTGTAAGTCATAATTCACTGGATAAGCCATCATTGACAGTCAAGGAAATTCAAGATGCAGTCTGTAGTGCAAAGCAAATTATCTTTAAAACTGCACCTTCAGAGGCAGCCTTGTAGTAAAGTAAATAATTGAACAACAATTGTGTTGCAATGACCGGACCAGGTTAAGTTTTATAGTGTTGATGTTTTATGCTTCTGAATGTCTAGTCATTTACTTGTGGAGCTGTGCCTATTTTCTTTCAAGAGCAGAATCTGTCTATTTGAATAGATGGGTGTCGGTAAATCACTGGTTATCAGCACTGGGAAAAGTTAGACCATAGGGGCAACAAAATTTATATGGAAAGACAAGAGGTTGACTTTAAAGTGAAATGAGATGGGAACAAGCTGCCTTTCAGCACACACCATTTTATAAGGAGAAATATCAATTAAACATGTACTGGGTGTTGAACTAATGACTTCAATCAGTTCTCCCAGAATTTATCGCCAAATTTTTCCAATCTGGAGTAATAGCTGACCTGAAATACTGTTCTGCCACTGTAGGGAGGGAAAATAACTCACACAGAGATGGAATTTTCATACCTTCCGTGCTGTGTGTCACAGGGGGTTGGCTCCCATAAGGGAAGTAGATCCGGTTCCTGTGTGGGTGCTATCATTTGGCCAATTAAGGGGGGCGGGGGAGGATGAGAGAGAGACCTATAGAGAGGGAATCCTTTTGAGTCAGATGAGATAGATTCAGTGAAGGGAAGATGGAACTGCTAGAAAGATCAAGGCCAGTCTACATTAGAAAGTTTTGCCAGCAACAGTTTTGCTGGCAGACAGCCACCACTATAATTATAGCAGTGGCTGACATCCACACAGCTGTCCTTGGGTTAGTGGAGTGCATCCTCTCTGGGACTACTTTCACCAATTTAAGCAGCAATGTTGGGGAGCTGAGAGAACAACCCTTTGCCAAGGTCCTCGGCACCGTGTCTGTAGCTGTGGGGCTCTGGGCAGTAGAGCAGTGGCAGAGGCCCAGGCTTCTGGGGTCCAGGCAGCAGCCCAAGGCTTCTTGAGGGCCCCAGAGGCAGCCACTGGAGATCCTGCAGCTGTGGCCACATTGCTGCCCAGCAGAGCCATAACGCTCTGTTTCAGCCCCTGGGGTGCATTCTGCTGGAACTCACCCATTGCAATTAGCAGCTCTTGGGGCCGGTGGTGCGAAACATACCCTTTAATAGAGCAGCTCAGTGGAGCCATTCTAGTATGCCTGGGGTAAAGCTCTATTCGCCCTGCTGTAGTTATGACCCTGCCGCCCAGGACACTGGCAATCATTGGGTGGCTGCAGCCATGCTGCTACCGTGGGATCTGCATGGCTGAAATCACGCTTCTGCCAAGAAAGCCCTGAGCTGCTGCAGTCACACTGCTGCTGGGGACCCTGGAGAGCCCTGGACAGCTTTCACCAGGGACCCCAGCAAGTCCTGGGGCTGCAGTCATCCTTACTCTCGCCCCCTTACTTGTTGGTTTCACGCCTCACTCTTCACTGCCCTAAGGGGACACAGGGTCTACAACAGGGGTCAGCAACCCCTGACACACATGCCAAAGCTGGCACATGCATGTATTTAGAGCCAGAGGTGACTTCAGGCAATTTGGGGCCCTAAGCAAGGGCCCTTTATGGGATTCCCTATAGGCCCTCACTGCCACCCTATCCACTCCCCTATAGTCCCAGCTCCTGGGGGGGGGGGGGGGCAGACCTTCCAGGCCAAAGGCTGGGCCTCCTGCCTGCCCGCCTGGCCTCTCTGCACTGAGGGTGCAGCAGCACTCCCCACCTACCCACAGCTGGCACTGGCCACTATCTTCCCTCCCCCTGGGGAGGCACGGCTGGCTCCGTGTATGCAGTATGCAGGGAGTGCTGCTCCGCTCCCACTGGAGAGACTCTGGCTGGGCAAGCTGGCCCTGGCAGTCTGCAGTGCCCTGCTCCCCCACTACCCAGCACAAAGGTAAGTGAAGCAAGCGACCTCTACAGAGCACCCTTAACTGCTCAGGGCCCTAGGAAACTGCCTGCTTCACTTACCCCAAAAGCTGTGTCTACTTACAGTAGTACACAGAGCTCCGAGCCTTGCAGTACTGCAGCTGCTCCCCACTGCTGGCCCAGCTACCTAGCTGGGGAGCAGGGCCATCAGGGGACTGGCCCTTTTTCTCTGCTATTCCACCCCAGGCACCTACTGATACTGCCCCTAGCACCCACTGAAGGTGGGGGGTGTGAGGCTAGCACAGGGGCAGCAAAGGTTTCTGACCCCTGGTCTACACTAACTCTATCCTACCATAGCTCTGTCAACAAAAGCCCTATGCCACTTGTTCGTGTGGTATTATTTTGTCAGCAAAACAGGGCAGTTTTTTGGATGACTGTTTCATTGAGAAAAGTTGATTCTGTTGATAAAACTTCCTAGTGTATACATGGTCTGAGTAACTGGAAGAATCCCTGAAAAAATCATGTGTTGAGTTCCGAGGGGAAAGCTGAAGGCAGAGGTCAGCAAGAGGTGTTTGCCTATTGGGGACCCCAAGTTAGACAGCTGAGGACTGAAGAGGACTGAGGGCAGGAAGAGCAACAGAAGGGGGAGTTTTAGGAGAATTATAATCCAATAATGAGAGGCAGCATGCTCAGAGCACTGTATGGAAGCCTTATTGAAAGAGAACTGAGAGCAGAGGGAACCAGATAGACAGGTTTCCCTAGCACTAAAACAACCCTCCCATTTATCATTATGACCAAGCTGGGGGCACTTTAATCTAGCCTGTGGAGTGCTTGTATAGGATAACAAGAAGCTGTTCAAACACTTCTGAAGAGGTGAATGTCCCCTCACAGATCTTAGAGCTTGCTTCATAGTCTGTATGAATCTTTCAGTGAGTCCTTTGGTAGAAGGATGATATGGTGCTAACCTGATGTGATGTATTCCATTGGCCTTCATAAAAGTTTCAATTCCTGAGAAACGAACTGTGGTCCATTGTCACCCACCAGCTGTTCTGTATGACCATAATGACTAAAGAAGCCACATAGGTTCTGGATAGTGTTTTTGTAGTAGTGGACTTCATTAGAGAGACTTCCAGCCATTTAGAATGGACATCAACAACAATTAAAAACATACATCCCTCAAATGGGCCAGCAAAATCAACATGAATGCATTGCCATGGCCTTTCAGGCAAATCCCAGGAGGGTAGGGTTGCCAGCTGAGGTGCATTACAGATGCTATGGTATGAGGTACAACCTCTAGCCATCTCTTCAATGGCACTGTCCAAGCCCAGCCTCCAGAAATAGCTCCATGTAATTTCTTTCATGCACCCTATGCCACAGTGACTTGAATGGAGCTGTTCTAACCAATATGGTCTTAATGAAGGTGGGATACTAACACACATATCCCACAACAAACACTCAGACTGGGTTGATAACTCCATCCTTCTAGACATGGAGGGGCAGAGGTCAGGTGAGACCTGGGAGTCAGATAAGAATGTTCCACGCGTCACGAAATCCATAATTTGAGAGAGTACTGAGTCAGCATGTGTCGCTCTCTTCACTTGAGTAGCCATGATGGGTGTGTTTTCCACCTGTTTAAAGTCAAAGGCTGTGTTCTCACATAAACTGTTATTTGAAAATAAGTTACTTCAAAATAAGTTATTTAGAAATAAAATCCTCATTTCAAAATAACTTAAACTGAAATAAGAAAATGTTAATTCACAAAAAGAGAAACCCTCAAAGCGAAATAGCATGCCCTATGTGTGGCCATGCTATTTCTCTTCAGGAGAGGGGCAGCATGGGAGGTGTGGCAACATGGCCCCCTCACTGGGCCATGCCCCCACACAATATATAAAAAAAAGGAAGGCACCCTGGGAAGGAGAACGGCAAAAGTGTTATTTTGCAATAACCGTTATTGCGAAATAACATGTCTGAACGGCATTGTTTCGCAACAACCATTTCAAAACAACGGCTATTTCGATTGCATGTGAGGTTTTACTGTTTCAAAATAACAGCCATTATTTCGAAATGACGGGGTCCTGTCGTTTCAAAATAACGAAACGTCATTCAGACATGCCCAGCTTTATTTTGAAACAACAGTTGTTGTTTCAAAATAAAACCCTGGTGTGGACACAGCCAAAGATTTCTTCCTGACTCAGATCTTTAGGATGTACTGTTCAGGGTAGCCTTGAAAGACTATCAGCATTGCAATGCAAAGAGGATTGCCAGTACTTAATCTCGTTTGTGTATCCAGAAAGTATCAATGCCCATCGTTGCATATGACTAGCAGCCACAGGTGGAATTCCTATGTGTGGTCCAAAAATTGATGTCAGGGGTCGATGGTCAGTGAGAAGTGTGAACTTCTTTCCCCACAAGTACTGGTGACATTTTCAGACTCCAAAAACAATGCCAGGATATGGACTTAGTTTCTGCTTTGGTCAGAGTGCGTGAAGCGAAAGCAATAGGCCTCTCTTCACCTAACGGCGCAATGTGTGACAGTACAGCCCCAATTCCATAAGGGGAAGCACCACAGGCCAACTGTAGGGATAAAGATGGATCAAAATGTGTCAGAACCCTCAGGGCTGGTGCAACCTGGTAAGCCAGGTAAGCATTGCAGGGGGATGCTGACATTTGAGGGGCACCAAAATGGGGACGGTGCCATTGCACACTCCTGTGATGTCACTCGTCTGCATTGGCACCTGCTGCACTGCAAGGGGGTGTTACCAACTTTGCCCATCAACTTGGGGTCTGCTCATTTATTAGGGTTACTTTCTCGGGGGGGTTGCAATTCTATTAGTGTACTGCTTATGTCTCTGTGTGGAGCTTATTTCTCTCTTCTGTAAATCCCTCCCAATGGAACCACCCTTGCAGGACCTAAATTTCCCAAGCCTAGGTTCTAAGTGTGACTGAGCGGACTGGGTCTATCAGCACTCTCAGCTGACCCCTTATGTGTCCCTGAACTCAGCAGGCTGGGTTACACAGCACTGGTCTGCTGCTACCCTTATGTGCCCCTGTACTGCACCGGACTAGACTGGAGTATGCATCTGAGCAGGCTGGGTTAGAACAGCACTTTCAGCTGCCACCCTTATATGCGCCTGGACTCAATCAGGCCAGGTCAAAACAGCACTTTCAGCTGTCACCCTTATATGCCCCTGGACTCCACAGGCTGGGTCAAAGCAGCACTTTCAGCTGTCACCCTTATATGCCACAAGTTCAGCACACTGGTAACCCCTTAATGAACAAACCTTACAAGGAACTGGGCATCACAGGGAACTTTGGCTAGGTAAAAGAGCGTTGCTGCAGAGCAATACAGAGGAAGTCTGGCAACCAGCTTGATTAAGAAAGTTACTTTATTGCCAGGTACATAAAACTTATGAATAATTATAAAAGGAGAGAAAAATGCCCAAAGCGTAAGCATACAAAAGAGGAAAATGATCAAACAGTTACAATATTACCCAGTTTTGATTATAGTAATGGGGAAAGCTAGCCCAAGTGGATTACAAAAGATCAGGTTTAGAGACTTATAGTTGGACTAGGGAAAAACAAAGAGAGAAGCAAGGGGGAGACTGTCTCACCACTCAGTGCAGCTCAAAGGTACCCAGGAACCAGGCTGTTCAGCTTAGGGTCTGGAGTGCTGGAGACAGGTAGAACCTCCACTATGATCAGCAAGGAGAGAGAGAAGTCCCAGTGGACCTGAGGCAGCTTGTAGGTCCAGGCAACAGATCAGGCATCAGAACAGATTCAGAACAGACTCCCCCAACTAACTAACCTGGGTAGAGATTTTTGTAGGGAAGAAACAATGGTTTAAGGTGGAACACTAGGTTGTTTTGGGGTAAATAATAACTTAAGGGAGTATACCAGAGGTGTTTTGTTTAGGTGGACAATAGGAGCTGATCATTCCTGGTGATGGGTGGCATTCCTTTGAGGGAGTTTACAATGCAGTCAGGCAGATCCAGGATGTTGGATATCAACTGAAGATCTATTGACTAGAATTGGTCTGATAACTGCTGGGCTGGGTGTGTGCAGGCCTGAGTTCATTTGTCTCAGGAGCAAGGATCCCCCATCATGCAGTGCTTCTCTGCTCTGCCAATCCCAGAGTTCAGTGCGACTCCTGCCTTCGAGCTTGGTGTTCCATCCTTGATGCAAATGAAGTTTCTGCTGTCCACTCAGTGTACTAATGGTTCACAGCTTCCATGTAGATGAAGCTAGGGGAGTTGGTGTCTCCCACTGCCTTTCATTGTTTCTGGTTTCTGGTTCAGCAGAGGCTGAAGGTGATGGGGGGGGGTGAGTCTCAATGGCTGGTTACTATGCTCTGATTCTCCAAGAACACAGAGCTACCAAGTAACAGGGATGCTATAAATGGTAGCGCCATTCCTGAGAACCCTAGTGTTTACCAGTGCAAGTGTAGCTTTGTTAAATGCAACATTACAGGCTTCAGTCCAGTTCCAGACCTTGTTTGGCCCAGGGAGCTCATGTAGGGGTTTCAAGAGCATCACTAACTGTGGAATAAACTTGCCATAATAGTTCAATAACCCTAAGAAAGAGTGAAGCTGACTTATGTTTTGAGAGAGTGGAGTGTCCACAATAGCCTTAACCTTGGCCAGAAACTTCTGGAGACCATCAGCATCAATTATATGTCCTAAATATTCAACTGGGGCCAAAGTAATTCTGAAAGATAAATCTGTAAGACCCCTTATGTGTTATGATAGTCAACAGCTCTTGAGATTTTTCTTCCACATGCATCTGTAAGTATGTTTGACTCAAATCAATCTTGCTAAATTTTTGTCCCCTAGCCAAACCTGCAAAGATGTCCTCAATGCAGGGAAGAGCATATTGTTCTGCACATAATACTGAGTTGACAGTGACCTTGAAATCTCCACAAATCTGAATGGAGCTGTCCTTCTTCACTATTGGAATGATGGGTGGTGCCCACTGGCTGTGAGTACCTGGAACTAAGACTTCCTCCTTGACTAGCTGCTCCAAGTTTTCTTCCACCTTGGGTCAGATGGCAAATGGCATCATTCTGGCCTTCAAAAATTTTGGCTGGCAAGTGGGCTTAATATTTAACTTCATGGTGATTCCCTTCATGCTGCCTCAGTCTTCTCCAAAAACAGCAGCATGTTTCATTAGTATCACCACCAGACTTATTTCTTCATCTGTCAATTGATGTACTTCTGCCCATTTGAGTTGGATTTTCCTGATCCAAGATCTTCCCATTAGAACTGGGTAGTTACCCATCACCACAAACAATGGTAGCTTTGTGGTCTGTCCACTGAGCTCTACCTTCACATCAATAGTACACGACAGGGGAACAGCCTTCCCAGTGTAGATCTTCAAAACAATTATTGTCAGCTTAAGTGTCAGATGTCTAAAGCCCTTCTCATACACAACACTAGAAACTAATGAAATGGCTGCACCAGTGTCCAATTCCATGTGTAAAGTTTTACCTTCCAACACAGCTGTCACCGAAAATTTACATGCGCCAGCTGTTACAGACAAAATGTGGAGGGACACTTCATCTTCTGATTGGGTGTCATTGTGATCACCTGGTGTCTTCTCTACTGCATGCAGAATTTCCCTTTTAGTCTGCCTAACCAATGGCTCATTTTTCTCAGGTCTGCCTCTTCTGTTGGGGTCACTCTTCCTTTGTTTGCAGGCAAATTCAATGTGCCCTCACTTATCACATTGTCGACACAATAGTTCCTTACACCAGTACTCCGATGCAAGGTGACCCTGCTTCCCACACCAGTAACACTCCCGTCTCCCCAGTGCCCTGGGAGTAGGTTGTAGGGATACCTTATGTAATCCAACCCCAATCTGTTGCATGACTTGGGTGACACATTCCATGGAGACTGCAAGCTCAACAGGATTCTGCAAGGTGAATTAACTCTTGGTTAATAGGTGTTTCCATGTTGATTTGCTGGGCAGGCCACACACCAGCCTGTCACTCAGCAGTTCATCTAACATGTTCTTGAAGTTCCAGTGTGCTGCCAGCTTCTTCAGAGCTACTACAAATCGTACAACTGATTCACTTTTACCTTGGTTCCTCCGGTAGTACCTGTATCTCTCTGCAATTATGAACAGCCTTGGGAAAAAAATGTGCTCCCATAACTTCCACTAGGTCACTGTCAGGTTTTTGTTCTGGCTTCTCCGAATAAAGCAAAGCACATAGCAAACTATAAGTCTTAGGTCCAATAATTGTTAGAAAAACTGGCACCCTCTTCCCATCAGTTATATCATTTGCTATTACCAAATTTTGAAATTGGTCTGTGTATGTTTCCCACAAAAGTGAAGATTGGTCAAATGCTTCAAGCGGTGCAGTAAGTAAAGCCGTGCTGCCCTCTTCTGGTTATTGTTTATCTCTTCACTTGTACTTAACAGCAGTCAGATCAGCTTTCAGGCAGCAGCCAGCCCTTAGGCCAGGGGTCTCAAACTCAAATCACCTCGAGGGCCACATGAGGACTAGGATATTGGCCCAAGGGCCACACCACTGAAACCTTTTCATACAATGATATGGAAGTACAGTAAAAAACGAAGAGTAATATAGTCTGCTAATAAAAGTCAATTTATTAACTTTTTTGAAACTAACATGAAGTCTGTGCTAATTTTGTCAGTCTTTCCTAAGCCAAAACCCATGTTTCCTTTTAGAATTGCTTCCATTCAAGATGGCAAAATCATCAAAAAGACAAAGAGCAAACAAACACACTTAAAAATTTACATTATAAGTCAGTGGTTCCCAATCATTTTTGGTTTGAGGGCAAAAAATATATTTTTTCAAACCCTGAAGGACCACTGGTTAATTTAATTAAAATTAAATTAAAATTTAATTTATTGAATTCAAATTGATGTTAATTGAAATAAATTAATTGCAGTTTGATTTATTAAAATTGAATTAAATTTAATTGAAATTAAATTTTTATAAAGGTTTTAGTTTTTTAAATAAAATTAAATTGTTTTAGAAGATTTTTGGTTTTTTTGTTTTAAGAAGAGGGGCTGCATGTATCCCCAAGCCAGGAGGGGAGGAGAGCAGCCACATCCCAGGACAGGCTGCAAATAGGTTGGTCAGAGCCCTCCACAGGACCGTAAATAAGCAGCCCCCTGCCTGGCGCTGGGGACAGCGCTGGAACCGGTGGTGGGGGAAACACCCTACCCACTCCCTGCTCAAATTTGGCCACACTGGGGTTGGCAGATGGGGAAACCCCTCGTCCACCTGAATTCAGCTGTGCTGGGGTCAGCAGAGGGGGAAACACTCCCTGCCCGCCTGCCCACTTGAATTTGGCTGCAGTGGGGCTGGCACGGGGAAAACACTCCCTGCTCACCCGAATTTAGCTGCTTTGGGGTTGGCAGAAGGGGAAACAACCCCCACCCACCTGTCCGTTTGAATTTGGCTGAGTGGGGCCGGCAGAGGAGAAAACATCCCCTGCCTGCCAGAATTTAGGAGAACTGGGGTGGGCGGAAATAAAAACACTACTCCATCCTCCTGGGGGGAAACACCCCCCTGCCTGTGCTGGGACCAGCAGCTGGGAAAGCCCTGGGGGTCATGCTGTGGCTAGTGGTGGGGCTTTCTGGTGCTCTTCCAGAATGGAGCCCCCTGTGACCGCCCCCCCCCACAGGCTCAGGCCGCCCTCCTTTAAGGCTCCCCCCTACCTGAGCCTTCTCTGGACAGCTCAGCCTGCTTCAGCTGTTGCATGTGAATAGGGCAGTTCCTGATCAAGAGCTGCATGTCAATAGACAGCTCCCAGGCAGCAGTTCAGCTCCTCCCTGTCAGTGGCTGATAACGCAGGGGGGAGGTGAGGCTGCTTGGTCTCCATCTGCAGAAAACTCCAGGGTTGGAAAGGTGGGAGCCCCAGGATTCTGGGGGTTATCAGGGGCTGCAGGAGGCAGGTCTGCGGGCCTCATGTGGTGCGTGGGCTGTGTGTTTGAGACCCCTACCTTAGGCAAACAGATCAGCTGTCAGAGTCACAACCCAACCCCAAGGCAAGCAGTAAATAAAAGTTTTGATTCTTACATTGCATTTTGGTTTTCCTTAGTTGCCAGGATTGTTGAGAATAGCCAAATCCATCTCATATCCCACCCTTGTTTGCCATATTGTCATGTTTTAGGAGAATTATAATCCAATAATGAGAGACAGCATGCTCTGAGCTCTGTATGGAAGTTTTATTGATAGAGAGCAGAGGGAACCAGACAGACGGGTTTCCCAAGCACTAAAACAACCCTCCCATTTATCACTATGACAACCCCAATGACCCTAGGTAGTCTGGAACACCACAGTTGCTGCCTCTAAGCCAGCTAAGGACTGAAGAGGGACCTACCCACTGCCAGCTGCAGGGATGAAGAGTTGGACACAAAGGAACTATGAGAGGGCCTGGGGAAGTGGATCTCCTGGCCAGGCTGCTCCCAGAAGAGAGGCTGCAGTGTCTTGCTCAGAAGAGGGGGCTTGCACTCCATCTAGAAAAGCTAGGGTGACTGCCCTGATGCAAAGACAGGAGAGGTTTGATAGGAGGCCCTGGTGTGTCTGAAGGTGACAGTATGTGGGGCATTCAATGATAAAATGTCTTGATTTTTAATTACTGTTTGCACTGGGGTTAGAAAGGGGCTATGTTTGTGACTTATGTTGTGAACTAAGTTGTTATAACAAACCAATCTGAAGGAGGGATAGTATCGAGACAAGATAGCCTGAAGTGATGGTATTGGGTTCTCTGAGAGGGAAAGAAGACCCAGGGATGCCTGGTATGCTGTAGCCCAGGGGTCTCAAACACACGGCAGCTAGGCCATATGTAGCCTCTAAAGTTATTTTCTGTGGCCCACAATGACACTATTGTTACCAATATTTGCAATATCACTGTATGAGAAAGTTCCAGTGGAGCAGCCCTTGGGCTAATGTACTAGTCCTCATGCGGCCCTCTTGGTGATTTGAGTTTGAAACCCCTGCTGCAGCTTGTAACAGGAGGGTGCACCAGGGGTCCTCAGATAGGGTATGTCTGCAATTAGAAGTTATTTAGAAATAAGGAGACTTATTTTACAATAACTTTTTCCTGTCCATGAATTCATTTTGTTATTTCAAAATAAGCATTTATTTCAAAATAATGAAATGCTATTTTGAAATAATAAAACCTGCTTTTATTTCACAATTGTGTTTGAATAGAAATTATTATTTCAAAATAAGCCATTCTAAGCTGCGGAGTAGGCTTATTTCAAAATAATGGTCAGGGAACCCCCCAGCAGGCTGGTTTTCCCACTGGGGTCAGGGATTCCCTCAGCAAGCTTCTTTCCCCACCTAGGGCAGAGAACCCCCAGTGGGCTGCTTTCCTCACCAGGGGCAGGGAACCCCTGCAGGGCTCCTATCCCTGCCAGCCAGTCAGGGAACCTCTGTGGGGCTGCTTTCCACGAGACTGGCCAGGGAACCCCTGCAGGACAGTTTTCTCCACTGGCCACCCAGGGAACTCCTGCAGAAGTGTTTTCCCACTGACAAGCATGACAATCTGGTTCCCCCAACCCCTCTGTGCAGCAGTGGCATCGCTGGCATTGGGCACGCCGGGCACGTGCCCTGAGTCCCAATGCCAGTGCCCCGGATCTCCGGCCCAATCGGGCTGGGGATCTAGGGCCTGATTCCAAGCCAGCCATGGCCGCAGTGGCCCCGTCCCCAGCCGGGGATCTACGGCCTGGCTGGCTGCCCAGCAGGCCCCGCCCCTGGCCAGGGATAGGGCCAGGGGGAGGCTGTGCCTCTTGCAGGTAGCTAGGCCATGGCGGGGCCAGGCCAGAAGTGGCCACTGGAGGCCAGGCCCGCAGCTGTGGCTGTAGATGGCCAGGCCCCCAATCCCTGGCTGGGGATGGGGCCGCTGCGGCCATGACCTGGATCCAGCTGGGGATCTGGGGCCTGGGTGCCCGCCTGCAGCTGTGGTGGCCCTATCCCTGGCCGGGGATCCGGGGCCTGGCTGGCTGCCCAAGGCAGTCCTGTCCCCCGCTGGGGATCCAGGGCTGCGTATGCGGCCCTGGCCTCCAGCGGCCACGTCTGGCTGGGCCGGGCCACGCCGTGCCGCGGCCGAGCTGCCCACGGCAGCACGGCCTCCCTGGGCCCTATCCCTGGCCAGGGGGCATGGCCTTCTGGCTGCGGGGCATGGCCTTCCAGCTGGGGGCGGGGGCTGGGCCCATGCCCTGGGTCCCTCCCCGCTCCAGCAATGCCTGTGCTGTGCAGGCTGTGGGGCTAGAAGCCTCTGAAAATTGGCTAGCTTCTGAGCTATTTGCAGGGTGCCACAAGCAGCTCAGAGCTCAATCGGGCTATCAGCCTGCTCCTAGCTCCCGTAGCCTGCACAGAAGGGCTGGGGACAGCGGGTCAGATCGACATGCCAGCCAGTGGGGAAAAAAGCCCCCCACGGGGAATCCCTCCTTTGATGGAAAAACCAGCCCACCAAGGGATCCTCTCTTAATTTAAGTTAGAGAGTCTAATGTTGACTGTCTAAGTTGAAATAATAAAGCCTACTTTATTCTGAATTAGGAGTCCAGTGAAAACTCTCTCATTCGAAATAATGACTTTGATTTAAATTTGAAATAGCTGTTTCAAAATAACTATTTCAAATGAACTTTGTCAGTGTAGACATAGGCATAGTGTAGATTTGTTAATTGTTGCCTCTGTTTTAGACTGTTGCATGAGCACTGATACAGGGGGAAGGATGAAGGTGGGGTGGTAAATTATTTACTTCTTCTGTGTGTCATCAGTACCTGAAAAAAGGAGACTCAGATTTTTCTCTACCTTCTGGAGGTAAGTCCTTTATATGAGCTGCTCAAATGCTATGGTGATGAACATCATTTAAGAACCTACAAAAAACATGAACATTTACAATGCAGAAATATTCCATTATCAGTCAGGGATTCATGCCATTCAGTAAAATCTCTGTAAGCTCTCTGAGGTGAAGATGATCTATTACTCTGTACAGCACCTAAGAAAATGGAGCCCCAATCTTACTTAGTTCCTAAGTGCTACCATAATTAATACAATAATCTACAGTATTTACTCTGGTACATCAATCTTCTCAGCTGCTATTTTTTAATTGTACAAAATCACTTCCAGGAATTAGACTGAGCTCTTGGAGGTGTTTCTGAAATTTCTGTGCTCAGCATATGTATTGATAGAGATTTCACTCACCTCTTGCTCTCTAAGTGTGGTGCTTTGTAATGTGCTTCCTTTATCTTGCATCTCCTGGGTTGCTGCGCCTATCAAATTGGTAATAGTAATGGGGCAAGCAACCTGACAGTCCTTTCTGTCATGCAGTGTAGCTGTAGTCCTCTGAGCCTCCAGAGAATAGAGAAACAAGCAGGTGAGGTAGTATCTTTTATTGGACCAGCTTCTCTTGGAGGGAGAGATGACTAGAGCCCTGCAAATCTGCAGATATCTGCAGATATCCACCTTATATCCACATCCACGGATACAAGACAGATAGCAGTGGACCATTTCTTGTGGATGCAGATTGGATATGGATCCACATATTTTTATCTGCACAGAGCTAGAGCCCTGCAAATATGCGAATATCCGCGGACCATTTCTTGCGGTTGCAGGTTGGATACGAATCCACTTATTTGTATCCGCGCAGGGCTCTAGAGATGACTTCTGAGCATTACTGACCAAATTCTCTACACAAAGTGGTTTAAGCCCAGATTTAGGAGCCAGGAATTCTTGTTCCATTCCCACTTCTGACACTTGGCTATGTCTACACACAGCCTGTTATTTTGAAATAGCTTATTTCGAAATAGCTTATTTCAAAATAAGGACGTTATTTTGAAATAACCGGAAGCGACATAACAAGAGATCCAGGCGAAAAAAGGGGGAAAGCTGGAAACGAAATAGCATGTCCACACAGTGGACTTGCTATTTCACGTCAGGGGCAGGGCACCATGGGATGTGTGGCAACATGGCCGCTTCCCTGGGCCATGTCGGCGGCAATGTTGCTAGCCAATCCTATAAAAGGCTGGCCCTGACCTCACGTCCCCATCCATTCTGGCTAGCAGGACTCTGCAAGCAACTCAGATGGACAGTGCCCGGCTGCCTAGCCTTTGATGGCTGACCACTAGGCACACTGCATGTCTGCACAGCGTGCTCCTGGTTGGGGACACACTGTTCAGAGACCCCAATGCTGACCAGGGTGTGCCCCAGGTTGCCAGCACCCTGGGCCTCAGGGCCGCCCTAGTGCCCCTGCCCCTGTCAGTGCCTCGCCAAGTCTGGGCCCAGGAGACGAGCACTGATTGGTGGGAGCGGGTCGTGCTCCAAACCTGGGATGATGACCAGTGGCGGCGCAACTTCAGGATGGCCAGGGCCAGCTTCGAGCAACTGGTATCTGAACTGACCCCACTGCTGCATCGCAGGGACACTGCCATGCGTCTGGCCATCCCTGTGGGCAAAAGGGTGGCCATAGCCATATGGAAGATGGCCATCCCGGAGTCCTACAGGTCCGTGGCCCACCTATTCGGGGTTGGCAGGGCCACCGTCAGGGTTATCCTCGGCCAAGTCACCAGGGCTATTAACAGAGGCCTGCTGCGGCACCTTGTCATGCAGGGGGAGCTGCAGGCCACCATGGATGGTACGGCAGCGCTGCGATTCCCGAACTGCATGGGGATCCTGGATGCCACCCACATCCCCGTGAGGGCCCTGGACCACCGAGCGGCAGAGTACCGCAACAAGAAGGGCTACCATTCAATTGTTGTGCAGGTCCTCGTGGACCACTGGGGGATCTTCCAAAACTGCAATGTGGGTTGGCCAGGGAGGGCACATGATGCCCGCATCCTCAGGAACTCGTCCCTCTACCGGGGCATGGAGGCGGGCACCTTCTTCCCCCCACAGAACATCTATGTTGGGGGGGTAGAGGTGCCTGTCCTCCTCGTGGAAGATGCGGCCTATCCCCTCCGCCTGTGGCTGATCCACCCCTATACAGGGCCCCTCGACCCTCGCCACCAGCTGTTTAACCAGAGGCTAAACCGCTGCTGCCAAGTTATTGAGCGGACCTTTGGATGGCTGAAGGCCCGCTGGAGGTGCCTCCTGACCTGCCTCCACCTCGGAGAGGAGACAGCAACCCAGGTCATCAGCGCCTGCCTGGCCCTGCATAACTTCTGTGAAATGCGGGGTGAGCCCCTTGCAGCAACCTGGGAGGCCGAGGCCCAGCTCCATTGGGCACCAGTATGAGCAGCCCTCACCCGTGCCCCCACAGGAGCAGGCCTCCACGAGGGCCCTCACCATCCGTGAGGCAATGACGGACAGCTTCGCAGCTGCAGAGGACCCCTGAAGGCCAGTCCTGCCACACCACACACCACCCTCTTCCCCCTTCTAGCACAGACAGCCCCCACCCATCCACCCACACTGTTGCAGCACCACCAGTAAAATACACCGCACACACCAATGACATGTGTTAACATTTTTATTTATAACGAACAAGGGGGTCGGGGTCAGTGGGGCTCAGGGCTGCAACTGGGAGACGGGGTTGGGGTGGGGGTCACTGGGGCTTGGGGCAGCAACTGGGAGACGGGGGCCACTGGGAGGCGGGTGTGGCACGGCCCTGCCGAGGCCCACCCCGGGTCTGGGGTTGGCTTGGTGCCCCACGCTGGGGTGGTGCTCCGCCAGGCGCCGGTGGCCCCATGCCGTCAGCAATATGGTGCAGACTGGTGGCTGTGTCATCCACCACTGTCCCCAGCCTCCTCATGGCCATGGCCTGCCGCTCCATGGCCACGGCCTGCCACTCCATGGCCACGGCCTGTCTCTCAAAGGCAGCCACCAGCTGGTCGTTGGTGGTGGCTCCCTGGCGCAGGAGTTGTATGGCTGCGTCCTGCCGGCCGGCCTGCTCCCGCCGCCAGGCCTGGGCGGATGCCTTGGCCCACTCCACCAGGTCCTCTAGGCTGGTGAGAATCTCGCTGCGTGTGCGGGGTCCACGCCTCCTCCGCCTCCTCCGTGGTCCAGGGCTGCCAGTTGGGCTCCGCGCCCGCTAGCTACCGGTGGCACGAGCTGCGGGGAGGAAGCATCACACAGGGTTAGAGGCTGCTGGCTGCTGGCCGTGCTTGTGTACAGCAGAGCAGTGCAGCTGCATCCATCACACCCACCTGTGTTCACCAAACTCAGGCACACCCTCCGCCCGCACTGTCAGCAGGAAGCTAAGCTGGGGTCCTGTGGGACATTGCCCCAGGGGGACACAGGGCAGCAACTGGGAGACGGGGGCCACTGGGAGGCGGAGCAACCCATCCAGGTGGGTCCAGCACACATGTGGGCCCCAGGAGGCCCTGTGTCCCCCTGGGGCAATGTCCCACAGGACCCCAGCTTAGCTTCCTGCTGACAGTGCGGGCGGAGGGTGTGCCTGAGTTTGGTGAACACAGGTGGGTGTGATGGATGCAGCTGCACTGCTCTGCAGTGTCTCCCAGGGCCACATCCCAGTGGTCTGCTCTGCAGGCTGTGCACCTTGCCCTGACCCCCCACCTTAGCCCGGTGCCCTGCCCATCGCCGTGCCGGACCCCGTCACTGCCCATGCCCTGGGTGGGCCTGGCCCTGCATCCTCCTGTGGGGCATGGCAACTCACTGACAGGGGCTTCGGATGTCCGCCGGGACGTCCCCTCCTCCGTCTCCTCCGAGTCCCCCGGGGTTGTCACCGCTGCCGGCTCCTGCTCCCCCTCCTCCTCACTGGCCCCACCCTGGCGAGGGGGGATCATTTCTGGGGTCCCTGCTTCCGTCTCTGGTGGTGGTGGTGGTGGCTGGTCTGCAGGACCCCCGACATCCAGGGATGCCTCAGGGCTGCTGGGTGGTCCCTCGGCACCTGAGGAGGTGCTGGGGGCGGGCCCGGTGTTGACAGTCTGGGCAGGCAGGCTGCTGGGCTCACGCCCCAGGAAAGCGTGCAGCTCCATGAAGAAGGGCCAGGTGGCAGTGCTACCTTCTCCCTGGAGCTCATGCGCGTCCCTGGTGCGTGCCTGGTCCTGCCGCAGACCCTTTATTTTGGAGCACACCTGCTCGGTGCTGCGCTCCCGGCCCTGGGCTGACAGCTCCGCCGCTATGGCAGCATAAACTGCCCGGTTCCTCTGGCTGGCCTGGAACGTCAACAGGATCTCAGGCCTGCTCCAGATGGAGAGGAGTCAGTGGATCTCCTCACTGGTCCACACAGGACCGCGCCGCCTGCCCTCCGCAGCTCCTGCCCCACGTGCTGACATGTCTCTGAAGGTGTATCAGCACACTGCCAGGGCTGGGCACTTCCTCCTTCCTGTGGGTGCTATGCACCCTGGGAAGAAGGTTAGCGCCGCGTTATTTCAAAACAACGGCTGTTTTGAAATAACACGTCTAATTCCTGTTATTTCGAAACAACTGTTTCGAAATAATGGCCGTTTCGAAATTATTGGGGTTTAACCCGTTTTGAAATGGTGCTTCTTATTTCGAAAGGACGGTTCCCGTCCTTTCGAAATAAGGGAACGTCGTCTAGACCTAATTTCTTTTATTTCAAAATAACACTTCTTATTTCGAAATAAAAGTACTGTGTAGACATAGCCCTTGACTCTCACAATCTGAGCCCTGTGGCATTTGGCAAAATCCTTCAAGTGTGTTTCCATTCTGGAAAGTGATTCTTAAAAATAAATTAGAAGTAAAATGGTTCTCTTTTAATGACTAACATCCCAGTAAAATTAAAATGAGCTCTGAGAGCCAAGTTGGGATCTCTCCATGTGATGCATGATCACTCTAACAGAGGTTTGTGTAGGGCACATGATGTTTTTGGTGACAGCAACACTGCTAAGCCCACTGCCTTCATAAGAGTGGCCATACTTGCATCTATTTCCCCTTATCCTATCTTGCAACACTGCTCAATGTGTCAGAGGGAGTGAATGGAACAGGGCAGTTATTGAGTGATCTATCCCCACTTATACAGTCTCAGGTTCTGGTAGACAGAATTAAGGATGCTATAGCATAGAGTTGGGTCCCTGAGCACCTCGACTAATAGCTGTCAATGGACATATCCTCCATGAATTTAGCTAATTCTTATATTCACTGAATTATGCTTTCAGCATTCACAACTTCCACAGGCAGTGAGTTTCTCAGGTTGGCTATGCACTGTGTGAACTATTTTCCTTACGTTTGTTTTAAACATTCTGCCAAATAATTTGATTGGATGACCTTTGGTTTGTGTATTCTTTGAAGGGATAAATGACTTTTCACTTGCTCCACACTATTCATGATTTTACAGACCTTATTATATCCTATCTTGGGCTATGCCTACACTTACCATGTGAGTTCAAATTACTGAATTCAAATTAGTCAATTTGAACTAATAATTATTAGTTTGAATTGAGTCAATTCGAATTGACATGGCTAGACAAGAAAATCCAATTCGAATTGGCATGTCACAGGACTGGACTTGCCAATTCGAATTGCAGAGGGGCACCCTGGGAAGTGTGGCAAGATGGCCGTGCAAAACAGCCACTGCCACAGCTAATACCCTGCCAGGCTCCAGTACTCTGAAGCCGGCACTGGGAAAAGCATCCCCTGCCCAGCTCTAGGGCAGGGGATGCTTTATTCCATGCCAGGCTTAGAGAGCTGAGACCTGGCAGGGGATGTTTCCCCTGCAAAGGGGAGGAAGGGATTCCCCTTGCCCTCTCCCAGAAGGGCTGCCCCTGTGGGGAAGGGAATCTCCTCCCAGGGCTGGAGCCCCCTTGCCTGCCAGCAGGGCTGGAGCCATGCTGGTGGCACGGCTCCATCCCTGCTAACTGCGTCCCCTTCCCCACATGGCTTCACCCCAGGCAGCCACAGGTGGGGCAAAGCACCCCTGCGTGGCTCCTGCGGGGTTGGCCACATGGGGGGAAAGCAACTCCTCTGCACAGCTTCTCCCCAGGCAGCTGCAGGTGGGGGAAAGCACCCCCGCGCGCGGCTGCCTGGGGTGAAGCCACGTGGAGGGATTGCTTCTCCCCCGCATGGCCAGCCCTGCAGGACCCCCACGCGGGGGGAGTGCTTTCCCTGCAAGGGGGCCGGTGTGCCTGAAGTGCTGGCTGGGGTCCATGTCCCCAGCCAGGGGATAGGAACCCCCTTCCCCCCAGGCGGATCTGGCTGGGGGGAACACCTTTGGGGCTGCTGGCCGCAAGTGCCAAAGAGCTGTTCTTCCTTCCAGGGTGCCATGCATCCTGGGAGGAAGCTCAGCTCATGTCAAGTTGAACTCACTGTGAATTAAAATTGACATGGCCACACTGTGTCAGTTTGAACTCTTCAGTTCGAACTAACTGGGACTTCGTTGTCAAATGAGGTTTGACAAATTCAAAGTCAGGTTTCAGCAATTCGAACTAAGGAGTGCCTCACTTCAAATCGATGAAAGCGGGTATGTCCATGAACTTAACAGAATTTGAACTGATGACATCAATTCGAATTCTGTTCTAAGTGTAGACATACACTTAATCATCTCATTTCTAAGATGAACAGTCCTAGTCTTTTTAAATCTCCTTTTTTCATGGAAGCCGTTCAACACCCTCATCACTTTTGGTGCCTTTCTCTGTGTTCTTCCAATTCTAAGGTATCTTTTTAGTGATGGGATGACTAGAGCTGCATGCGGAATTCAAGGTGTGGATGTACCATGGATTTATATAATGGCGGTATAGTATTTTCTCTTTTATTTTTCTAATTGTTCCTGAGTTTGTTTGTTTTTGTGACTGTCACTGCACATTGAGCAGATGTTCTCAGAAAACTCTTTATGATGACTCCAGGATCTCTTCCTTGAGTGATAACAGATAATTTAGATCTTATCATTTTTGTATGTATAATGGAGATTATTTTTCCCAATGAGTGTTACTTTGCATTTATCAGAATTGACTTTCATCTGCTATTTTTTTGGCCAGTCATGCAGTTTTGTGAGATATCTTTATAAGTCTTGCAGTCAGCTTTGGACTTTGTTATGTTGAGTAATTTAGTGTCCTGTGAAAACTTTGCCACCTTACTGTTTACCCCTTTTTTCAGATCATTTATGAATTTGTTAAACACCATTTGTCCCCATACAGATACTTGATAGACCCTATTATCGACTCACTTCAATGTGAAAACTGACCATTTACGTCTGCATTTTGTATCCAGTCTTTTTAACTGGCTAATGAGCCATGAAAGGACATTCCTTCTTTTCAAATGTCTCCTTATTTTTCTTAACAATCTGTGGTATGGGATCTTTCAAAAGCTTTGTGAAAGTCCAAGTACACTGTATTAACTGGATCATTTTTGTCCCCGTGCTTTTTGACACCCTAAAAGAATTCTAATAGATTGAAGCATGATTTCCCTTTACAAAAGCCAGGTTGATTCTTCCCCAACATATTAAGCTTTTCTATGTTTCTGATCATTTTTTTCTTTACTATAGTTTCAGCCATCTTGCTTCATAAATGAAGATACGCTTGTCAGACTGTAAGTGACAGGATTGCTGCTTCTGGAGCTTGTTTTTAAAAATAACATTACATTAGCTACCCTACAGAGGTGAAATTAAGTAATAGGTTACATACTATGTTTAACAATTCTGCAATTTTGCATTTAAATTCCTTCAGAATTCCTGGGTGAATACTGTCCAGCCCTGGTGACTTACTACTGTTTAATTTATCAACTTGTTCCAAAACTACCTCTACTGACCCTTTAGTCTGGGTCAGTTTCTCAAATTTGTCAACTAAAAAGAATGTCTCCGGTGTGGGAATCTGCCTCACATCCTTTTTGATTCTGAGATAATGACTGAGAGAAAGCAACCATTAAGCTCTTTCACAAGGGTCATGTCTTCCTTGAGTGCTCTTTTGGCACGTTGATTGTCTAGTGGTCTCTCTGAGTGTTTGGCAGGCTTTCTGCTTCTGGAAAAAAAAATGCTGTTATGTTGTGTCTTTTGCTAGGTACTCTCCCCCCCCCCCTTGGCTTGCCTAACTATACTTTTACATTTGATTTGCCAGCATTTTTGCATCTTTAAATTTTTCTTAGTAGGTTTTGACTTCCAATTTTTAAAGGAAGCTTGTTGTCTCTTAACATCTCCTTTACTTTGCTTACCCAGAGTGACACTTTTGGGTCCTCTTGCTATTTACTTTTGTTGGGGTTTGTTTGTTTGTTTGTATGGTTGGTTGGTCAGTTGGTTAGTTTGGACAAGGGGAGGGGAGTGGGATGGAAGGAAATGTACATATAGGTTGAGCGTATGTTGTGGTATTTTTATATTATGGTTTCCTTGTAGCTTGCAGGCATTTCATTTTTGTCTGTTCCTTTTAAGTCCTATTTAACTAGCTTTTGCATTCATGTGATGTTCCTCTTTTTGATGTTAACTGCTGCTGTGGTAGATTTCTTTGGCATTTTTACTGCTGCAAGGATTTTACATTTTGATTACATTATGATTGATGTTACTGAGCAATTTACCTGTATTCACATCTTTGACCAGATCATCTGCTCTAGTTAGAACTAAATGAAAAACATTATCTTACTTTGTGGGGGACCAGGGTTAGCAGCTCCAATAAGACGTTATTGATGGTGTCTAGAAACTTTACTTTTGCACCCCAAATTAAGGTGATAGGCTTCTAGTCAATATGGCTATGTCTACATCTGCATCAGCTATGTCTGAATCTATCTACATCCCAAAGTTAATTTGAACTAACCAGGAACTTTTTAGTTCAAACTAACCACACGTTCTAGTTCAAACTAATGCTTAGTTTGAACTAACACGTGATTAGTATGAACTAATGACTTAGTTCCAACTTCTTAAATTCAGACTAAGCCTTAGTTCGTGTCTTGCCTGCGTTTAGTTCGAACTAAGCATGGAAGTCTAAACTAATCATGGTACTAAACTAGTTTGGACTAAGCATTCCCTAGTCCAAAGCTTAGTGTGGCCAGGGGCTAAATCAGTCTGGACTAAGCCTCCTTAGTCTGGACTAATTTGCCTGTGTAGACATAGCCTATGAGATTAGCTGAAATTCCCCATTTTGTGTCCTCTATAATCTCCCTGAACAATCATAGTCACCATCCTGGAAGATACATGGTAGCATGTTCCTACTGCTGTCCTCTAGTTATTCAGGTATGGAATTTATATCCAAAAATATACTTTGGAATAGTTTGTTTCATTTAAAATTTATTCTATTTGACTCTATGGGCTCTTTAACTTATAGTGCCACTCCCCCACCAGAACTACTTACTTTTATTGCTATATATTTTGCACTCTGGTATTATCTTGTCCCATTGATTATCATCATTCTAGCAAATTTCCTTGAGTCATGTTATCAAATGTAACTGACTTGAATTTTGTAAAGTGATACTACTCATGCTGCATAAGATGGGATAGTCACTAATCACTCACCTATAGATGTGTTGACTGCAGGCGGCTCTGTGCTAACAGGAATGAAAAACAGCAAGAATTTGTTTTTGCCTCTTGATCAGTTGCTACAACAGCTGGATAAAAAATGGCAGGGGGGGTGGATTCCACTGGAAAGCTTTGGAGACATTTTTTTCTTTAAATTTGTTTTTCTCTGAATTTTCCAAGGAAAACTAATTTTTTTCCTTTTATCAAACAGGTTCATTACCAAAGAAACTTCAGCCAAAACCCAAAACATTTTAATTTCAAAATGCTGTTGTAATACCTCCTGGGAGCTACAGTTTGAGTACTATGTTCTTTTCTGTAGTCTGGGCTGGGTGCCTGACCTATATCACCCATGGTCTGCCCTCTCGGAGAAGCACGGCAGTGCATCAGAGGAGTTGCTAGCCATTGTGCTACATTTCTAAATTGCAATATTTTATTTTGGCTGAAATATTTAGGATCTGGGCATTGGGTTTTTAAACCGAAAAGTAAAATTTTCAATTAGTAAACAGATCTTTATTATGAAAAATGGCATTTGGTCATAAACACTATTTTCCTTCGAAATTTTGTTTGAACAACATTAGTTACTACACAGTGAGCAAGTCAGTTGAGTGTGAAAGTACCAGTTGTGCATAAGTAGCCTTATTGAGAGTACTTGATTTTAATTCTCCTGCCTCTAATTCCTAAAATGTAAAAGATGGACAGAAATACTTACTAACCACCCTTCATGGGAGCTGTAGCAATTAATGTTATGAATGGCTCTGCAGATACAAAATGCTATTTGCTTTAAGTGCTAAGCATCGCATTATCATTTTAAGTCTGTTTGAAAATGCACACTTGTGGGATGTGTTGTTGCAGTTTTTAGTCCTGCTTTCTGGTTCTTTTGTGCCACTCTTAAATTCATAATAAAATTCTTATTTGAGTGTTAATTTGTTAAAAATTGGAATCTTGAGCAGTTGTATCATTTTTGTAAATTCCTTCTTTCCATTATTTCAATGGGGAAAAATAAGAAACATGAAACCTTGCAATACAAAGTACATAATATACTTAAATACTTGCATAAATGTACTTATTACAGAATATAGGAGGTTCTATGCTAGGTGCATGTCTTTCCTTCCCTGCAATTAAGGCAAGTGCAAATGGCCAAAACTCCCTTTAAAGGGAATTCAGTATAGTTATGTCTACACTGGGAATTTAGTTCAAATTAAGGAGGCTTAATTCGAACTAAGTTAGTCCATGGCCACGCTGGCTTTCCTTAGCTCAAACTAAGGAATTCCTTAGTTTGAACTAAGGAAAGCTTAGTCTGAATTTGTAAAACATACCTTTAGTTTGAATTACTGGTTAGTTCAAACTTATTTGTTCAAACTAACCCATTGGAGCCATGTTAGTTTGAACTAACCGTTCGTTCAAACTAAAGGCAGTTTGACCTTCTTCCTCCCAGGGTGCCTTCCTCTTTTTATGTATTGGGTAGGGCATGGCCCTTCTTAGGTGCTATGTTGCCACGCTTCCCATGGTGCTCCCCTCGTAAGCTGAACTAGCAAGTCCTGTGCATGGACATGCTAGTTGGATTTCGGTTTCCAGTGTGGAAGTGCTAATTCAAACTAAGTTAGCTCAGATTAATCACAATTAGTTCAAATTAATTAATTCAAACGAATTTAGTTGGAACTAGCATTCTTAAGTGTAGACATAGCCTATAGGAATAAAACAAAAAATACAGCTGCTCTCATAGAACTGTCCTTTGGATCTTCCTCTTTAAAGGTTTAGTTTTAAATCTGAATCTTAAAACCATCAAAATTGTAAATGTATTGATAGCACTGTGTTTCACATTGAGTCTGACTGAGTAATGAGTATTGGATGAATGCATTAAATTCAATAGGCTTGTAATGGTAAGACAGAATCTGGCCTCCCATAATGCCAAGTTCATCTTGCATATTACAAAATTAATGCAAGTGGTTTAGTGGGAAAGAGCTAAGTAAGCTGCGGATCTTCTGTCATCTATCAAGAATCAAATAATAAATTAAGTATCCCACATTGCATTTACATACCATAGGAGGAATAGGATCTGTTTTTAGCTTCATTTGTCTGTGTTTACACCGTGCATTATAAATACTTGTGACATACCAAGCCATTGTGCCGACTAATGAGTCACTGTATTTCTCTACCCATAACCTGGGGACCCCTTTGTAATGCCTTATTGCTGTGGCTTCCAGCCTGGGTTGCTTACAAACAGCTTCAGCATGTGAGTCACTCCCAGGTGTGTCTCTGCTTGTGCTTCAGCCAGTCATACCTTGGTTCTTGTCATTCTTAAATATTACGACAGGGCCAACGTACTCCCAGTCCCAGACTTTTCTCCTAAAATGGGCATTCTGTGCTGCCCAGCCCTTCCCTGGACAGTATGAACATACATTATTTCTTTAAGAGAATGGTATGCACACAACTTTTTATCCCAGATGGAGTTACCCAGATGTTTCAGCTTTAGTACACAGGATTAAATAGAACAGTAAGACAACTTTATTAATTGCACAGAGTGAGTTTTAAATGAATATGAGGATGAGACATAAAACTCAGAAATGCTTACAATAAAAATAAAAATGTTTCCTGGTGTCTAACTTAACAATCTCTATTAAATTCAAAGCAAGTTTTCTCACCACTTGCTGTCAGCAGTCTTAATGACTAAACCCTCCTCTGAAGAGTTCACTGGCTGCTTCCTTTGTCTCTTCAGGTGCAGTGAATGCAATAGGCCTGTGAAGAGAGAGGGGTGTCTTGCCTGAAGTGTGCTTGTCCCTCTCTTGAAAAACATTTCCAGCTGAGACCCAGGTGACAGAGTCTATGTGGAAGGTAGTTCCCTGCTGACTTTCACCTGTTTTGAATTTCCTTTGTTTTTTTCCCTGACTGCTTAAATGAAAATTACAGCAAACACACACAGGCTGCTCCCGAGATCCAGTTTATTGTGGTGCTGTGACCCCCCAATCTCCACTCCTGAATCCCAACTTACTCCACCTAGCTAGGTGACTACTCACTCCTGAGTTACTTCACTCTAGTCCCCTGTATGTAGCCAGTGCCAGGCAGTAAACATAATCTCTCCACTCATGTAGGGGATGGCCCTCCAGTGAGCACCCCACAACCCTGGATACCACTGTGGGAGCCTCTGTCTTACAGGGATTGAGGCTCTTCCTCATCACCATAGACTCAAGTCTGTTCATTTAACACTGACATGGATCATGCCCAGCCTTCTGCATTCTCTATGGTCCATACAGCTGTAGGTAAAACAAATGCTAGTTTATTGATCAGATTATGATTTTAAATGAGACTATAGCCAATCAAAACAGAATCATAAAACAAATGAACCAGGAGTGACCACAGGGAAATACAAGATAAAACATGCATACTAAATATTACTAAATATATGTTACAAATATTCTCATCTCACCCCTCAAGTCCAGCTGTGATAGCTTATAGCTGTTCTCTGCCTCTTTCAAGGAAGGGCCCAATTCTTCCAGTAGATGTTTCTCGGTGGAGTTTCCTGGGCAAAAGCCTCAGTCTCCTCAAAACATCTCTCTTTATTTCCAAACCCCTTCAATCCCCCTCTTTCGGTGCTGCCATGTGAATCTCTTTATTCGTACCTAAGCTGGGGGGGGTGGTATTTGCGTTCCCTTTGCCATGTAACTCTCCAGCTTCTGGGCTAGATGGTCCTGAGAGTCTTTGCTATGTAACATGCTTTCCCCTGTGCACATACCTTGTTGCTACAGGACAGATGGTACCACATTAATTCTATAAAATAGGTTATGAGCATTCATGAAGAAACCTTGCATGGCCTAATTGGCATAAAATCGCACAATCACAGTGCATAAGCGGACACAAGAATCATATAGATCCTAGCCCAGGGATGTCCAGTGCAACACAAATTCCTTTGCTTAGGACAGATCTGCTTTCCACCTTCTGTTTGGGCAGGGTTGTGGGGGTTGGACTGTGTGTTAATAACATCATACAGGGGGAATTTATAACTTCACATACAATGTTACTTCATGTATTTCATCCAGACAGTACTGACCAGCAAAGTAGCAGTTTTTAACTGATACTTCACACGGCATACTTTGTGGAAAGATTATTACAATGGTGTGTAGAATATATTCTATCTCACTGCCATGTCAAGGACCTTTGTCAGAAAAGTTTAATTGTGTTCCATGGTAGCGTTCAGCTACAACTCTTAGCTACAGAATTAGTCATGTCTTCAGTTCTGTTCAGATTTACAATGGCAATGGCTTTAGACGTATTTTATGTCCATTCTTGTTATAACTTCCATCCTGCTTTGGAATGAAGTTGGATTTGTCTGCATGCAGAGAATGATGTTGAGCATTCTGTCCCTGGTGCGTACGAAGCAAATGACTGTGTACTTGTTGAAGAAGGCAAATTTGAGAATGGTTTGTGGAGGTGTAGTCACCCACACATTACATACTGTATATGTTTGCACATAAGCTATGATATAGCTCTTGGTCAGTGCTAAAGTATGCAGGCATTACCTTATCTCCAGTGTTGAAGAGAAAGTAGTAATGAAATGGAGATAGAGTACCTTAATTCAGTATTTCCATATGTTTTCCCATGTATTTGAGATTTACTTTTTCTTTGTTTTTCTTAACCTTCAAATTTCTTGCTTTTTCCAGTATTTGATGGGGAAAATCACCTCCAAACTGTCTAGGATTTCTCTCCTGTAACTCCATTTTAACCAAGAAGGTAATGATCTCAGATTTGTGTCATTTTCTGTTTCCTCTATTTTCAAGTCTCTTGAAAGGATATGAAGTAAAATTTTGAGTTGAAATTAGAATTGTATTGCTAGGTCATTACCTTTCTGCTCACACAATTCAAACCAGATGTTTTTGTTCTAAGAGGATTAAAATGCTTTTTAGTCCACATATCAGACAATTTTTGTTTTAAACTGGCAACAGAGGAAGAAATGTTTGGCCAGTGAATTCAAAACACACAACTATTTCAAAGCTGTATGTAACGGTTCATAGCTCTTTTCACAACACATACTTCATATAAGGTAAAACAAACAAGAATTCCTGTGGCACTTTTAAAGACTAACTAATTTATTTATCACAATCTTTAGTGGAAGAAATTCCACCTGGTCAAATGCTTGAAAATGGAAAACTTACAGTATGGGAGGGAAAAAATAAATCCAGTTACATGCAATGTTCCCTCTAAGGTGATGATACAGCCGAGCAAATAGTGGAGGCAGCTGGGCAAGTTATGGACGCAGCTGAGCGGGTTCCCTGACCCATACCGGGCCCCTTCCCTGCTGCCTCCTGGCTCCCCAAGCAGATCCATAACTTGCTTAGCTACATCATCAGCTTAGAGGGAACAATGGACCTGGTCCTATGACTTACACTTCCCTGCATTTATTTTCCTCCCATTCTGTAGGTTTCACCATTTTCAAAACATCTGACGAAGTGGGATTTTTCTCCCACAAAAGCTCATGCAATAAATAAATTTGTTAGTCTTTAAAAGTGCCACAGGATTCTGTTTGTTTTGCTGCACTAGACTAACATGGCTACTCCTTTGGAATTTCACAATATTTGATGTACTCATGATCTATCATCTTTGTCCAGGGGAAATCACAGGATTTGAACTCGTAAACACACACACACACACACACACACATTTCATGATAAGCCAAAGAAATGACTGTAACACCTTTCCAAGCAAAGAGAACAGTTTTATAGATGCAGCTCTACCATCTTTCAAAATAACTATTGCACATTTATACAAAAGGTAGTTTATTGCATAATCTCTCTTCTTGAACCAGGCCTTGTCTCAAAGGAGATGGTTTGAACTTGAGTGCTTCAGGACCATACCAGAATTTAGTCCAATGGCCTTACAAATATGTAGAGAGAGAAAAACGATGTGGTCTGTTATTCATAGCTCTTGTTAAATAGACCTGGTCAGCTCTTCAGCTGTCTACTGTTCTGCCAAGAACATGCTTAGGTGATTTGTATCTTTCATTGAGAGGAAAGACTGACATATGCTAAGCACATTGCCCCCATCCCTAATGAAACGATAAATCTGGTTCTGCAGAGATGGTTCACAAAGAAGAAAATTCTTTCCTACCCTGAGCCCCAAAATGGAAACCAACTGATCCTCCTATTGTAAACAAAGCAGCCTCTTTATGAACATGCAATATACAGCTGAAGTAAACCACAGAAGAATGGCTGAGGCTTAGCTAAGTTTAATTAAAGTATTTCCCCTAGTAAGGTTGGGAACCCAAGTGTTGTAAACATACCACAGATTTTATTTCTGCCTCTGATTTTAGTTTCTTTCTTTTCAGTGACAAGAAAATGTTGCTTTAAGAAGGTGGGGGGTTTTTTTAAGCTGGTTGGTAGAGCTGCATCTATAAAACTGTTCTGTTTGCTTGGAAAGGTATTAGAGTCATTTCCTTGGCTTATCATGAAATGCATATTTTTTGTACAAGTTCAGATCCTGCTATTTTCCCTGGATGATGATGATGGGTCACGAGTACATGCAATATTGTGAAATTCCAAAGAGGCAGCCATGTTACTCTAGTTCAGCAAAACAGACAAGGAGTCCTGTGGCACTTTTAATTTTTTATTTCACTTCTCGGTCCCTGGTTTAAGCAACTCTCAGCTTGGGAGCTACCAAACAATGTTGAGCATGTCCTTGCAATGACCACACTTGAAGGTCCAAGAACCTTTCAGAACACAATGCTGATGGTGGAGGGACTGTTCCTCTAAATGGGAGAGAACAACCAAACATGGAGTCTTGTGGCACTTAAATCCCTGAGTGGGCTGCAGTCCAGGAGCCTTAGGGATTATTTTTGAGTCTCCCTGTCTTGCTGGGTGACCTCTGGCAATGCTTCACCCTTCTCTTATGGCCAGGGGCTGCTCTAGCTCCCATTGCAGCATGGGGGTGGGAGGGCAGGGAGACAGGATCACACCCTGGGTGTCTCCGTTTCTAGAATACTTTCAGAGCACTTAAGACAAACAAACAAGGAGCCCTGTCACACTTAAAGACTAACAAATATATTTATTGCATGAGCTTTTGTGGGAGTAAATCCCACTTTATCAGATAGTTTGAAGAAGTGGGATTTCTGATGAAGTGGGATTTTCTCCCACAGAAACTCATACAATAAATATATTCTTTAGTCTTTAAGTGCCACAGGGCTCCTTGTTCATTTGCCTTAAGTGCTCTGAAAGTATTCTAGAAACGGGGACACCCAGCGCATGACCCTGTCTCCCTGCTCCTCCCACCCCCATGCTGCAATGGGAGCTGGAGCAACCCCAGGCCATAAGAGAAGGGTGAAGCATTGCCAGAGGTCACCCAGCAAGACAGTGAGACTCAAAAACAAACCCTAAGGCTCCTGGATTGCAGCCCACTTAGGGATTTCCCTAAGACTCCTCCTACACCCCCTCCTGAATTTCCTGACCCCCCCCCACCCCAGTTGTCCACTGATAACAACTTTACATCAGTTTTATGAGCATCCCCTTACACCACCTCCTCCTCCCCCTGCCCCTCTCAATTTCGAGTCCTGGGGAAGCTGCTTGCTCCCCCTGAGCACTTTCCCCAGCAGGCTGGGAGGCTTCCTCACATCCCACAGCGGGGCACCTTCCCCGCAAGCCCACCAGCGGCTAGCTGGCTTCCCCAAGTCCCTGGGGCATCCCTTCCTCTGGCTTCCTGTCCCGGACCCCCTTAGACTACTCATCTGGCCGCTGGAGGTGCTCCCACGCAGAGTATGCCCCTCACTGGCACCATTCTTCTGGCCAGCAGGAAGCTGCACTGGGCAGTTTAAAATCTCCCACCCTGAGCATGTTCAGGGGAGATTTTAAACTCCCTGGAACAGCTCCCTGCTGGCTGGAAGAATGTGAGTTTGGGGCCGGCTAGGAGCCAAAGCTACAGGCCCCGTGCAGCCGGCAGTGAGGTGTGCGTTGAGGAATCAGGGCTGGTGCATGAATGCATGCAGCTTGGAGGGAACATTGGTTACATGTGAGTGACACATTCAGATCAGACTATTTCAGCAAATCAAAGAAGTTATTTGAATTCAAACAGTACAGAACAACATATAAGAAGGTTGGGAGCTTTAGATAGGTGAAAATCACTTTTGCTAGTGAGAAAGCCAGCTTATAGTGCTATTTGAACTATATTAACGGTTTCAAAGTTGCACATGAATTTTAACCCTTTAGTTTCTCTTTGAAGTTTTAATTTAGAATTTGCCTGTCTAAGTACTGCAAAAGAAATGTCTTTTGGGAATGAGCAAGGAGACTGAAGTGTTTTCCTTTGATTGTGAATGTTGCCATTTCTGATGTCAGATTTGTGTTTATTTATTCCTTAGTGCAGAAACAATCCAGTTTGTTCAATTTATAAGGTGATGGGGTGAGGCACAAGGTGTTCAATGGTGAACATGAGAAATACCAGAAAAACAGCAATGCAATCAATAGCTTAGGGTCCACTCTCAGGAAACCAAAATATTTCTTACAAATTCTTCCATGAAAAGTAAAAGATGCATTTCAAACCTTTTGTGAAACAGTTTCATTCCCACAACTTGTATAATGTCTATAGATCTTGGGAGTGGACTGAATCCCATGGCAAAAGTTTTATTTCCAGGGTTCCTCTCATCCTTTCTAAAGTTTTCTAGCAGGGTATTTCCAACAGAAACATTGGGAAAGAGCAATGTGCCTATGGCAGCATAGGAATATAGAAATTGTCATACGAGATCTGTCCTGTCTAGTTTATTTCCTTAACTGTGATGATAGCAAATACCAGATATTTCAGAGGAACATGCAAGAACATCTCAGTTGGAAGACAAGAGACAATTTGCTTCTCACACAGGCCTCATCCTTCTTTCTAATAAAGATTGGCTTAAATGCTGAAGGATGCTGTTTAATATCCCTTTCAAACTGTATGTCATTATTACCTGTGTATACATCCACACCTTTTTTGCATCGTGCTAAGTTCCTGGTCTCTTCAACTTCACATGGCAAAGAGTACTACAGTGTAATTGCTCATTGTGTGAAAAGGGATATCTTTTAATAAGTTTGTACTTTGCCATCTTTTCTTTTCATATTATATTCTTTTGTTTCTGTGATATGGGACAGAGAGAAAAGAAGTGCCTGATCTTCCTTGCTTCCCTATACCATTCATGGTTTTATATACACTTATTGTGTCCCTCTGAATCATCTCCTAAAGTAAGCAATCCAAGGCTTTTTAATCTGTCTTAAATGAGTGTTTCCATTTTCCTGGAGTGAGTAGTTAAGATGTTGCAGAGTGGGAAATGAGTGCTGGGAGGAGACAGGGTGTACTGATTCTATCTGGCTACTGCTAAGAAGGGGGCTGATCCCAATGTTACTCTTTAATTTAAATTTTGTGATCAGTGAGTCTCTGTATCTGTAGCAGGACAGTTTTTCCACTGTGGTTGGCTTGCTAACTTACTCTTAGAGACACAGCCTTCCAACCAAATATTGACACATGGATGAGCAAATTATTTTAAAAAAATGTTTTCTTTATTTAATATTAATACAGGGTTTAATTAGGGTTTCGAAAATGAAAATCACTTAATAAATGCATATATAAACATTGATAGAAGACCACTATTAGGAACATATGGTATAGACAACAGTGGTCAGTTTCTCATGAGCTACTATGTTTACAGAATAACTATATAATTGTCTAATAGTCTCACACTTGATACGTTATAATAGATTATACCTATGGGCAGATCCTTATCTCACTGAAGTATTCAGAGATCACTACAATGCACTAGATAACCTATAAGCATACAATAACAATATCTTTATATTCTACTGAACATTATTTAACAACTTAACAAAATATTTAACATATAGCTTAACAAACTATTATAAAAATTCTTAACTATCTGTAAACATTCGGTAAGTGTTAGCTAGGCAGTTGCTGAAAGGGTATAAAAAGGAGAAGAGTTTCATTCTTACCAGTAACATTATACGAAGCTAGAAGTTACAAAGCTTCCCAGCTATTCCTCTGTTCATCTGCAGGGATCCTTTTATGCTACCATATCGACACAAGGGCTATGTCTACACACATGCATCATTATTTCGAAATAAGGATTTAGAAATGAGTTATTTTGAAATAAAGTCCTTATTTTGAAATAAGTGAATTCAAATTAACAAAATGTTCATTCGAATTAAGGGAAAGCCTGCTATCGAAACGGCTGTTATTTTGAAATGGTTATTTCGAAATAAAGCCGTTTGGACATGTTGTTTCAAATCAGTTGTTTCGAAACAACATGTCCAAATGGCCTTATTTCGAAATAACCATTTCAAAATAACAGCCGTTTCAAAACAATCAGGGTTTAACCTGTTTCAAAATGACGGTTCTTATTTCGAAAGGACGGGATCCGTCCTTTCGAAATAAGAAAACGCCATGTGGACCAAATATCTTTTATTTCAAAATAACCAGTGTTATTTCGAAATAAAAGTGCTGTGTAGACATACCCAAGGATTGCTTTTATGCTCAGGCACAGAGCAGGGACTCAGTTAGCCCATTTGCCTGTAACTAAGGGGAACCTGTGTAGCTTTCTGACATTAGGATTACTTTTAGCTTAGAAACAGAGTGGGAACTCAGTTAGCCCATTTGTCCAGAGCCAGTTTGCTCCTTTGGTCAGCAATTGGGTTACCTTTGGTTTAGACACAGAGCGGGAACTCAGTTTGCCTCATTGTCTACTGCAAGATGTGCCCTCAGTGTTTTAGTGATGTTTCAGCTTGTTTGATTCTTCTCAGTTCCGTCCTCAGCTTACTTGCTTCTCTATTTCCCTTCTTGATATTTTCCTCAGCTCTCTTTTGGTCTCTATAGTTCTGGAGCCCTCCTTCTTCCAGCACATAGCATCCCAGCTGCTGGCCTTATAGTTAATATAAGCAGGCTGGGGTGGGTCGCACATAGAGGAGTGCAAAGTCAGAATGGGTAAAGGAGAGGTTGGGGGTGAGCAGAAGCCAGGAGTGGGATGCTCAGAATCTCCATTCTGATGTTGTACTACAGTACTTGCTACCTGAGCCACAACTACAGCAGGGCAAATGGGGGAAAGACCCAGGTGAAAGATTTCACAGGGCACCAGACAACCCTGCCTAGCCCTGAAGAGGAATGTGCCTTGAGAAAGGCACATTCCTCCCAGAGCCAGACTGTGGCTGGAGGAGGTCATTTCTAGCCCTGCCCCTAGCATGAAAGGTCTGGTCAGGGTGCATGCTGGGGGTGGGGCGGGGGGAGGAGATGAAGTCTGGCCAGCAGCCACCCGGCCAGCACAGCTGCTCCAGCCTCAGACCATGGCCAGATAAACAACCGTGGGGGTGCAGTGAGACACCAGCACTGCCTGGCTGGTTGAGGGGGAGGCACCTTCCCAGCCCTGGCTGGCTGACTGGTTGGTCAGCGCGGGAGGGAGCAAGGGAGACACCCCCCTGACCCTGAGTTGCTGACCTGCCGGGTTTCCTGGCCAGCAGAAGAGGCATGACACCCCACCGACCCTGGCTGTATGGCGGGCCAGGCTTGCTGGCTTTTGAGGGAGACACAGGGGGCCCTGCACTGCCTGGGACTTGGGGGAGCCAGCCAGGAGAAACAAGGAGTCCTGTGGCACTTTACTAATGCATTTACATATTGTATAAGTTTTCACAGGAAAAAATCTCACTTAGTCAGACTTTTGATTTTTTATTTTTTACAGTGTGACATGATCCCATGACTTACCCTTCCCTGAATTTATCTTCCTCCCATTCTGTAAGTTCCCCATCTTCAAAGCATCTGAGAAAGCTCATGCAATAAATAAATGTTTTAGTCTTTGAGTGCCACAGGATTCTTTGGTTGTTTTTCTGAACTAGGCTAAAATGGCTGCCCCTTTGGAACTTCCCAATATTCAATGTATGTACTTATGTTCTGTTCACTTGGAAAGGCAATAGAATCATTTATTTGGCTTATCATGAAATGTATCTTTTTTTATACAAGTTCAAATCATGTGATTTCCCCTGGATGATGATGAGTACATGGAATATTATGAACAAGGAGTTCTGCAGCACTTAAAGACTAACAAATTCATTAATAGCATGAGCTTTCATGGGAGAAAAATCCCACTTTATCAGATGCTTTGAAGAATCTGGCAAAGTGGGATTTTTCTCCCATGAAACCTCATGCAATAACCAAGTTTGTTAGTCTTTAAGTGCTGCAGGACTCCTTGGCTGTTTTCAGATGAGAGTTTTATTTTGAAACAACAGCCATTGTTTCGAAATAAAATTTCTTATGTCCACACGACGTTCCATTATTTCGAAACAACGGGACCCATTGTTTCAAAATAACTGCCGTTATTTTGAAACAGTAAAACCTCGCTTGAAATCGAAATAGCTGTTGTTTCAAAACAGCTGTTTTGAAACAACGGCATTTGGACACGCTGGTTCGAAACAACACCATTGTTTCGAAACAACTGTTTCAAAACAACACCATTGTTTCAAAACAACTGTTTCAAAACAACATGTCCGAACAGCCTTATTTCGAAATAACTGTTTCAAAATAACAGCCATTTCGATAGCAGGCTTTCCCTTATTTCGAATTAACATTTTCTTAATTCAAATTAACTTATTTTGAAATAAGGACTTTATTTTGAAATAACTCATTTTGAAATAACTTATTTCAAAATAACAGTTTATGTGTGAACATAGCCCTTGCTTCTTTTGCTGAGCTAGACTAACACAGCTACTCCTGTGGAACTTTCCTACAGGAATTTGTTAGTTTAGATGTATGCTTATTGCAAGATTCTCTGCATTATAAAAATGTTTCTAGGAGTCTGGTGGACACTACTTTCCCATAATCTCTGCCCATCTACTGTCAAACGTTCGTGACAGAAAAGGTGAGGAAGAAACTAGTGTATTGGAAATAGTCTAGCTACAGAGGCCCCCAAATAATGTCCCTATTTCAGTTTTAGTGTTAAAATCTCACTTTCTGGTTGATAGTACAAATCTAGACAGGGCTACCCCTTTGGTACTTCACAATATTCCATGTATTTATGTTCTGTTTGCTCAGAAAAGTATTAGGGTCATTTCTTTGGCTTATCATTTAATGTGTATTTTTTGTACAGGTTCAGATCCTGTAATTCCCCTGGATGCTGCTGCTGCTGCTGCTGCTGCTGATGATGATGATGATGATGATGATGGTGGATCATGAGTACATGAAATATTGTGAAGTTCCAAAGGGGTAGCCATGTTAGTCTAGCACAAGGAATCCTGTGGCACTTCTAGAAAGTCAAAGGAATGATGTTTAGAAGGATAAATGGATATGGATGCATTTAAACTCACAGGGTGCTTTTCTTGATCCAGCAGACAGAACTTTCTCTGCAAGGTGGCCCCCAGCCCTTGCAGAAGGGTTGTAAAAATTTAGCTCACTGGAGCCCCATCAGACTCATAGGTAACCTGATGCACTTTTAGCATGCTTTTGGGAATGCTTATTGTTTTTATATATTTTCTCTTTAATGCTTTTCTCACAGAGAGCTGTGAGGAAACTTGTAACTGCCGGCAAAATTGGTCATAGCCTTTGGAGAGAAAGCAAAGCACAGGCTCTGGCCTTTTAGGTGATCTGTCTTGCTGGGAATATCACAATGTAAGGGAGGAACTGTGCTGTGTTAAAACTCTTAGTTAAGAGGCAGTGAGATGCTGGTCTCTTCTCAGGGGAGATGGTGGCTGGGAGCTGGACACCTTTCAATAGATGCCCTTGAGGGATTGCAGTGGGGGGGAATAGAGGTGCAGTAAGCCTGAAATTTTGATACCTATATTAATCAATGTTTTTAGAATTATCTCACTGTTACAAATCTTAATTTGTGGAAACTGTATATAGTTTAACAAATTGTCAAGGGAAGAAAATAGGTTTATCTCTAATTTTTCCTGAAGTCTAAAGTATCTGTCTTAGGATGAGACCAGTCTGTGATGAAAAACCACTCTAAATTAAATACAGGCAGTTTTTGGAAGCACGTGAAAAATACTAAGATTAACTGTCTTCACATTTCAAAGGAAGGGCTGGGGAAAAAAAGGGTCCAGGAATTGCAACTAGTAACAAAGGGTATGTCCACACGTCTCTTTTATTTTGAAATAACACTGATTATTTTCAAATAAAAGAGATTAAGTCCACATGACGTATTCTTATTTCAAAATGATGGGCTCCATCATTTCAAAATAAGAGCCGTCATTTTGAAATAGATTAAACCATCTTTAAATTGAAACGGCTGTTATTTCAAAATGGTTATTTTGAAATAACACCGTTTGGACATGTTATTTCAAAATAACCATTGTTTCGAAATAACACTTTTGCCCTTCTCCTTCCCAGGGTGCCTTCCTTTTAGCCTATATTGGATGGGAGCATGGCCCAGGGAGGGGGCCATGTTGCCACACCTCCCATGGTGCCCCTCTCCTAACGTGAAATAGCAAGTCCTGTGCTTGCACATGCTATTTCGCTTTGAGCTTTTCCCTTAATTTGAATTAATATTTTCTTAATTCAAATTAACTTATTTTGAAATAAAGACTTTATTTCAAAATAACTCGTTTCAAAATAATTTATTTCGAAATAACGATGTATGTGTGGACATAGCCAATGACTTTAAACAATGTAATTGACATGAATATTTTAACAAAGTAACATTTCAGTCTGAATTACTGCTTCTCCAAAGGTTAAAATTAGCACTCCATTCCCAGCCTGTGCTTTTTTGCTTTGGGATGTTGTTGAAAACTGGTAGGCTGTCTTGGGTGTGAAAAAAGAACACAGAAAAAATAGTCTAGTTTCACAGTTCACATTACTGACATCTCCAGATTTAAATCCTAGCAACAGTGGTAGATGAGTTACATACATGTACAGAAATAATGGTGAAATAACCTGGTGCATTTTGCAGTAAGTATGCAGTGGGTTTGATTTGCCTGATGTATCATGTAGCTCTACTGAATCTATCTCATTCTCTGACCTTGTCGTACATATTTGTCCATTATGGTTTGAATCTGCTCTATGTTGACAAGCCTTACATGGTGCAGAGCACCTTCAATGTCCAGAGCCACTGAACAGTTAGATTGCATGTTCATTGCAGCAGGGACCAGGCCTTCCTTTAAGAGCGTACGATGCCAAGAACATCATGAGTGATACTGGAAACAATAAAACAAAGAAGTCTTGTGGCACTTTTAAAAACTAACAAATGTATTTATTTAATTATTCTAGAGCTATTAATACAAGGCGCTGCATTTTTGGAGAACTCTTTATAGGCTTTTAGTTAAGTATAGGAAATCCTATGGGGTACATCACATAAGGGCACAAAGTAACCAATAAACTTATCATTCAAATCAGTAGCCAGTCAAATATGACCCCCTAAATCCTTGTGTGTCCAAAACTCCCAACGGGTATGTCCACACGTCTCTTTTATTTCAAAATAACACTGATTATTTTGAAATAAAAAAGATTAGGTCCACACAATGTTTTCTTATTTCAAAATGACAGGCTCTGTCACTTCAAAATAAGAACTGTCATTTCGAAACAGCTTAAACCCCATTCATTTTGAAATGGCTGTTATTTCGAAATGGTTACTTTGAAATAACGCCGTTTGGACATGTTGTTTCGAAACAACACCATTGTTTCGAAACAACTGTTTCAAAACAACATGTCCAAATGGCCTTATTTCGAAATAACCATTTTGAAATAACAGCCATTTTGATAGCAGGCTTTCCCTTAATTTTAGTTAACATTTTCTTAATTTGAATTAACTTATTTTGAAATACGGACTTTATTTCAAAATAACTTATTTTGAAATAACAATGTATGTGTGGACATAGCCAATGACATCTGGTAGTGTTACACACAAGAACTCACTTAAATCAGTTCTGTTGCTGTCCATTAGGCTTTTAACACTTGTTGCATTTCTTTTATCATCAGTTCTTATTTAGCAGTACTATATTGTAATTTGATTGGTGCTCATGATTATTTCATTTTTGTACAAGTTGCATTTTTGTTCATTTAATATATTACATGTAATGTTGTACATCTGTATAAAGTTAATTAAACATATAACTGATAATGTTATGTTTTGTTTTAATTACTTAGATTAATTTTGCATAATGAATTACAAAGTTGATTTGAGGGGGGCACATTTTGTGCTGCTTGCTGCGGGTGCCAAAATTCCTAGTTATGGCTCTGCTTTTTACCCTGCTCCCAGCCTTCTATCTTTTATATACGAGTTGGTGTAAGGTATATAAAGGGCTGGAAGTGAGCAGAAGGGAGGGCTGGAATGCTCAGGAAGGAACTGTGCAGGAAAGAAAAGAGGCAACATTGGGGGAAAGCAATGAATGACATTAGAGCCCCCTTTCAACTGTCACTTGCTGAATCTCCCTATTACTGATTTCTATTTAAATAATCCTTTATATTTGAAATTAATTACTGTTCCAAATAAGACAAAATATTGTGACTCAAATATCACACTTTTAATCATTCAAACAGTTAAAGCCTTACTTTAAGCTCAAGGTTTTAAAACCCTTTTGAACTTTATCTGCAAGTTTTTATTTGGCTACCTGGACAACAATGGCACAACAAAACATTTGGCTAAACCAGTATGTCTCTCTGTACTCTGAAGAGTAACAATACAGAGCTGGAAACTGCAAACCAGTCAAGATTCCCAGAACGATGGCAGGGAGATGACAAGAGGTCTAGCTGCTTGTAAGGAAGAGTGTGCCTTGTTGTAAAGAGGATCACATGTCCATGGCTGTGTGATAACCCAAACTCAGGTTTTCAGCTTGCATTTCTGGCTATATAGACACTGTTTAGTCTAATATCAATAGCACCATAGAATTACGCTGAGGAAAAAACAGCTTTTGGGAAGCTTAAGGGCTCAGTGTCTAGTTGGCAACCGGGAAGAAGCGAAGTTCACCAGGGATCAGTCCTGGAGCCAATTTTGTTCTACATCATCATTAATGATCTGGATGATGGTATAGATTGCACAGTCAGTAAGTTTGTGGATGACACTAAGCTAGGGGAATGGTAGATATGCTGGAGGGTAGGGATATGATTCAGGGAGAGCTAGGCAAATTGGAGCATTGGGCCAAACAAAAATCTCATGAGGTTCAACAAGGACAAGTACGAAGTCCTGCATTTAGGATGGAAAAATCCCATGTCTTGCTATAGGCTGGGGACCAACCAGCTAAGTAGCAGCTCTGCAGAAAAGGATTTGTGAATTTTGGTGGATGGGAAGCTGGATATGAGTCAACAGTGTGCTCTTGTTGTCAAAAAGGCCAATGGCATACTGGGCTGCATCAGCAGGATCTTGCCAGCAGATTGAAGGATGTGATTGGTCCCCTCTATTCAGCACTGGTGAGGCCACATCTGGAATATTGTGTCCGGTTTTGGGCTCCCTGCTACAGAAAGGATATGGACAAATTAGAGAGTCCAGCAGAGTGCAAGGAAAAAGATTAGGGGGCTGGGACACATCCCTTGAGATGAGATACTGAAGGAACTAGGCTTATTTAGTCTGCAGAAGAGAAGACCAAGGGGGGATTTGATAGCAACCTTCAACTATTTGAAAGGATGCTCCAACAAGGAGGGAAGTAGGCTATTCTCAGTGGTGACAGAGGGAAGAACAAAGTGTAGTAGTTTCAAGTTGCAGCTGGGGAGGTCTAGGTTGGATACTAGGAAAAACTTTCTCCCTCAGAGGGTGGTGAAGCATTGGAATGGGTTGACTAGGGAGGTGGTGGAATCTCCATCTTTGGAAACATTTAAGATCTGGTTTGATAAAATCCTGGCTGTGATGTTTTAGTGGGAGTAGTCCTTCTTTTAGCACGGGGTTGGACTAGACAACCTCATGAGGTCTCTTCCACTCCTAATATTCTATGATTCTGTGAAGGGAACCTCCGACTGTTGTATAGTCAGTGGCATACCACCAGGAGGTAGCAGTGTCTCCAGGCACTGAGCAGGCTCTCCTTCTCGGATCCACCTTCAGCTGTTTCAGGTGACTGTGTGCCAGGCCATGACACCCCTGATGGTTGTGCTGACCCCAGCGCAGGGCTGCTGGGAGTTGAGGGCTTCTACTGGACGGGGGAGCAAGCATCTTCCTGACCCCTTCACCCCCATGCTGGGGACCATGAGGGTGCTACAAGGATCCCAGCTGCACAGAGACCAGGCGGTCAACCAAATGGTATAGCTCTGGGGCAAAGTACAACATTACTCTTGCCTCTGCTGCTGGGCAGTCCAGGGGCATCTCCTTCTGTCCCTCCCACTCCTAGCCCATTCCTGCCACTGTCACAGCAGGATGGGAGAGGAGGAGTGTAGGAAATGCATGGTGCTGCTGGCACTAGGTTGGGAAAGCAAATGCAAGCACTGGCCCCCAAGCACCAGAATCCCATGAGATACTAGGACATATGGAAGTTTGATTATTCACTCAGCCTATTTGCAGGAGAGCTCCATTTATGTTGTGCAATATGGAGAAAGTGGAGTGAGGTGCAGGGATTGACTGGAAGTCATGACCTGGAGCATTCTGTGAAAGGACTCTGGGAGGAAGAGAGAGAGAGAGAGAGAGAGAGAGAGAGAGAGATGGATAACATCAGAACAGCAAACGAGGAGGATGCAAGGAGAGAATAGCAAACCAACAAGAGAGGGAGATTTAGGAAAAGGTTTCTAACCCTCAGGGCTGTGAAGAGAGTCTGAAAATATGAATCCTAAAGTTTCCAAAACTAGAAGGCAAATTAAAAATTCCTAAATTTATTTTTTAAATCTCGTGAGATTTGTGGTCTAAGTTCTGATTTCCAAATGTTTGGTAGCAGCAATACTGCTTCCACTGATTCATTCTCAGAAAAAACCCAGAGGAGACTGGCTTTTTCGGTGACTTATTTTCTTCTGATGAGCCACTAAACTTAGCAAATTTAGTTAATAGGTAAATCTTAATCATTCCCTATAGTGCTAATTCTCAGTGGAGTGACAGAAATAAGTAATTCAGCCTAGTATATTTGTCAGCATATAGTGCCTTAGTAGTATAAAATGTCCAAGTCAAACAGTGCATGATTTCTTAAGTTTCCTTAGCACTACATTTGTTGATGGGAACAGTGGGCTAGTATGTGAAAATATAACTAATACTTAATAAATAATTATGAAATGAACAGTTTAATGCTTAAAGGTATATCAAAACAAGAAAGGTAGAGCCCAACCCCCTGATTTTTGGGCTAGTTTGAATTAATAGCTGGACCTCAACGTCACATCTTGGGGGTCTATGTATAATGGCTGTCATACATAGGCAAAACAGTACCCTAGAAACCATTAATTAGCTACAGACTATCATCTTCTATTTTCTCTTTAATGTGACCTAGCAATACCCAGGAGGAATATTAAAGAATGAAAGGGTGAAAGTATGGGTGGGACATTCAAAGAAATCCAAAGGGAGCAAATTCAAACCACATAAAATATATGTTTTCATTCAGGGTGGTGGAACTCATTGCCACCAGACTGTCAAGAATAATGCAAGATTTGAAGTGAGTGTATATATGGATCACAAGAACATTCAATAGTTAATGCTTGAAAAAGGAACATTTTGAAGGATTATAAGCTTCAGGTTTAAGCTAGTATTTAACTATTAAGGGTTATGATGGTGCAAACTTCATCAAGGTTTCATGCCTTGTCCTCTGAAACATGTGGTTTTGGCCAGCGTAGGAGATGTGATGCTGGCCAAATCAACTAGGAGAAAGCCCATGTTTCTATGCTATGATTTCAGGTTTGTACATGGGTGCAATCTAAGCAATAGAAATTCTAAAAGGCATTTTTCTGCATAACATGTATATCCTGTGGTGCTTTCCTTGGGGACCAATCAATTGTAAACCATTGTTACCTGTCTTCCTCAGCAAGAAAGACCTTTGGCATACTGATGGAGGAATGTGTGGGTCATGCCCTTGGTCACTGACCTAGATGGGGTGACCACTAGGCCCTCCCTCACTGACATCTCCAGTAGCCATGCCAACCTGGTTTCTCCACCTCCCATCTTTCTGGTCCCTCTGCCCCTGTGCTTGGTGCAATGAAGGAACTGTGGGGATGCAGGGGGTCCGGCAGCCCCACCCACCCACCACCAGGGGGCCAGGGGTATCTGGACCTATCGCTTCTGCTCCCTCCTGCAGAGGCTAGGTTGGCACAGCTGCCAAGATATCATCAGGGGGAGCGCCTCCGAAGAAGGTCCAGCTGGCACCCACCCACCAGGTCAGCGCCAGGGTCATTGCCCCCTCAGTACGCCACTGCTACTGCTGAACACGCTGGCCTCACAGTAGGAAAAGGGGAAGACACAGCAAATAGCCCACAGACACACCTCCCCCTGCTGCTGCTGCTGCCAACAGGGGCCAGGAGGCTCAAATGCAAATATTGACTTCCAGGCACTTGACACCCAAGATATGCCAATGCCAGTCTGTCTGCTTCACCAGCAAACTCCCAGAAAGTCTGCCAGTCCAAGCCTTGCACTTCAGGTAACATTCAGTGAATGCCAGTTCCCAAGCTCCCAGAGATGTCTGTCTGCAGTTTTTAGACACTCACAGAAATGGCCATGCATCCATGGAAACAGTGCAAACACCTGCCTGTTACTTTAGCTAAGAACCCACACTTCAATACAACACTGAGATGGTTTATGTTAGAGAACAAAACAGTTTGTTCCAGAGGTGGATTGGGTAGAATGTTACCTTTACTGCCAGCTTGTTCCACCTTGATGCCATGGGTGAGCAAAGAGGAGGGGACATTATAATCCTTTTATGCTTAAAAATATGCAGAAGTTTTCATTTCCAGTGACTCTCTGGAGACATTTATTTGGTTACACTACCACAGGGGCCTCAAACTCAAATCATCACGAGGCATGCATGAGGACTAGTATATTAGCCCAAGGGCTGCACCACTGAAACCTTTCATAAAAGGATACCAAATATAGCCAAAATGAAAAAATAAAGAGTAACATATATATACCAAGAGTAAGTAAGTAAGAATTACTCCTGTTCAAAATGGAGGTATCATCAGGAAGACAAAGAGTAAGTGAACACACTTTAAATTTTGCATTATCAATTATTTGAGAAATCCTAAGTGTTGTTATGGGCCACAGGAAATAACTATAGGGGCTGCATGAAGTCCATGGGCTGCGAATTTGAGCCCTTGTGCTACAACCTAAAATAAATGAATAACTATGTGGTGAGCATAATTATCCATACTTCTGCTTGCTGTTTACAGCTTTAACATACAGCACACAGGTGCTTTTCCTTTAAACTCATTAATTTTTGCAACAGAAATGACTTCACAATCCTTAACCAGCAAGGGGCAAAGGGGAAGAAAGGTGATAAGCAACATTCCCATCCAGCACCTTATGTAGGAGAGGAAGATAGCATACTTCTAGTTACATTTCATGTACAAGTTGTAGAAAGGAACAGCAGAAAAAGGAAGACAACATAGCTTTTAATTACAATCTTACTTATAGGACAGCAGGGCTGCATCTCCACTAGCCAAAGTTAGTTCGAACTTGTTAGTCCAAACTATTTAGTTTGAGCTTAGTTTCAAGTAACCTTGGGTTAGTTCAAACTAACAGCAAACTTCTTAGTTCGAACTAACAATGGGGCTATGTCTACACGGGGAGTGCTTGTTTCGAAACAACACGTTTCGAAACAAGCTGTTTCGAAATAATGTGTTATTTCGAAACAACTTATTTCGCTGGACAAAAACCATGTCTGCGAAATAAGGGAGTGAAATAGCAGGTCCACAGGAGGAGGGGCACATGTTGTCTCGGAACGCTTTGTTCCGAAACAACATGTCCGAACAGGGCTGTTTCGAAACCTCTGTTTCGAAACAACTCTGTTTCGACAGGTAACAAGGTTTAAGTTATTTCGCAAAGACCACGGCCATTTCGAAAGAAGCGGTTTGCTTCTTTCGAAATGGCCGTGCGTCGTGTGGCCATGGCACTCCTTATTTCGAAACAACCTCTGTTGTTTCGAAATAAGGAGTGTGTGTGGACATACCCTGGGTGCGTTCATACAGGAGTCTTATTTCGAAACAACAGAGGTTGTTTTGAAATAAGCAAGGCCACGTTCACACGAGGCACCGTTGTTTCAAAACAACTTAAACCCCATGTGGGGATGAAACAACGTTGTTTCGAAATGATTGTTTCGAAACAATGCCATCTGAACATGTTGTTTCGAAACAATGGCGACTCGTTTCGAAATAACTGTTGTCTGATCATGCTATTTCGATTCCTGCTTTTTTCCTTAATTCGAATTAACAAACTGTTAATTCAAATTAACTTATTTTGAAATAAGGCGTTATTTTGATGCAACTTGTATCAAAATAACCCCATGTGTCAGAACATAGCCAATGTGTTCTAGTTTGAACTAATGCTTAGTTTGAACTAGAACATGTTTTTACTTTGAACTAGCCACCTTAGTTCAAACTTAGTAAGTTTGAACTAAGGGTTAGTTTGGGTCTTGGATGGACTTAGTTCAAACCAATGTTCGAACTAAGACTATTCCTTAGTTTGAACTAAGAAAAGCCTAGTGTGACTATGGGCTAAATTAGTCCAGATTAAGCCTGTTTAATTGGGACTAATTTATCAGTGTAGGCATAGCCCAAGGCTTGCCTGTGCTGTGACTCCACTACCATAGTAGCTATCATTAGTCAGGTATTTAGTTTAACTCTTTCCTACAGTTTACAGTAAAACTAAGCCTAAGTTTAGTAACAAAGAATGTAGATTTCAGTGATATTAAGCAAGAGAAAGAGACAGGTATGGTTATACGCAAAACAAAAATAACAAGCATTCCAGTGACCAAAATATATATTTAGCAAGTGGCAATCTTTGACTCAGCAGCTCCTCACTTAAACCAAAGGGTGCTGATCCCTATGTCTCCATAGAGATAACTAACAACGGAATCCCCTCTTTTCCTTTTTATAGTGCAAAAAGCTCTTGAAATGCATTCTTTGAAAATTAAGCCTAGCCCTAGACAAAGTTTTTCTTCCCAGCTGCTTGTGCTCAGAAAGCTGATGCCATGCTATCTTCTCATCCTACTGATAACTGGTGTTTACCTCAGATGCAAATGTACTTTCATTGTCTCTGGCTCACAAAGCTAGATCCAAGCAGACAGGAGAATTCACATTCCTTTGTCTAGGACAGGCTTTTTTTTTTTTTCTCCTAACCAATTATCACCAACAACATGTCTTGAGAATGTATTTCCAGCACAGATGCATAATACTTTATACACAACCCATACATATATACTGCCCAGTAATATTAATAATAAACAGTGTCACCAGTTTGTATATGATACTTTGCTAGTTTGGGTAAACATGCTATCACACGGGCCTCCTGGGATACCCTTCTGAATGTGCCAAAATCAGGGCAAGTTGCAAAACCAGGGGCCAAACTCCTGGGTGGTACTTAAACAGTCTCCCAGTCAGTAACAAAACATCCTTCTGATTCTCCACTCTGGTCATCACCAAGCATAACAAAATAGAAACAGCCACCTTTAGGCCCATCAGCTCCTATGGTCCCCCCAGCCGCTGGGTCTCTTACAGACATAAGGCAGGCTTAAGAGCTGTGCCTAATAGCTTCTGAAGGGGGGCGTCTAATCTGCATGGGTCCTGTATTAGCATGAACACAAAAAGCACAATTAGGTATTAGCATAGTGGGTGCAGGGTATAGTGGGTAATTGTATTTGGGGTTAATCTGATCACAAATCTGTCAATATCTGCAGTTCTACTGAGGGGAAATATGAAATACTGTCTTTTGTGAATTGCTACTCTCTGTTTGTTTCAAATCTGTCTGGGTTAGTTAAAGGGTAAGAACTACCCTTTGTTGAAAAGAGATTTGTAGGAAAGGCAACAGTGTGTTTCAGGCTGAGGGGGTGGGGGTTGATTGGATAAAGGATTTATGTTGTTCTACTGAGATCTTTGTCATTTAACTAGGGATAGCTGTTTGCAGCTACTTGGAGTTAAGAGCTGGAATCACTAGAAAAAGAAGCAAACTCTCTCTGAGCTCAAGTCAGTAAAGAGGAATAGCAAAGGAATGAGTCAGCAGTGAGCTGGATGGTGTGAATGACTGGTAGGTGGAGTTAGCAGACAGTGCTATTGGATGGAGTGAGTGGTCAGTGGATGGTGCTTGCATAAAAGACACTCCCTAGTAGGGAGTTCCCTTTAAGGTTCCCTCTAAGGTTTGGTGGCTTGTGTGCAAAATTTTCAACCCATGTGCAAAATTTTTTCTGAATAAAAGTTGTGTGCAAACTTGTGCAACAAAAATTATTGAAAAATCTAGACCAATGAAAAATTAATATAAACTATTTAAAGTTGTTTTTATTATTAAAATCACCCAATTTATTTAAAATTTACCCAAATTGCTATACAATCAAAAGAAACTAATCCATGGCTTTCAAACAACCCAAGAACAAAGTTATATTCAATCTGGATCCCAGGTGTCACAATTCTGCCTAATACCCTCATCTCCTGTGTTCTAAATGCAGAGTTACAGTTCACACGGAAGTCAGCTAATTATCACTGAGCATTTAAGATACACAAGGAGTCGTGTGGCACTTAAAGACTAAGATTTATTTTTCGCATGAGCTTTCGTGGGAGACTCCTTGTTTTCCTGGAATGGACTAACATGGCTACCCCTTTGGAAACTGGCAGCATTTAAGATGTCTTGATGGTCCCAGAGGGGTAAATTCTATTGCAATTTTAAAAATCAAAAGAAGATTCCAGACATCTCTTTTCAGGAAAATGCTGCTACAAGAAGGGTGCTAAACACAGCTGAGATCAAAACAATGGGCTTCTAGCTGCTTTAAGATAAGGCTACAGTATTTCTTAAAAGCCTATTTTCAGTCCCTTGTATCTTTACCTGCCCCATCATTTTGGGGCTACATTTCAACTTAAGAGAAAATCTCTACCAAAATACCACATTACTTCAATGCATTATGGTTTCTTCTGATGGACAGATTAGGGTGCATAGTGTAGAGAATAATCTCATGGCTCCTTTGACTCCCAGTCTTTTGGCTGTTACTATATTTAAAACAAGTACTTATCTGAGATCTCCTTACATCTCTAAGATTTCTGTGAATTATTCTTCAAAGCATATGATGAAATGGGGTTTTCTCCCATGAAAGCTCATGCAATCAATATATTTGTTAGTCTTTAAGTACCACAAGACTCCTTGTTTGTTTTGTAATGAACTGTTGTGATTTACAGGATTCTGGAGAAAACATGTTCCAAGTTCTTTGAAGGCCCAGGGTTAGCATGCTCAAACACTCTCACTGTTCAGTCACTCCACTTAAGTAACATCCACACTAGCTTTCAGGAAATATACAACTGATTTTTAGATTTTTCACCTCCACAGCTTTATCTAGTTGTAGAAGGGACCTTTTGGCACCATGTACTCCGTTTCCCACTTGAGGAGTTTCAAACTTCAGGGTATGAATGGTACTTACTCTTTGCCATACCTCTTGTTTAGAAAGCTGAAGAATTGACCCAATTCCGACTCGCTAAGCTCCCTGCCCCCATTCCAGCCCTCCTAAACCCCACCCCCCAGCTTCCCATCTTCATGCCACCTCTTTCAGCCCCCCCAAGCCCTCCCCAGCCCACTATCCTGACCCCTTCTCCCCCCTCCCCACATGCCCTCCCTGCCCCCATGCTTTCCGTGCCAGCTGCCTGACCAACCCCCTCCCCCTCCCAGCCCTCTTTACTGGCCAAAGAGCTGGGCGGGGGGCAGGAGGCCACGGTGCTGGCCGGCATGGAGGAGCCTGGGCTGGAGGCTGGGGCTGGCCACGCGAACGGCCAGGCCCCAGCTGGAAGAGGCGGAGCCTCCACAGGCTCTAGGGAGGGGATGGAGGAGTGGCAGGGCTGACCCAAGGCTGCAGACCCTCCCTTCCTCCAGCCGAGGGGCTGGGCTGAGGCTCGTGCCCGGACACAGCACTCCAGCGCATCTCCCCTCAGCCATGCTGCCACCCTGAACTGCCCCATGCGCAGGGGCAGGTAAATCCTGCGCGGCAGGATTTTTTTAAGCGCGCGGCCGCGCTGCCATGCGCCTTAGAGGGAACAGTGGTCCCTACATACCCTAGGGTTGGTTGGGAGCCTAGTTAGCACTGATTCCCCAGATCAGTGCTGGTTTTGCTATTAAGTCTTGTATGTTCTGTTATGTGGTGTGGGTTGTTGGAAACCTTGCTCTGTACTGATTTCTGTTATTTGGTCTTTTGCGCTCTGTTTTGCTACTAGTAAAAATTCTGTTTACTGCACTCAGACTTGTGATTGTGAGTGGGGAAGCCTTATCCCTTTTAGGGTGCCCAGGGAACAGTTCAGGATTTCCCAGAGATCTGGGTGGGGGCTCGAGCTGGTTGGTGGTGTTACATTATTGGGAAACCCCTAGGTATAGAACCCGGCCCTTGTTCTGCCAGCCTGCCATGGCAGAAGGGTTAACAGACATAGGTTCTCCTGGCCCCAAAGGGTCAGCCACATCACCCGGAACAGTATAGGCTTGGATCTTACCCAAAATACCACACTGCTAGCCAATCTTTTAGTAACTACAACTAAATGTTTAATATAAAAAAGAAAACAAACAAACCATGAGAGATGTTAAAGGGTCAAAGTGAATCACATACATACAAATAATTTAGAGTCCATAGAAGATAAATCCTTGTTTCACAGCTTCAGTTGTTAGAAAATCAGTTTTAAGGAATGGAGACCACATAATCCAAGTGTAGAATTTGTTCTAATTCTCCCCCATGAGAATTAGTAGGGTAGTTTCCAGGCCAGTGCTGCCTGGGATCTCAATTCTGCAGCCAAAACTTTCCCTGAGAAGCTTGGACAGATGTGAGATAAAGGGATTATGTTCCTCACTCCCTTTTATGGTGTAGTAAGGTTGGCATTTGCAGGTCATTTCTTCCTGTGGGCTTGGAGGACAGTTCCCAGGTAATTAAGCGGAGAATAGTGATGAATATTGTCTTTTGAAGTAAAACCTTCACCTCCTGGGCACCACAGGTAATTATCTGCATTAGCACCATCAACAGACAGTTTACATTGATACATCAAAAGTTCATCTAGATGTTAATGTTTCAACCTCTTCCAACAGAACAATAGTGACAGACAGAGAAGCAGTTCATTTATCTTGCTATCTTCTAAAAGGATTTATGTAAATTCCATTAATAACCCACTATTGATACACTTGTATATCAAAGCCCTAGCCTAATTGGAACACTACCATTATATTTTCCTATAATATGTCTTTAAAGGTTAGATTTGGGTCATGTATTTTACAAAGATGGCTTGGCCTTCTCAGGCCTTGCATGACATATGCTGTGAACAGTGTGCCCTTTGCTCTTAAGATCACAGTCACAACCAAAGTCAGGCAACATCGTGTAACTTGTAAAGCTAGCAGGAGTTTCAAGCAAGCCTGGATGAGTTAGAGATGTGACTTACATGTTCACTCAATGTATATTCCAATGTAGCTACAGTGAATTCAGTGGGCTTGTTTGCAGCTTATGCCAGAGTGAAAGGAGAGATGGACCCACATCTTCTTTTGCATGTTTATCTTGGACGATTGTCACTTATGATTCTGAAAATCAAGGGGGGGAACTCACAAAGTGAAACCAGAAGAATGGCCCCTGCAAGCCAAAACTACCTTCCGTGTTTACATTTGACAGAGTTTTGCTGAGCTCATCTGTTCTGTGTATGAACTACTAATCTAGCGTCAAGCTTTACTTCCCATTCTCAATGGCCAAACCCTGACACATGCTACCAGTCACTGTTCTCTTGAGAAAAGGAGAAAATTCTAGCTCTTCAAATAGCTGTATGGCATTATGTTATCTTTAATGCCTCATATACATCTCATATATCTTTAGTCCTTCATGGCTTGATCCTGCACACAGTAACTCCAAAAGAATCTAACAACAGTACCACTAATGCCTTGCTCTTATACTGTGCTTTTCATGGGAAGAAGCACAAGGAACTTCACAAAGGAGGTCCCCATTGTCATCACATTTTACAAGTGGGGAAACTGAGGCACAGACATGCAAAGGGACTTGCTCAAGCAACCATCAAAAGCAAACCTGGAATAGGCCCCAGGTCTCTTGAGTTTTATTTCTGTGCTGTAGCCCCTGAATGTGTTTTATTGTTGGCTCAGTTGCAGTTGCTCAGCAACTTACAAGATTGCCATTTTGAACTGGGAGCACTTTCACTTTGCACAGCTGTAAATGACATGGGTACCGGACTGGGGGAATCAGGTCCATAATTCTGTGAAGAAGCCCTTTGTCTACTGAATTTTGTTTGTTCTGCTGGATTTATGTTTCCAGTGAAGTCTTTGAAATTACAGCAACACCTCTTCAACAAATTCCTGGTAAAAGAGCAGCTCATCTGGTTTGGTAAGGTTCTTTGACAGATTTCTTTCTTTTTCTTTATGCCTTTCATTCTCCCTAAGCGAAAGTTATTACAAAAAGTAATTGGAAAGACACCTCAACATACAACTGCTAATAGATGGCTCTGACAACGCCCCCACACTTCATAAATATATTGAAATGTCAGCTTTTCTGTGTTTGCTTTTTATGCTCTTCTTTTTATTATTGTTGCTGCCCTTCTGAACTTGAGAGTAGGTAATTATTCCATGCTCTCCTCCTGATTAAAGTCCAGAATTGTTGGTTGTGAAATTGGCCAGTCCAGACTGACAGAGCACTTTGGGAACAAAATGTATTTCATATGACACAGAGCACGTCATCTAACCTCCCTGTTTCCTTTTTTATTGTTATTCTCTGCAGCACTGGATCACAACATTTCTCTCTTTCCCATTCCAGTTTTTCTGGTGCTGAATAACCCAGTGGACAATTCTTATACTTCCTGCAAATATGCAAACATTGACCAGTCAGTGAATACTGAAGCTCTATCTTTGGAGCTTAATTCCACTCTAGCAGCTTTGCATTGGCTCCTTCTCCTCCCCAGGACTGTTGGTAAAACAAAAAAAAAGGACCTTTAAAGCTATCCCCCCAAAAACCTGCCTGCTTCCCCACCCCACAGCTCTTACCTGGCCCAGATGCACCCCCACATCGCCCCACCACCACCAGCCTACCGGTGGCTCTGCCAGGCTGCACCCCTCCCCCTCCCCCCCGCTTTTTCCTAGACTGCTCTCACAACCTGGCCCAGCCCGCCTCCCACGTGGCCTGACCAGGTCCCTCCCTACCCAGGCATGGCCTGTGGCCACTGGCCCACCCAAAAAGCTACTTCCCTGGGATCATCATTCACCATCATTCACCACTAGGAAAGAAATCTTTACCCTCATTGCTGCCTCCAAACACACTGCCTGGGCCAGAGGGAGGGATTTAAATCTCCCTTCTCATCTCCAGCTCTGCTGGTGCTGCAGGGGGGGAGGAGCTGGTAGCTTCTCTCACTGCTCACAAGCTGAGCTCAGGACAGGGAGGCAGGCTATGTGGGAAAAAAAAAAAAAAAAAAAACTAGGAGTCATGTGGCACTTAAAGACTAATAGATTTATTTTTCGCATGAGCTTTCATGGGAGAAAAATCCCACTTCGTCACATGCCAGGGCTGCAGCTTGGAACACTGACTGGGACATTCAGGGCCCATGCCACATATGTCCTTTGCCAGCAGTGCCCCTGCATCTCACCTGTTTATTTGGAGCAGTAATGATTTTGGTGTAGAGTGTGTGTCTGGGGAAATATAAACCATGGGGTCTCGCAGTATGCATCATCTAAGTCCTTAGGATTATCACTCTGTGACAGTTCATGAAAGCAGCCTATTCAAGAAAAGTACAAAAGTCTTGGGACATTAGGTGTGTGTTTAAGAGTAGGATTTTCAAAACAGCTTAATTTAGGAGTACAAATCCAACTGAAAGTTGGTAGCTACTTTTCAAAATCCAACTCTATGCTTTAGAATGGTAAACTGAGGCCTAGTTCTTTTGAATTTGATAATCTGAAAAGTTGTTTCAGCTATCACATCTAACTATATCTGTCACTGCAAGGTGCTACGAAGCTGGGAAGATTATCGTGAAGAACATATTTTTGTATGTTTTCGTTTTAGAAGGGAAAATATAATGGAATTATATTGCATCACTTTATTTCCTTTGCAGATGACACTAAAGGTGGCTGTTTTTTTCCATGGTCTCTCTGTGACAGTATAATAATTCATTTTGAATCATGGTAACATCAGACTATTTCTCTTCTTAATTATTGTTCCTTACAAGTACAAAACAGACATGAAACAAAAGAAAATTACAAGTACTCTCATATCTCATGGAAACCACTGTGAGTAAATTATGTACCAACCCTCCTCTCCAGAGGGTTATAAAAACAAAATGAAAATGAACTACACTGCATCTAAGGTTTAAAAATATATACCACAGTATATATGATACATATAGATGCAATATACAGAATATAAATGAGAACATGTGCTTCCTTCAGAATCCTTAGACATATTATTCAGCAGTGCCTCTGATTCTTGTGTCACAGTTTTGCTTGGTTCTTTAGCAAATTGTAAATTCATTGGAAGTGTGGATTCATAGAGAAACGTGCCAAAAATGAGGGTTTTTCAGATGGACTTGTGGGCTGACATTGATTCTGTCTTTCATTTTAAAAACCTCCAAGAATGCTTTGCCATTCATTTTCGACTGGTGCTTAACTTACTGTTTGCCATCTCTTATGGGACTGGTTCCTTCCATACCTAAAAGACTAGCTGTAGAAACTAAGGTCTATATGCCATAATCCTTCGTTGCAGGACTACTACCCACACCATTCTAGCTGTTGACAAAAGATGCAGGCAAAAGGTACAAAATGGCAGCTGGCAGCAGCACTATTTCCACACACAAGGCTGATCTCTGCAGCCTTCATGCCCAGGAATACATGGGTAAGGGGGGGGGGGCGGCTTCCTGCATTGGGCCCCCATCTGGGTCCTGACACTTACTTTCCAGCAGGGGTGTTGCTGCCATGGAGTCCAGGGGGTGTCAGCCCCCCTGAGCCTCAGGTCCAGCCCCCACTAATTTTAGCCTGCAAGGCCCAAACTCAGTGAGTCTGTCTGCTTGACAACAGCTGCTGCCCACCCTGGAGCATGCAGCTGAGTAATCTAGGCCAGGGCAGTAGCAGCGAGGGAATTTTAAATCCCTCTGCAGCCAGGCACTGCCTGTAAATCCTAGAATCATAGAATCCTAGGGTTGGAAGGGACCTCACAGGTCATCTAGTCCAGCCCCCTGCCAGAGGCAGGACCACTCCCACTAAACCATCCCAGTCATGGTTTTGTCCAGCCGGGCCTTAAACACCTCCAAAGATGGAGATTCCACCACCTCCCTAGGCAGCTCATTCCAATGCTTCATCACTCGCCTAGTAAAAAAGTTTTTCCTAATCTCCAGCCTCAACCTCCCTAACTGTAACTTGGGGACCATTGCTCCTTGTTCTGTCCTCCATTACTACCGAGAATAGTCGAGCTCCATCCTCCTTGGAGCATCCCTTCACGTAGTTGAAGGTTGCTATCAAATCCCCCTTCAAGCTTCTCTTCTGCAGACTAAATAAGCCTAATGCTTTCAGTCTTTCCTCATAGGGCTTGTGCTCCAACCCTTTAATCATTTTGGTTGCCCTCTGCTGAACTCTTTCTAGCATGTCTGTACCTATTGAAAACAAGGGTGGTGGGTGGGCATAAGCTCACCCACTTCTAAAACCCCTCCCCCAGCCTACGGGGAGGTGGCACAAGACTCGTTTTCAAGAAATTTCATGGGACAACTCAAGAAATAACAGGGATGGGTGTGAGGGTCACAGGTTTATAATAAGGGTTTCAGAAGGGGACACCGAGCAGAGACACCCGGACAGTGTCCACTGCTCTCGAAAGGTGTCCAGGGAGCCAGTGGACACCGCCCAGAGGAACTCTGCCCGGAGACGTGCACGAACAAGGAACCGGAAATAGGCCCCACAGTCACAGGCCCTTCCCTCAGCCAACCTCCCTTTCCTGGTCTTATAGATGGCTACTTTGGCGTAGGCCAGGAGGAGGTTGGCAAGGAGGTCCTGCAACTTTGTGGGGCCACGGAGAGGGAGCGCATAAAGGAATAAGTGAGGGGAAAAGTGCAGCCAGAACTTCAATGAGAGGTTCTGGAGGAGCCGGAAAAGGGGCTGCAGCCTGGTGCACTCCAGATATATGTGCGCCAGCGTCTCCCTCACACCACAGCAGGGGCAGGTGTTGGGACGAGGGGTGAACCGTGCCAGGTACACACCTGTGCTTACATCTCCATGCAGGAGCTGCCAGCTGATGTCCCCGGCGGGCCGCAGGATGAGGGTAGTATACAAACTGGCCCACCGGGGGTCCTCGCCCTCCACAGGTGGGATAAGATCCCGCCACTTAGTGTCGGGGCGGGATGCGAGGGTGAGGAAATGGATGGTATGCAGCACAAATGTGTACAGATATTTACGGGTCGCGGTTTGAAAAGAGACTGGCTGCAGATCTAGCAGCCAGCTCGAGGTATGGGGCGTGGACGGCCAGGGGGGCTAACGGGGCTGTGGCCCAATCAAAAGCTCCAGAGGGCCAGGGCTGAGAGGGGGGCGGGGAGTACCCTCTCGCAGGACCCGCTCGAGGTAGGATCGAGCAATGGGAGACAAGGCTGCCTTCACCTCCTGGAGTAGGCGTCGGGGGGTACGTGGAGTGGAGCGCCCCATGCGCAGAGCTAGCTCATGGGGATCCACCCAGTCCCCCTGAGCATAATCCAGGAGGTCTTCAACCCTGGTGACACCTGCCAGGACCAGCCTCCGCCTCACAGAGGGGGCCTCCACCACCTGCACACCGAGATGGAGGTTGTGTAGCAGGGGCTCTGCAAGGAGGTCCACCCCCTCGGTGGGTACAACTGATCTGGAAGCCACAATGAGCCTCCAGGTCCAGAGGAGGTCATGGTAGAAGGCCGGCAGCTTGGAGAGGTCTCACAGACATCCTCTCAGATCGACATAAAAGAGCTGCCAGTTGTATCGGAGCCCTCGGTAGCGGCAGAGGAAGCTGCACGCCAAGTGGCTCCATGCTGGACTACCTACACTATACAGGAGTCTCTGCAGGGCCTGGAGGTGGAAGGTGTGGACCTGGCTGTAGATACAGCACAGGCCTTCCCCTCCTTCCTCCCGGGGGAGGCTCAGAACCCAGGCAGATACCCAGTGTAGTCCTGGCCAGAAGAACTCCAGAATAGTCCTCTGGAGCTTGGCCAGGAAACCCGGGGGTGGGGTCAGGGTGTTGAGCTGGTGCCAGAGCATGGACAGGATGAGCTGATTGATGACCACTGCCCATCCCCGAATGGAGAGGCACTGCAGCAGTCCTGTGCATCTCCGGAGCTGGTCACTGACCCTGCCCTCTAACTCCTGCCAGTTCTCATCCAGGGAGGGATGGGTGGCAGAAAGGTAAACACCCAGATAGAGCAGCGGACCCACACTCCACCGAATGGCCTGAAGCGCAGGTGGGAGGAAGCTCACTGGCCACCTGGCCCCTACCATCAAGCCAGAGCTCTTGACCCAGTTGACCCAGGCGGAGGAGGCTGCCGAGTAGATGGCCAGGCAAGCCTCCAGCCGCGCCAGGTCACCCAGGTCCTGGACCAAAGGAAGTACGTCATCAGTGTACGCTGACAAGACCAGCCTCAGCTCCAGCTCATGGAGCACCAACCCCGTCAACCTCCAGCGGAAGAGACAGAGGAAGGGCTTGATGGCCAGAGCATACAGCTGGTCCAACAGCGGACAGCCTTGACGCACTCCTCGCCCGAAGCTGACCAGTTCGGTCAGGGTCCAGTTGAGATTGACCAGACACTCTGCAAAGGTGTACAGTGCCCACAGAAACCCCACAAAGCGGGGCCCGAAGCCAAACGCCTGCAGGGTGCCCAGGAGATACCCGTGATCCATCCTGTCGAATGCCTTCTCCTGGTCCAGGGCCAGAAGGGCGAACGACAGATCGTCCCTACACCCAAGCTCCAAGAGATCCCAGACCAAATAGAGATTATTAAAAATGGAGCGGCCCGGGACGGTGTAGGTCTAGTCTGGATGGATCACGTCCTGCAGCACGGACCCCAGGCTCAGCGAGATGGCCTTGGCTACTATTTTATAGTCCATGCTGAGGAGCGAGACGGGATGCCAGTTCCGGAGGTCGTGGAGGTCCCCCTTCTTAGGCAGCAAGGCCAGCACCGCCCGCCGGCAAGAAAGGGGGAGCGCTCCACACTCCTCGGACTCAGCCCAGATGATGGCGACTTCCGGGCCGAGGGCTTCCCAGAACGTGCGGTACAACTCCACGGTCAGCCCGTCCGTGCCTGAGGATTTATTGGTGGGCATGAGATGCAGGGCTTCCGAGAACTCAGCCAGAGTGAGAGGTAGCTCCAGCCAGTTCCGGTCACCCTCGCTGATCGTGGGAAGTTCATTCCAGAGCACCCTGCAGGCATTGGCTTCGGTCGGATCCAGGGAGAAAAGACCAGCGCAGAAGGCCCTGGCCCTTCCATGCATCTCCTCCGGATCCGTGAGGGGGGTGCTGTCTTCTGCCAAAAGGCAGGTGACGTACTTTTTAGCCTCCCTCCGTTTCTCCAAGGCATAGAAGAAGCAGGAGCCGTGATCCATCTCCCGAAGGAGATGGTTGCGAGATCAAACAAAAGCTCCCCGGGCCCAAAGGTCCTCGAGGGACCGGAGCTCCTCCCACTTCTTCTGGTGTGCCCTGCAGAGGGATGGATCCTCAGGGCTGGCGTCCAAGTGCCTCTCCAGTTCTAAGACCTCCCGTTCCAGCTGCTCTATCGCCCCATCCCTCCTCTGGCTGGCCCCCCAAGTGTAGTCGTGGCAGAAGAGCCAGGCACACACTTTCCCCATGTCCCACCAACGCCGCGCTGAGGGAAAGGCAGTCCTCTGCTCCCACCAGGCCAGCCAGAACTCCCGGAAGGACGCCATGAACCCCATGTCCTCCAGCAGGCTATTATTAAAATGCCAGTGGGCTGGCCCCGGCCTCTCCGCTGAGAGAGAGGCCGTCACGGTCACCAAATGGTGGTCCGAAAAAGGGGCTGGCTGAATGCCGGAGCAGTGGACCCATGCGAGATGACCTCAGGACAGATATATACGGTCCAACCAGGAGTGGCGTGACTGATCGTCCCCCACCCGGACATAGGTGAAGGTCACCTCATCATCCGGGTGGTGGTCGCGCCAAATGTCCACCAGGGGGTGATGGTTTACTATCTCCCTGAGGACGTCTGTGGCAGCCGGGACTGCTCGGTCCCTGTCCGGTCCAGCTCCTTGAGGGTCGTGTTAAAATCCCCACCCAGGACCAGGCACTCCCGAGGATCCAAAGTGCCAAGGAACGTGGCCGCCTGCCGGAAAAATTGCACTTGCTCCGGGCCTGATGTCAGGGCGTAGACATTGACCAAGTTCAACGTCAGCCCTTCCTTGTGGACCCGGAGGTGCAGCAGGTAGCCCAGCACAACCTCGGCGACCCCCAGCACCTCTGGCTGTAGGTCAGGGGAGAATAGGGTGGCCACACTGCTGGAGCATGTGGACAGATGACTCAGGAACACCCTGTTCCCCCACTCCAGCCGCGAGCTGGCCTCAGCAGCTGGATCTGTGTGGGTCTCCTGCAGGAAAACCACAGAGTACCCCCCCTCCCAAAGGAAGGAGAGCACCTGGGTCCTGCGCAGACCCACCCTACAGCTTCTGGCATTTAAAATTGCGAAGATGATTGGGGCCATGAGAAGGGCTGGAGGGGATCCTCAGAAGTGGCAGGAGTACCAGCAGCCTCCGTCGGGCCACGCAACAATCCGCGACTGACCCCGAAGGTCATGAGTGAGTTGTGGAAAGTGTGGGTCCTCTGATAGGCCGCAGCATCCTGCTTCCCGGTCCCTTTGCCCTCCTTTAGTAGGGCCCTCACGGCCTGGAGGACAAGATGGAAATACCCTCAGTGCTGCAGAGTGAGCTGCACCCAGCTCCTGGCCCCACAAGTGTCTGCCAGGAACACACGCAGCTCCTCCCACAGTGCCATGGGGTCTAGGTCCTCCAGTCAGGTCCCTGTGATGGCCCCATAGCTACCCGGGGTGGAAAGACAGGGCGCAGAGCCCCATCTTGGCTCCGATGTCATGGACACCGAGTCACCCGGCTGAGCCCCTGGCACAAGGAAGGGTGGCAGTGGAGGGAAGACAGCAGCCCCGGGGACAGAGGGAGCCACAAATACCGCACCCCGGGAATCAGTCGATGGAAAGGGCAAAGACACGATCCCGGGGGCGGCAGCAATAGGGGATGGGGCTAGAGTAGGACTTGGGGTAACATCTGAGGGAAGGGTGGGAACAGGGTCAGGAACGACATTGGTGGACACAGGGGAAGGGGTAGGGGTTGAGGCAGGGTCCCCGGTGGTTAAACCACCGAGGCGCAGCTCCCCTTGACTGGGTGCAGGATTTTCTAAATAGGAATCGGGGGCGGGGTCCGTGCCGACGCTGGGTATAGCAGTGGGAGTGGGTGGATTTTCTCTGTCCTCAGCGTCAGATGCGGGGGGAAAAACAAGTGGGGGAAGGGGCAGCTGTCCCGCTGGGGACAACACCCTGGGACCCAGCTGTTCGGTGCTGGCCATCGCCTCAAAAGGCTTGGCAGCCGCAATTGGGATACCAACAGCAACCGGGCAGGTGGAGCAACCCAGGGGTGTCCCCGGAATAGAAGCAGGGATAGCAGACAAAGGTTGGGGCTCAGGCTGGATCTGGGGCATGGGAGGGGGTGGCGAAGCATTGTTGCCACCCAGACCAAGGCCCACTGGGAAAGGGTCGTCCTCCCTTGGAGCTATCAAGGTTAGACCCAGGGCCTCGATCTCTGCGAAGATGGAGCCTAAGTCCTCCCCTGCCTCAACTGATGGTGGTGGTGTAGCAGGTTCAGGGGGGACAGAAGCGGCTTCATCCGCAGCCTCTCCAGGAGGGGGATTAGCAGGGACTCCTGCAAAGGGGTAGTGCTGTTTCCCTCCTTCACTGCATCCATCTCCTCGGCTGGTGCCTCCCACTGGGCCTCAACAAAGGGCGCAGCAAGCGGCTCATCATTTACATTGTTTTGGTTGGTATCAGCCCCCCGCAGCGACTTTCGGGGGGCCTCCTCCCCTTCTGATGTGATGGGGAGGGACTGAGCCTTCTTCTGCTTGCTGCGTTTCCTCTGTAGGAGAGCCTGGCCCTCTAAGATGGTATCAGAGGGCCGACCAGCAGAGGCACGGATAAACGGCAAGGGCGAAGACTTATCAGGGGAGAGGATCAGGGGAGGGGCATCATGGGGATGGGAACCTTCCCCCTGGGGTGCGCCCTCTCCCATGTCTGGGGCCACCACGGCAGCTGCTCTCTCCTCTCTGGGCCCCGTCCCAGGTGGTTTGGTGGGGGTGGCGACGGGGCCCGCCTCTCCTCTGGGCATAGTGGGGTAGTTATCCCCATGTCCCGAGAGGCAGTGGCAGCTGTTCTCTTTGAAGGAGAAGGAGAGGCAGCTTTAGTGGCCTGGTGGCTGAGGTCGCCGGCAGTGGTATGGCCGGCACTCGTTTCAACCTCGGGGGGCCCAGTTGCTCCCTCTTCATGCCGTGCCAGGGGACAGTCCCTCCGGACATGCCCCATGGCCCTGCAGAGGAAGCACTGAGCCTCCCCCGAGGAGTAGAAGATTTTCTAATGGGCCCCTTGATGGGGCACCAAAAAGGACCCCTCTAATGCTACTCCGTCATGTGCCCCCACCGGTGGCAGTTAGAATTGGACCTGCCGGCAGAAGGACAAGACGTGCCAGAGGGCGGGGTCCTTACAGCCCAGTGGGAGAGGGCTGATGACAGATATCGGCTTCCCCAGGGTGGAAAGGAGGGGAAGGAGGGCGGCATTGGGGAGGAAGGGAGGGACAGAGGTGAGGACCACCCGTACACCCAGGTCCTCCAAGGGTTCCACCGGAATGTGGACACCCCCAACCGCCAGGCCCCTAACAACCGCTTCCTGTGCGGCGGCCTCTGATGCGAGGAAGAACACTATCTTTCCATACATCTTTGAGGCCGCCACAATAGCCAAGGGCCCCATGACCCTCATCATTGCCCACACGTAAGTTCTATATGGGGCGAGGCAGCCACCAGGAGGCAGTGCCTCCTGGTCAAGGAGGGGAAGAGGCCCCGGCGTCCCGAAATGTTATTCGAGGAGGTGGTGCGGGCAGATGGTACGGTGGTGGGTGGAGGGGTGGCAGCTGCCTGGGCATACGATCTGGGGGCTGAGGATCCCCCAGAACTGGTGGAGGGAACAGCAGGGGAAGAAGGGGCCATGGCCGATGGTGGGGCCGCGGGAGCAACAGGGCCCTTGCTCGCCTTTTTCCCCTTGCTCTTTTTGCCAGCCGAGGAAGTGGTGGCAGCAGCAGTGGAGGTCTCAGCTGCGCCCCCTACTGCAGGTGCCCCGCTGGGGTTGCTAGAGGTGGGAGGGGCAGCAGCTACAGTCAAAGGAGAAGCCACAGGGATAGACGGGGGAGCAGGTTCATGGAGGGGTTCAGGGGGGACTGGGGAGGTCTCCATATTTCTACAGAGGGACTGACAGAAAGGGAAACCTGTGATGGGTAAACAAGGTGAGGAACAAAAGGGGAAGGGGGGCCAGGGAAAACCACTCCTCCCTGCTAGGCTGCAGGCAAGGGAGGAGGGTGCCAAGGGAAGAGGGATCGGGAACTTTAAGGCTTAAAGGGCTGGCTCCTCCGGCTGCACTGGGTGGGAAGAGTCAGTAAACTATCCGGGGGTGCAGTGCACAGGGGGAAAAAAACATGGGAGAAAGCTCATGCGAAAAATAAATCTGTTAGTCTTAAATGTTACCAGCTTTGCCCACTAACTCGGGGTATGCTCATTTATTAGGGTTGCTTTCTCTATGGGGAAGATGGTAATTCTATTAGTGTGCTGCTTGTGTCACTTGTGTTTCTATATAGGTGCATCTAAGCGGACCGGGTCTATCAGCACTCTCAGCTGACCCCTTATGTGTCCCTGAACTCAGTAGGCTGGGTCACACAGCACTTCTCAGCTGCTACCCTTATGTGCCCCTGTACCGCACCAAACTAGGCTTGATTATGGATCTTGAGCAGGCTGGGTCACACAGCACTTCTCAGCTGCTACCCTTATATGCCCCTGGACTCAATCAGGCTGGGTCAAAACAGCAGCTGTCACCCTTATATGCCCCTGGAGTCAATCAGGCTACTATCCCTATCAATGAGCAAACCTTACAGGGTTGTGGGCATTATAGGGATCTTTGGCTAGGTAATAGAAGTGTTGCTGCAAAGCGATATAAAGAAACGAAGACCACAAAGGAGAGGGAACGATGTCTTAGAAGAGTCTGGAAACTGGCTTGATAACAAAAGGCATTTTATTGCTAGGTATCTAAAACTTGCACTAATAATAATAATTACAAAGGAGAGAAGAATACCCCAAAATACCCAGTGACAGCATTGATAAACATACAAGAAAAGAAGAACACCCAGCTACAATATTACCTAGATTCTACTGTATCAGGACTAGAGAGAGAGAGTCATAATTAACAAAGAGGGAGAGAGGTTGGGAGAGAGAAAGAGAGAGAAGTTGGGGCAGGGCGGTCTCACCACTCTGTGTAGCAGAAAGGTTTCCAGGTTGTGCAGCTCAGGGTCAGAGGCTGGATGGAAACAAAGCTCCCACTGGAATCAGCATGGAAGAAAAGCCAAATCCCAGTGGAAATGATACAGCTTTAGATCCAAGCATCAGGACTCAATCCAGACTCCCACAGGATTCAGACAGAATCCAGTCAGGACTTGCACAGGACACACACTAAACAAACACCACTACGCTACTGTTGGATGTGGGTAAAGGTTTTTTATAAGGACTTGTTTACGTGGCCAATACACATTCCAGGCTGGGTGTAATGGTTCAGGGAAGCTCACAGTACAGTCAGGCAGACTCAGTATTTTGGGTATCAATTATCATGTCTGTGACTAGAATGGTCTGATAATAGCTGAGTTTGTTCATGTTGGTGTGAGATCCCCCATCAGGCAATGCTTCCCTGCTTCTTCAATCCCAGAGTTCAGTGTGGCTCCTGCTTCTTCAATCCCAGAGTTCAGTGTGGCTCCTGCCTTGGAGCCTGGCTCTCCATAGTCAATGCAAATGAAGCTCCATTTACTGTGCTGATGGCTTTTGGATATGGATAGATAAGGATGTCTCCCATTTCCTACTGTTTTTGGTTTTCAGTTCAAGCGGAGGTTGGGGGATGTGTGGGGGGAGGGAGGCACAGGCTGGATACTGTGCTCTGATTCCTCAAGAACACAGAGCTAACACATAACATTAAAGTGCCACACAAGTCCTTGTTTTCTTTCTGCTGGACTAGACTAACACGAGTATCCCTCTGAAAAGTCACTATAATAGGCATTCACACATGCTTGGCTCTGTGGTATCCAAGAGGCACACCCCACCTTGTGCTCACATTTAAGTGAATGGTGCTGACAATCCATTATAGGCAAACTACATGTCCTCCCATTTTGATATCTTTACCACGTGCCATAAACAAGGGCTTTAGGAGGAGGTGTCCCCTCCAGAACATGCATGTATTTTTAGCACAGCTCTATTTTCAGTTGGAAGCTGGCAAAGGGAAGTTCAAAGCTTGCAGACAAGAACAACACAAAACTGGTAAATGGGGATTGTAGCAGAGAGAGAAGGTAGCCTGATATAACTTTTTCAGTAAAGTGAAAAAACTGTCATCTAGTAAAAATTGGCACATTCATTAGGAATGTCTAAAAAATAATAGAATTGTATTGGCTGTCTGTGATCATCATTTCTTATCAGTGTAATTTCTCACACATTTTCTTTATGTATTTTCACATCTTCTAAAGGTGAGCTGAAATTATAGACAACCAAAGTGTTTGTTGTTCTGGAAAAGGTAATGGCTGGTACACTGAACACATTCTTAGACGTTGTCACCTCTACACTGACAGAAGATAAGTTCCCATTCCTGGCCCAGTTGGTTGATATATGTGGTACGTTTCAAGCGTCTAGTGCATATGCTGAATGAGGCTTCAGTCTAATGAATAATATTAAGACAGAGCCTCCTAACAGGTTGGATGTTTCTCATCTAGACATGCTAATGCGCATCGTCATATCTAAGTGCTGGATTCAAGGTTGACCTAGACTCTGTATATGCATTCTGGAAATGTGACAAAGACAGGCGTCAAAAACTGAGGTGTTGATGATGGTAGAGGAGGCTTGGTAGGCAGTGTCATTGTTTCATATTTGTTTAATAAAAATGTTAAACTGAAATACTGTGGTTTTATTAATTTACTAAAGGTTGAACAAAAAGACATCTGTACAATGTTCCCTCTCTAAGCTGGTGATGCAACTGAGCAAGTTATGGATGCACTTGGGGAGCCAATGGGCAGTGGCTCAGGGACCCGGTCCCGGGAGAGGGAACGGGTAGGGAACTTGCTCAGCTGCATCCATAAGTTCCTCAGCTGCATCATCAGCTTAGAGGGATCATTGCCTGGCAGCCAGGTCAATTTCACCGACTACTCCTGACCCCTGTGAAATTGACAAGGCTGCCAAGCCACCTGTCAGTGGCAGCAAGCAGCTCAGGGCTGGATCGGGCTCAGAGCCTCCTGCCATTGCCAGCAAGCAGTGCAGGGCCCGATTCAGCTCTGTGCTGCCTGCAGGCGGTGGCAGGGGCTGGCCCGAAGCCCCCACCACCTGCAGCAAGGGGCTGCGAGCCAGATCATGCTCCAAGCCCCCGCTGCTTGCAGCATAAGACAGCTCCAAGGCCCCTGCCACTTGTGGAAGGCAGCTTGGGGCTGGATCCAGCTCTGCGTCACTTGGTGCAGGCAGCTGGGACCGGCTTTGAGACCTTTGCCACTTGTGGCAAGGGGCTTGGGCTGGGATCTGGCTCTCAACTGCTTGCTGGCTAGTGGTGGCAGATGCTGGATTGGGCCAGATCAGGACTCCGGGGCCAGGTCTCACCCTGGGTCGAGCAGTGGGCAGGGCCCAAGTTGACCTTGTGAAGTCAACTTAAAATAGCGCCCCTAGTAGAGACATAGCCATTTTGCCAGCAATTATCTAATGAGATGCTGTGATAGCTAAGGGGGGCATAAAGATCATGGCAAATAGAACCAAGACCTAGAGCAGCCCCTTGCCATTGACTAAAATCAGAAAAAAAAAGTCTTCTAGTTACTGGCAGTAGTCTGAATATTGTGATTTTTGATGAATGGGACCATCTATCACAAGGCCAGCCTTGCCAGAGTGGCAAGACAGACCTGAGTACCCAAGGGAACTGCCTGTGACTTCATGTTAAGGCTGTCATTTAGTGTAAGGAGTTCACATTTGTAGCCCCTACCTTAACCTATACTTGGACTGCATGCATATATTATTTCTTTATAGGTTTAAGAAGTCTTGTTTTTATGCATTTACAGACTTAGCATAAGTTCATAAGTTAGCAGAGCCATTTTTATGTTAATAGCTGGACTGCTAGGTGCCTTAGAGGCATGTGTAAGAAATTATATAGAGATTGTATGAAACAGCGAAGGGCATAGCCATAAGTTGCATAGAAGGTTAGACGATAAGCTAGTACTAGGTACTTGGCACAGCTAGGTCTGTTTGTTTGATAAGCAGTGATGTGAAGATCTAGGGGTTGAATTTTGATCATTATATGCAGGTCAGCAAAAAGACAAAGCACTACAGACTTGCCAGTTTGGGCCTTAGACATCTAAAAGAACACTGCAAAACCCACAAGATGATCCAGAAATAATGAAAGGGGAAGACATAGGTGATCTTAGTGGGTGGGCAGCTGCCCAGGGCCCTGCAGGGGTAGAGGTCCCCACACCATGACAGCTTTAAATATCCTGGCAGTCAGCCAGCCAGGGAAGGAGCTGTAGAGCCACAGCAGGTGGCAGCCAGTAGCCAAGGGGAGAGGGGTGGGGAGGCCATGGGGGGGAGACAGTGGCTGACTGCCCTGGTGAGGAGTGGGGGGAAGTGATACTCTCCATGGACCACGATCACCTGGCTAGTCCTTGGATCACTGTGCATGCGTAGAGTACTGTGCAGATACAAACATGTGGATCTGCATCCATTCCACGTTCACTCAGTGTCAGCCTGTATCCAATCTGGGATCTTCATGCCAGATTTTTTGACCATCCATATCAGCACCGCCCCCATCTTGCTGCAGCTTCTGCTCTGACTATAGGAGCAGAGCCTCGTCTGGCTGCCACACCTTTGTTGAGCTAAGGCTGGGGGAGGGGTGTGGAGCAGGGAGTTGCCAGCAGCTCCAGAATCCAGATCTAGTTCAGAGCCTCCCCTGGACCTGATCTCAACACCTTTTTTCCATTTGAACTAGGGAAGCCAGAGCAGCTGAGAACACTCAGCTGTTCAATGACCATTGGATGGCCAGCAGTGGGAGAAAGGGTGGTGGGCTAGCTGTCCATCAGCACTGATTGGTGGAGTGTGGGGACTAGCCACTGGGGCTCCTACAGTCAGAGGCGGAACTTGCTGGTAAACTGAGGTCCCATGAGTAACTGTCTCTGATTGGCAGGCAGACACCAGCAGAGCTGAGCTGGGATTGGCTGGAGCACTTCCTTTGTTTTCCACAGTGCTGTTTACATTGTTCACTGCTCTCTGCAGCCACAAAAATGCCATGCACACAATTCTTCCTGTTGTGTAGGCCATTACTGGAACACACAATAATCAAAAACATGACATCGGATAAGCAAAACTGTAGCAAGAATAGTTAAGTTTCATCTACTTCTCATTCTTGCACTCTGTCTTCAAAATGAATATTGATTGTTCTATTTTCTGACAAATTTTAATGAAAGAACAAAGTACCCCCAGAGTACTGTCCACTGTGGCAAATAGTCTGCTGAGAATTTTTGTCATTTAAGTTGCCTTTAGAGAGAGTATTGGGTATTGTGAGAGCTTGCAGTAACTTCCTCCAGTGTGAAATCATGAAGCATGATTCTCAAAAGATGTGTGAAAACATCTTAGCACATCGCTACGGTTCTACTTTTCAGAGTTGCTTTTTGGCTTTTAAAGTCTTCAAAGCCAACAGTGAACACTCAGGTGCTCCATCACTCCAAAGCTGTTGTCTGATCCCTGAGATGCTAACATGCAAAGTAAGGTTTGGCTTACAGTTAACGTCAGATTCTTAAAAACAGGCTCAAATTCTGAATGCAAAAGTGCATGTACCTATATTTATGTGGGCAGTTGCTACAATGGCATGTACAAATCAGGCATTTGTAGATGCAGTTGAATATTTAGACAGCTACCTTCTTGCTTATGTGTTTGCCCAATTTGCCCATGCAAATAAACCAGTTGTTTATGGAAGTATAGAGGCATGGACTTGAGCTTGCTTCATTTACAAATCTGGACCACAAGGCCAGGTCTATTTACAAAGAGTGTTATCAGGCCCTACCTGAATTTTTAGTGGCACTAAACAGCTGGGAAACAGAGAGTAACAGTCACCAGCACTCTGTGATCTCAGTTCCAGCTTCGCCTTAACAGTTAAATCAGCATCAGCTAAATCACTGTGTCTCCAGAGTTAGCTGTACTCAGCAAATATATGCAAGGAGTGTTCCAAAGCTACTGGTCACTTCTTCTCTCTCAAACCTTTAACTGTGCATCAATCTTCCCAAATAGAATTGTGAATCTTAGGTTTAAAAAGGGAAATCAACAAATATACAGACTTCCAAAAACTCCACCTGCACACACCATACCTGCTTGGAACAGACACAGCTCTAACTGTTCACCAGAAATTTATTAGAGGAGTGTGATATGTACAAAACACATTCTTCCTGGGATTAAACCAGAGGAGAACCAAGAAAAACTTTCCGATAGCAGAATACGCACACATGTGCACACTGTCACACATATAAATGATAGACAGGGCAGTAAACCTTATCTTTCAAAGGCACCATTTCACTTGCCTGTGTTAATTGTTATGTTTACACAGTGATCGGGAATCTGCTTATCAGAGCTACTTCCAAAAGAGATGTGAAGATGCCATAGTCTATGATCTGCCATCTGTGACAGATGTCTCAAACCTATTAGCTGCTATGCAGCAACAGTGTTTCGATAGTTTCATGCAGCTCTCATATTTTTCTTCTGCATTGTTAGTGAGCCAAATTTTATTCCATCACAGCAGTGACACAAGATTAACAACAGAAGCCTAGACCACCTACAGAATAAACAGGATTGCTTTCTGTTGGAATGGATTTCTAATAATAGCTTAGTCTATTATTATTTATTGTTTTATTATTTGTACTATCATAGCACCTAGGAGCTCTGGTTATGGAGCAGGACCCAGTTGTACTAGGGACTGTACAAGCACAGAACAAAGGATACGTCTACATTACAAGCTTCAGGTAAGTCTGCTTAATAAGGTTGACTTAAAGTTGATGGCTATGTCTATACTGCCCTGCAATTTTGCAAAAAACTTTTTTAGGGTTAAGTATTTTGAACTACTACTACTACTACTACTACTACAACTACTACTAATCTCAAAAAGCTTTTTGTCAAAAAATGCTATTTCAGGACAACAGTCTGGGGACCACTCATTGTCCCGAGATACCATGGCTGCCGCTGCCCTTTTTTTTTTTTTTTTTTTGAAAAAAGCAAGGCAATGGAAGACAGAGGGAGGCTTGACAAAGAAAGTCGACACCAGGGATCACTTTTTTTTAAAAAAAGCTTGCTCAAAAAGGTTTCTTTTCAAAATATAATGAGGTTTAGTGATCCCAAAAAAGCACTCCGGTATTTCAAGATACCAGAGCACTTTTTTGAAAAAGCTAAACCCACTAGCTTTTTTTTTTAAATAAAAAGCCTTTTTCAAGGAAGCTTTTTCGAAAAAAGCCATCCTCAGTGTAGACTTCCTTTTTCAAGATAATTATTTCAAAATACTTATCCTAAAAGGTTTTTTTGAAAATGCTGGGCAATGTAGGAGTGCCTGGCATTATTAAGTCGACTAAGCCCTAGTCTACATTGAGGGCTTTTTCAGTGGCAGTCGACTGCCAATTACGCAAGGAACCATAAAATTCCTTGTGTAAATGGTGGTGGCTTTCTAAGACACCATTACACATTAGGGGAAAGCGGACTGCAAATCACTTGTGGTAGGCTTTCCCCTACGCCCCCAGGCCCTCAGAACTTTCAGAACTGGCTTTCAGGAGTGGTGTGGTGAGTTCATACTCACTGCAAGCTGCTCCCAGAAGGGTGAACTGGCAGAGGCAAATTTGCCGCCATCAATATAGACTAGGGGTAGCCAAACTTGTGGATCTAAAGAGCCACACAAGTTGATTATTAAACATTCAAGAGCCGCACTGAGGCATATAGCCTTATACTTTAACCTACTATACTGATTTGCTGACATTCTTCCGCGAGCCACACTTTTTCATTCAAGAGCCACATGCGGCTTCCGAGCTACAGTTTGGCCACGCCTGATATAGACATATCCTTAGTGAGGCCCCAATTGTTTAAGTCGACTTTATAAAGTTGACTTAAGCCAGGGGACCCATTTAAAGTCGACTTAATAAAGTCAACTTAAAAGACTCTGCTGCACAAAGTCGACTTAACCCTTAAAGTTGACTTTAAGGGCAGGAGTTATTAAGTCAACTTAAGCAACTGCTTAAATCGACTTAATGAACTCCAAATGTGACCAGGGAGTTGTTTGAGTCGACGTAAGCCAATTTAAGTGGCTAGTGTAGACATAACCAAAGACAGTTCCTTACTTTTAATATATAACTATTTCCACTTATCCTTACAATTGTAGTGTTAACTTTAGTTCTCAGGCCAAATTCCGGTGGGATTTATTGTCTTCAGCCATTCCCAACCTCGTGCTGCAGTTTTGATTGGATATAATAATTTTCTAAGCTTTCTTAATCAATGGTGCTGTTTAGCATTTTATTAGTACCATTTTCCATCCCAGAAGCTGTTGCATTACATTGGTGGGTGAATTGACTCTAGTATCTAATCATGAAAAGCCTTTGGGATGAAAGGCACTATAAAAACATGAAGTGGTGTTGCAGTAATAGCTACTGCACTATCAGGTGAAAAAACTTTAGCAGTATAGGTTTCAGTGGTCTTAGATTTCATGACGGTAAGGGGAGAGAGAGAGTTCTCTCACTATGCTATCCAAGGTTCAGTTGGGCTCTTCAAAGAGCAGTCAGAGGCGTCGCTGGCCCGGAGCGGGACCCAGGGCATGGGCCCAGGCCCAGCCCCTGGCCCGCAGGCCCTGCCCCCTGGCCCGGGACAGGGCTGGAAGCCCTGGTTAAACTTTTAAATTAATTACATTCAGCCAACTTCCACATTTTGTGCTAATTTTCTTTAATACTGATATGATCAAATTTGAACGGTTGTGCAAGCTCACAGGTGACAAATTTCAAAGTCATGTGCTTGAGTATACCTGGGAGCAACACATTAAACTTACCATCTTATCCAGAACCATATCACCCATCTGTATGAAATTCAAATATATAATTTCCCTGTGTCAGCTCTTTGCAGCATCCAGCTAGATTTTTAGGAATTGTCTGTGCTCTATAATATAGTGGCTATTCCCAAACCATGAAAAGATGCCATAAAAAAGGGTTTACTGTCATGAAATATGATTTTATATGGATTTCTACTATGAAAACTGAGCAACAGTAAGAATAGTAGGACAAAATTAAAGTTATTTTAATTCAACATTTTGTTTATTTGTTCAGTTTCCTTTGAAACAAGATTTAGGACAATGGAGGTATTTAGGTCATGATTGTCAGAAGTGATGTGGGATGCCTGAAGTTTTGGATATCAAACTTGAGGCAACTTTAAAGGGGTCTGATTTTTCAAAAGATAAGAGACAAATCCTCCCAAAGGTGTACAAGATTGGACACTGAAAATCTGAGGCACTGGAAATCACTACTTGTTTTTTAAAACCTTGGTTTAAAGGTCAGGGAACAAGTTTTACTTTTCATGCTTAATGTTTCAGCACTTTATGCATCCCAGATCTCATCCCATAGGTCTGCTCTGATGGCTATTTCTCTTGCATGCAGACCATTTTAAGCCTTCAGCCTCTACTTAAATAAAGAGAGATTCTTAACCACCCTCATCTCTCTCTTTTAATCAGGGCTGAAAGATCATTGCAGTGCACAGCAAAAAATGGTGCAGCTTTCCTAGCAACTGAGCTGTTTTGGGCTTTTTTTATTTTTTTTTGGCCTCTAGTAACAGGGGTGTTGCTGCCCCAGGGAGGGACCCGGGGCATGGGCCTAGGCCTCGCCCCTTGCCCGTAGGCCCCACCCCCAGCCCTGGCTGGGGACAGGGCTGCCACTGCTGTGGGCGGCCGGGCCCCGGATCCCCGGGTGGGGACGGGGCTGCCATGGCCACCTGTGGCTGGGCCCCAGATCTCCAGCCCGACTGGGAGAGGGGTGGCCCTGCCAGATCTGGGGCACCGGCACTGGGATTCGGGGCATGTGCCCCGGGTGCCCAGCGCCAGCGACGCCCCTGTCTAGTAAATAGGCTAGCACAGGAAGTTTTCCAAAGCTGGGGGAATTTAAACTCAGGAGAGAGCAAAACAGAGTGGCTGTGTGAAGTGGTCTTGGAAGTCAGTTGAGCCAAAAATCTATGTGTAGGTGTGTGGGGGATAAGGAGAAACTAGAGTAGGAAGAATAATAACTGTGCTTTGTTATATTAAAATGAGACTCCAGTAACTGAAGCATTTATATACTTTTAATCTGTTTCTTCAGAAAAATGCCATTTCCAAGCTGTGTTGCTGTTTACATCTCCCTTCCAAACACTCACAAGGCATTATCCTTTTTTTACCAACTCCCTGCTCAGAGCCCTTTTCAGAAAAGATCTTTTCTTCTTAAGACTGAATTGACATTATTTCTTTAAATGAATGACATTCATTTAAATGTCTAGTCTTGCAGTGCACTCCCACATCTGAAGTGACAATCTCCTATGACATCACAACTGCTGCTGGAGAAATGAGCTGCTCTTCAACAGCTTGGATCTAGAAAGGACTGTGACATGTTCTTATGAACCATATTATTAAAAGTCCATTTTGTATTACATTGCTGCCCACTTTGTTACTAAGCCAACCTTCAGGAAGGTCAACTACTCTTCTCACAAGAAAGACCTCTAAAGGGAGAAGAAAATTGTGTTCATTCACAGTGTGTAATACCACCTGGGGCCACAAGGGGGCAGCAGAAATGTGAACTTGTCTACCTTTCATTTTCAGAAGGATTCCATGCAGAGTACAAGCACTTGAAATTTGGCTCTGTTTGAGGAAATGGCAGTGATGGCCTTAGGCAATTGGGGGCCCTAGGCGAAAGCCCTTTATGGGGCCCCCTATAGGCCCCCACTGCTGCACTCACCAGGACCCTGGCCCCTCCTGCAGCCCTAACCAGTCCCCCACAGTCCCAACTCCCATGGGGGGGAAAGGGAGCGGGGGGCCACAGAGCACCAAGGCCAGAAGGAAGGTGCCCACCCACCTGCCTGCCCGCAGCAGGGGTGAAGCAGTGCTCCCTGCCTACCCCCAGCCAGCCACGCCTCCCCAGCAGGAGGAGATGTGTGGAGATGCAACCTGTGTGGAGATGCAGAATGCAGGGGTGAGACACTGGAACGGCCCACTCCAAAGAGTTCAAGCTGTTTTGTCCCTGGACACCCCAGGCCTGAACGGGCCTGATGCAGGGCCTGGGGCCAAGGCAGCCTCTATTCAGGCCTGGGGCAGCTGGGGATAAAGTGACCCAAACTCTTCAGAGAGCGCCACTCCAAGGCTCCACTCCCCACAAGCCACAGCTCCGTGTGGTCTGCTCTCCTCTCTCCCCATGGGGAGACATGGCTGGCTGGGGGTAGGAATAGCGCTGCTCCACCCTCGCTTTCGAGAGGTTGGGAGGGCAGGCAGGTGGCACAGCTTTTGGAGCTGGTGGTCTGTGGTTGCCCGCTCCTCCACCACCCTGCAAGAGCAAGGGTAGGTGAAGCAGGCGACTGCTACGGAGCCCCCTTACTGCTCAAGGCCCTAGGCAGCCGCCTGCTTTGCCTACCCCAAAAGCCTCCTCTGGGAAATAGCTAGAGCTGGAATACAAATGGGACATTGGCAGGGGTTGCGTACCTTATTTTAGACCAGGGGTCTCAAACACAAATCACCACAAGGGCTGCATGAGGACTGCATGAGGGTTAGTATGGTAGCCCGAGGGAAGCACCACTGAAACCTTTCCATACAGTGATATTGCAAATATCGGTAATGATCGTGTCATTGTGGGGTGCAGGAAATAGCTTTAGGGGCTGCCTGTTTGAGACCCCTGTTTTAGACTGTCACCTTACTCAGTCATCTTATAACTGCTCAGTAGCAGTAATAATGTCTGAGTGGGCTTTTCAAAATGTGGTCTGTGCCATCATGTGCCAGAAATGCCCCAACACCTTATACACTGGACAAACAGGACGATGTCTGCACAAAAGAATAAATGAACATAGAGCTGATATCCGAAATCACAAAACAAAAAAACCAGTTGATGAGCACTTCCATCTTTCTAAACACTCGATAAATGATTTGTTAACAACTGTCGTCAGAGATATGGCTGGGACATCAAGACTTCAAAGAGAAACAGCTGAACTCGAATTAATATGCAAATTAAATTCTGTGAAAGCAGGATTGAATCGAGACTATGGGTTCTTTTCCCATTACAAAAGGTAATTTGACTTCAGGCTTCCCATGGTTTGAACCTAACAACTGCTGATTTGCTGTTACTGTATGACCTGACCCTATGTTTTACACCCTCTTGCATTTATTTTCATTCCATTCTGTAAGTTCACCCATCTTCAAAGCATCTGACAAAGTGGGTTTTTCTCCCACGAAAGCTCATGCGAAAAACAAATCTGTTAGGCTATATCCACACATACATTATTATTTTGAAATAAGTTATTTTGAAATAAAGTCCTTATTTCAAAATAACTTAATTCGAATTAAGAAAATGTTAATTCGAATTAAGGGAAAGCCTGCTTTCAAAACAGATGTTGTTTCAAAATGGTTATTTCGAAATAAGGCCGTTTGGACATGTTGTTTTGAAACAACATGTACAAACGGCCTTATTTCGAAATAACAGCCATTTCAAAATGAATAGGGTTTAAGCTGTTTCAAAATGACGGTTCTTATTTCAAAATGACAGAGCTTGTCATTTCGAAATAAGAAAACATTATATGGACATTCAGTTTTTTATTTCAAAACAACCAGTGTTGTTTCGAAATAAAAGACTCGTGTGGACCAATGTTTCCTCTAAGGGGAGAGGGCAGCTGAGCAACGCATGTTGCTCACTGCACTACCCCCTCCCCCCCACGGGGCCCGCTGTGCAGCCCCCCCCACTCCCAGCGGCATCCCGCCCGCTCCCACTCGCCTCCCCCCACTCCCAGCATCACCCTCCCACTCCCAGCATCGTCCCCTTGCTCCCAGTCCCCCCCCCGCTCCCAGCATCGCCTCCCCACTCCCGCTCCCCCCGCTCTCGGCAGCAGCCCCCCCCACGCCTCCCCCACTCCCGGCATTGCCCCCCCCCAACTCCCACAAACTTACCTTGGGGCTGGACTCGAGGCAGGGCCAGCCCTAACTCCTGGGCCAGAGAAGCTCTATGGAGCATGCCCAGATTTTCTGGGCATGCTCCGTTAGAGCTTCTGTGGGCGGAAGTTTTCAAAACTCCCCGCTCCACAGGAGCTCTATGGAGGGACTCTGGCTGCCAACCGTGTGCTGCCAGCAGCCTTCTGTGCGCTGGCAGCTGCGGCGGGCTGCGCTGCAGCGCGCCAGCGCAGCTTACAGGGAACATTGGTGTGGACATACCCTTAGTCTTTAAGTGCCACACGACTCTTTGTTTCTTTTCAAAATTGCTTACTGTGACCTAACTGCTTTCATTAAAGTACATGGAAATTTTAGCTTTCATTTCAGTGGGAGCAGAATGAGGCTGACATAAGCTTTTTGCAGCCGCTCCCAGCTGATATCTGAAAGTGAATCCTTGCACCACTTTCTCTAAGTGTAAGCACCTTGTACCCCTATATACATCATAAGCTGATATAGATGGGCCACATACTGCATCCATATTTATTCTTCTCATATGCTCTGGATTGCACCTCTCTGATGTATTATCTGCTTGCCTTCCTGCTGCAGTACATATGGGGGCCTCATTTCCCATGGCTGATCATTGACACCTGTGCAACACTGGTGTAAAACACAAACAGTCTGATGTACTGGAATTTTACACCCGTGTTAGTGACTATGAAAGCTGCAAAGTAGGAGAGTTTGATGTTTATTATTTCTTTAACAAAGTTGGGTGAGCAGCACAACATTTACTGGATCATGTTAACCGATTCTGGTGACCAGGTCTAAAATTTTTGCTACAGTATGATGGCTTTTGTTTTCTAAACCATGCATATGCAGTTAGACTGAAAAAAAATGCATTGCTAATATGTATGTACTCATGCAATTATTACAATTTCACAGATATATATATGTATGTATGTATGCATGTTGGAGAACAATGCATGCACTTGGCCACTTGGAATCAAATCTTATATGTGCAATTAAACCACATTTGACAATTCAGCCATGTAATACACTCTATCTTGAAAATGTGGCAACCTGCTCTGACATTTTGAAAGACCCAGTGAGAGAGATTTTATGCTTACTAGAGAAAGACTGACAGACAGATGATTGGGGTGGTCTTTGAAGATAATAATCTGTCTAAATGTGTACAATTTATCCCATTATTATACAGGCAGAGTATAAAAAGAGCAGTAAAACAAGTGTCTAGATCCAGTTTTTTCTCTATAGAAATAAAGGGGGAAAGATGGGCTGGTTTATTTGATTATTTTGATTAGGCATTCTAAACTCTCACCAAAATATGCTAAATCCTTGAGATGGGCACAAACCCCAGAGACTAGAAAGAGTCAACAAACTGTGGTGATGATGTTTAACCCTGTCTCCCCCAGCTGTGGTGGATTCCAGGTCTGCGGGAAGGGTGTGAAAAGGGAAGTCACTCAGCTGGAAAGGCAAGTGGAGCAGCTGGCGTCAGGAGCTGAGCAGAACTGTGGGTGGTTGGACCATCTTTGGAGGGAAGCTGGGCCTGACGCTGGTCTTTGTGGATCAGGAAAACTGCTGATGGTTTTTAATCTGGCAGGGGTGGAGGGAGGGTAGGATCTGAGCCTGGAGAGTGAGTAGATGCAGAACATCTGAGGGGCTAAGGCCAGCCAGGAATCATGACTCCTTTATTTTGTGTTTGTTTTAGGATTGGGAGTCTGCTGCCTTGAAAATGTGTATGTATGTGTGTGGGAGGGGGAACTGAATATTCATAGTGTTCTGACTAACAGGCCGAGCTATAAGCTACCAGAGTGCACTGAAAATGCTACTGGGGAAACTGAGGCAGAATAGCTGGAGCACTGTGCCTTGGGAGGGGTAGATGAGCTGATGACAGTGCTGTACAGAGCTAGGAAGGCACAGTCTATGCACTCAGATGGAAGACATGGCACATGTGAACAAGGTCTGAATGACTAGGCATTTCTCCTGTTCAGCCAGCTGGAAGGGGGGCACTTTGTTTGAATGGGCTTTGTATTTACATGAGTACAGTTAGGTACTTTGCATAGTGCCACTGTATATGGATAAACCCACCCAGGTGCTAAGCATGATGGGAAGTGGTTGGTATGGCTGGTTTGGGTTACAAATCCCTTTGTTTTAACTGAAGGGACAATGCACTGTTGTATTTTAATTGTGTATGTCCTTTGATAGCAGGAACTGGGTTTAGCCTGCTTGGATGGAAAAGTCATTGTTACCAAAACAGAACTCAGAGTGCCAGACCCTGTTTTCAGCACTGTAAAGTGAAAAGGAGAGGTGAAGGGGTTGGTTTTGTGATTACATAGGTCTTGGTAACAACTGTGCCTCAGGCAATGTCTAATTCCTCTCCCATTATTAAAGACAGACTTCATGATTCCTTGTCGAGTCCTTTGTTATTCTGAGCAGGGACATCTCTCTTGTGTTCTAAGAGCAAATCCAGAGTTAAAATCACTAAATGACTGGACTCTCTTGAAGAATCAGGAGAGGTGCCTGAGGACTAGCGGGGGTTGGTGCCTATGGCTGGTGGGAGCAGCAGTCTGTGCCAGTAGCCAGTGGGAGCCCCCAGTGGGTGGCTGGCAGAAGTGGCCAGGGAGCAGTCAATGGGTACATCTACACTATGTGTTTAAGTCTACCTAAGGGCCCTTAAGTCGACTTAAACAGAGCCCTGTCTACACTGCAGGGCAATAAAGTTGACTTTATAACTCCCACTTATAAAGTCAACTTTACAGTTAAGTCGACTTTATTAAGTCGACTTAAGGCAATGTGGAGTGGGAGTTGCCTTAAGTCGACTTAATTGGCCTCCCAAACACAGAAAACATGGGGATGGGGGCTGGCTAGAAGGCACAACACAGCTGGGAGTGTTCTCAGCTGTGTGGACCACAGCCAAACTCCCCATGTTCCCGGACCTGATCCGGCATCTCTGCTGTTCTGAGCCCAACCAGGCATCACAGCCAGACCCTGGCATTTCCCACGTTCTCAGCCGGACGCCAGCATCACCTCCCATCACAGCCGGACCTGGCATCTCCCTTCATTGCAGCCCAACCTCAGCATCTCAGCTTGACACCAGTACCTCCCCGCATCGCAGCCCAACCCCAGCATCTCCCCCGTTCTTAGCTTGACCCTGCCTGTCTCCCCCGTTCTTAGCCTATCCCTGCATGTCTCTTCCATTCTGAGCCTGACTCTGCCTGTCTCACTCCTTCTCTGCCCAAACCCATGTGTCTCCACCCTTGTCCTTCTCAGCCCAGCCCTTGGTGTGTCCCCCTTCTCTGCCCAAACCTGTGTCTCCCCCTTGCCTTTTTCAGCCTGACCCTGCCTTTCTCTCCCCCTCTCCCACTAACCCTGTGCATCTCCCTTTCTCAAAGTACCCCTTGATAGTGTTGTAAACCAAACAAGGAGTCCAGAGGCACTGTTTAAGACTAACACATTTATTTATTGGATGAGCTTTGATGGGAGAAAAATCTCATTTCATCAGTTTGAAGATGGGGGGAATTTACAGAATGGTGGGCAATACATACAGGGGAGTGTAAGACAGAGGATCAGGTCACACTCTAACAGCAAATCAAAGCAGTTGTTAAGATTAAAACACTGGGAAACAGCACAAGGAAAGAAAGAAGAAAAGAAAGTTGCTATTTTTTTTAGATTAGATTGTGTGAAAGCAGGATTAAATCCTGACTATGGATTTTTCCCCCCATTATATCAAGTGATTTGACTTCACCTTCCTCTATGTGCTGTTACCCGGTGTTTGAGTCTAAACAACTGCTGTGCCCTGCCCCTGCACTGGCAGTTGCCTGCAGCACCTGGTCCAGAGCCAGAGGAGTCTGGGCAACGCAGGGAGGGTGTGGAGTGCTGCGCTGGCACATCGCTGAGCTATGTCATGCTCCCTTGGCTCCCTGTTGCCACACACAGTATGGAGGCTGGTGTGGTCACTCACGTCTGGTAGTAAAGGAGTGGCTGGGAGAGAGGGGTATCTCTGCTGTGGTGCACTGTGGACCAGTTACCCACAATGCACCACTCTTAGGGCAACCTAGAAGCTGCCAGTGTGGATGTGGTCAGTCTCCTGGCATTTTGAGTGTGAAAATGCTAAGCAGGCTTAATAAAGTCTACTTTAAGCAGACGTTATTAAGCTGGCTTAACCGAGCCCTGTAGTGTAGACATAACCAGTGAGTGTGTGGCCAGCAGGTGGCTGGTGGGAGCAGCTAGTGAACAGTTGGTGGGAACAGCCAGTGAGCACAGCCTGGTACAGTGGCACCACTTGGCAGCAGGAGCCATGAGTGGTTAGTGTCTGTTGATGGGGAGATCCAGCAGGTAGGATCCAGCAAGACCCAGATAAAGCAGAAAATAACTGGAGGGGACTGACTGATCCCTTCTGAAGATACAGATAGATACAAACAAATATACAGGTAATTTGCACAAAAATCATATATGTTCTGGGTAAGGCCTCTCGTGACTACATTGTGCCACTATGCAAATAGCTGCTTTGGGACAGACAGTGCAGTGCAGGATTCATAAATCTGATGAGCAGAACCCACTTCACCCTAGTGTATGTAGAGACTGTGTCCTTTACTTCTCTCTTACCTCCATACTGACCATCATAGTTTTAGAGTCCACCTCTTGGAGGCTGCTTAATGTACTTTGCTGCCAGTGTTTTTTACCTTGCCTCGCTCTTCCTCCACCAGGCCCTGCCCCCTGAAAAATCACATCTATTTTCTTTTCTTCTTTCAGATTCTTCCCTGGTATTCCTCTGCCATTGTTAGGCAACTGAGTGGCCAGCTGGGCATCTGAAGGTATTATTTTCCCTATCAACTCTTATCACATCTGTGAATTGTGGTGGCAAAATTCCAACCACTTAAAGCAGCAAGAAAACAAGCGCTTGTGATGCTTTTTTATTCAAAGGGAATTGAACTAAAGCAGTGATTTTTAAACATTTTTTCTCAGGACCCAGTTGAAAAAATAATTTATGCCCATGACCCAAAAATTACATCTTTGAGCAATGCATTCCAGTCTTTCGGCAGCAGCAGCAGGGGGTGCCATGACCCAGTACTGGGCCCTGACCCTAAGTTTGAAAACCACTGAACTAAAGTACTTATATGCTGCTGCTGCCCCTCCCACCTCCAGAACCACAGCACCTGCGCACATCATGCTGTAGTTCTATAGCATAACACCCCAGGGAGGGAGGGAAGTGCTATTATTTCTGTTGTTGGGGAACTGAGACACTAAGGCCTGGATCCTCAATTACCATTGATTTCAATGAGTATTAGGCTCCTAAATACCTTTTGAGTATCTGGACCTATATGACTTGTCCCTGGTCACACAGGAACTCAGAAGCAGAGCAAGGAATTGCATCAGTGTCTCCTAAACCCCACCGTAGAATCCTAACCAGTGGGTCATTCTTCTTGATCCCTGTGTCTGAACTCAGCTAATGTCCACAATTCCTGCCTTCATCCATTGGCACTAGTAACTTTCCTCCAATGCAAATAGTAGAGAGATCTCATCTAAGAGTGAGAAATGTTCCAGGAAATGAGCCATCCTGAATGTTTCTTTATTAGTCCTTTATATGAAGTGTTTCAGTGAGTTCATTATTGGAATTTTGATAGCACAAACCCATTTGGCTAGAGATTGTACTGCACTATCCTCACTACCTAGATGTTGCTAAACCCAGATCTATCAGGTTTTAAAGAGATGTAATTAAGAAGCAATTTACATGAAATGAATGATATTGTAAGATCAAGGGCTTTTCTACAAAACCCATCTTCCATGTGCACAAAAATGTTTCCTTCATTTCAGAGATAGACTTGGTTTAAATACAATTTGGATACAAATATTCATTATGGGTTTTGATAAATCTCAGAAGCATCTACATCAACAGCCTCCATCCTTGGCTAATTGGATTCAGCTGAAAGCTTCTGCATAGACAATATTCACCACTAGAGGAATGTGATGAAGTGGGACTTACTGTTGCATTTGTCCTAATAATTAACATTAAACCCCTACAGAAGAAGATATTTTATATTAAGACTAACTCTAAAGAACATGGGAATTTCTTCAACTGCTCTACATTAATTTCAGAAGTGAAACGGTAGACTAGAATTTTTTTAAACAAGATATACTTTTCCTTCATCATCATAAGTACTGTCATAGATTATTTATTTGGAATGCAAAATGATGTTTGTCTGTAGATGAAAATATATACACTTACCGACTCTAGATTATTACTGCTGGGAAAATAGCCATATATAACATTTCATTAACTAAATAGTTCCTAATGTAATGTGAATAGCAACAAGGCCACACTACTGTTTCCTGAAAACAGTCATCTGCATCTTTAATTGCATCTTCATTGAAAAAAATTGATTTCACAGTTTATATCACAAAAATACCAGGAAATGCAAAGGTTCAGGTCTCAAGAGAAATATCTGCAAGCCTAAACTGTGTATTTTCTACATTTCATGTAAAATATCTTAGGATCTGAACACTGAATGCCAGATTTTCAAAAGAACATGTTGAAATCTTTTGAAAATGCAGCCTAAGAATGTAATCTTCAGAAATGCTGAGCACTCATTTGACATATATTGGAGCTGCAGGTGCTAACACCTCTGAAAATCAGGCCTAAGACCCCAGTCCTCTAAGAACAAACTCTTGTTCTTTTGCACAATCACAGTGGCTATGTCTACACTTAGAAGGTTAGTTTGAATTAACTGAATTCGAACTAATTGATTTGAACTAATAATTATTAGTTCAAATGAAGCTAATTTGAATTAACACAGCCACACTAGAAAATCTAATTTGAACTAGCATGTCTATGCACAGGACTTGCTAGTTTGAATTAAATAGGGGGCGCTATCTCATAGGGAAAATCTAGCTGTGGTTAATTCGAACTAACAGTTCGAATTAAGACAGCTACATTGGGTTAATTCAAACTAATGAGTTCAAATTAACCACCAATTTAAATTTAAGGGAGATTTTATAGATTCGAACTAGGCTTTCCTTAGTTCGAACTAATGAAAGCTTGTGCGGACATGCACTAATTTAGTTCGAATTGAGCCTCCTTAATTCGAACTAAATTGTAAGTGTAGAGATACCCAATGAATTCAGCTTAATGCAGGCTAAAGACATTTTCCTATGAGGGCACCAGCTGTCCACAAGTCTTTGCAAGACAATTCCCATCTTTTCTATTCTACTCAATGCAGCTTTAAGCAAATATTCTTTTCCTTCCTCCACTAGCCAGTACAGGGCCCTTCAGAGAGATGATTCAGTTGTTACGATGAAGGGCCTAACGCTAGAAACCTTCAATTAAAAAAAAGATACATTGCTTCAAAAGTAACTTGCCTGCAGCTGTGCAAGCTACTGCTTGTTTCAGTTGTATAATGAAAAAGCTTCAGTGCCTTTGAGACCAGAAGGTCCATCAGTAACACCTCTAGGGCAGTTTGCGCTCATGAATCTTGCTGTGTTGCAAGATATTTTGAATCTCTTTGCTGAATCCTCTTTATTATAAAAATGACACTGAGGGGTGTTTATAGTGCTCCATTATATGTATATGTTCCTGAAGGGTCTCTGGACAGAGGAAGGGAACCTGGTTTGTTTGGCTGGTTTTTGTTTGATTTTGGGGTGGGGATGTGGGGGGGGGGGTGAAGGGGTGAAAAACTGAATTGGAAAGAAGGATAGGGTTAATAGTGAAATGTTAAGAGATGCAGCAACCATTAACTTGTAATTTTCTAATCAGATCCTGTCAAGTTCACCTTCTACATCAGCTGTGGTAATTTCTACCTCTTATATCTTCATTCCCATTATTCACCTTACCACAATTCCCAAGCTTATCATTAGCCACATTAAAAATGGAGGCAAAGCATTTGTTTAGATTTTCAGCCATGTCTAAATTATCCTCAGCCTCCACCCTGTCCTTGGTGATTAGCGGCCCACTTCTTATTTATTTATTTATTTATTTATTTATTTATTTATTTATTTATTTATTTATTTATCCCCCTCCCCCATTTATATAGCCATAGAACTTTTTACTATCAGTTTAAATTCCCTTTGCAAAGCCCAACCCTACTTGACTTTTGGCCTTTCTTATATTATTAATACATGTTCTGACCTCCAAGAGGTAGTGTTCCTTGCTGATCCTTCCCATCTTCCATTTTTTATCAGTTTCTGGCTTCCCTTAATCACCTATCTAAGGTGCTTACTCATCCAGCTTGGTTTACAATTCCATGAAATTCAATTCAAAATTCGATGATTTTTCCTCTTTTTTGGGATGCAGGCTTCATATAGCTCCTACAACTTTGACGTGACATAATTTCATACCTCTCCCACCTTTAGATCCAAGAGTTCTTCAGTCTAATCCACTATCCAACTAATTCCTTTTTTTTTTTAAGTTAGGTCTTTTGAAGTCAAAGGCTATGTCCACCATCCCTTTGGAATCAAAATAACCACCGTTATTTTGATTCAAAAGTGATCTTGTCTAGATGATGTTCTGTTGTATCGAAATGATGAGCCCTGTCATTTCGCTGCAAGAGAATTTATTTTGAAACAATAAAACTTGGTTTTACTTTGAGACAATGGCTGTATCAAAACCATTGTTTCAAAATAACACTGTCTGGATGTGTTATTTCGAAACAGTGGTTATTTCAGTTCCAGCATGTTGTGCCCTTCCTCCTCCCTTGTTGCGTGGCACCAGGAAAGAAGCGCCCAGCCCCCTGGTAGCATGTGCCTGCAGGCTGCTGGCCCTCTCAGGGACAATGTGGGGCTCCTATATAGAGCAACGAGTAGGTCTTCTGTCTCCTATAGATTTGGGTCCCAATCTCTGTAGCCAGTGGCTTCTGGTGTGGTTACCGGAGTTGGGGGTGCTCGCTTGGGGACTGTTGCTCGAGTAGTCAGTGGGCATACACCCACTGCATGGGACTGGTTGCACATGAAAGACCAGAGTAGACTGACTCAAGAGTGAATGGTCACTTGGCAAAGCAGGGTGAATTGGGGTTCAGGACTGAGAATTGGGGGACTCATGTGGTACACCAGACTGGATCTGGGGAGCAGCCTGTCACAGTGTCTACTGTGATCTGGGAAGAGTCCCAAACCCTGAAAGATGGAAGTCCATAGTGTGTCATCTGGGGACTGGGAGTGCTCAGTGGGCTCCCCAAGTGCTTAAAGAGCCCAGATTCATTGTTTGGGATGATTACACACTGGAGGCTGGTGTGGACTGACATAGGAGTGGGGCCCACCTAGCAAAGCGGGATAAGTCAGGGTCCAGGAGTAGGTGATCGGGGAGGTACAGCATCACACTAGACCAGACAGTAGAAGGGGAATGTCCCCGGGGAATCCTAGGTTTGACCATGGCCGTCTAACATGCTTGTAAATCTCACTTCCTTTGTCTACTCTAGGTCTTATACTGTGGTTAAAAATGTGTCAATTAACATGTTTTAAACCATCTTTCTTTTTCCTAGAGTTGATGGCCACATAAAGCACAAGGTTACACTAAAGGAGCAAGCTGCAGATGGAGGAGTCTAGACACGGACATGCCAAGAATGTCAAAGCTGTAAAGGAAAGAGAAGAAACTCTGAAGAACTTGGTAACTGGAACATCAGGGATGGTGTGGAGTCTTGTTTTTTGTCTTTAAGGGATTAACCATTAATTCTTTCCCTAAAGCTCAGACTGACATTGAAACTGTGCACATGCGTTTGCATAAATGTGCCAGGGAAGACTATCTTCAATTCCTAGGGAAGTTGATAATACCTAGACAAAATTGATATATACCACAGTACAAGGAATACAGATCTATCAATTTGAAACTTCACAATTGTAATGGGTTATTCTTACTTCCAAACTGTCTACTGAAGTGCAGCAGTTTCTTTCAGGTAGTGCAGGCAATATATGTGCAACAACAAATGAAATCCTGGGCCTCAAGTAGTAGAAATTGGTGGTGGTTGTTGCAGGGTCAAGAGAAATAAGCTCTATATGAGGTGGAGTGACGAGGAGTGATTTATTTGGTTTTAGCTGAGTTGTCAAACTCATTCAATTAAGGGGGCCCACATTGGAGGCCAGGACAACTGACGTGGGCTATGTGTCCACACAGACTCCCCGACCCTTTCCCTTGTCATCTTCAGAGCGGCATGGGCTCCCCTTCTCCCTCCCGAACACCACAAGCTCTCTGACACCTTCCCTTTTCTCTGCCCTGTGGGGTTCCAATCCCCATGCTGGACTCCTGCTCCCTCCCCCTGCTGTACAGCTCCCAGACCTCTTCACCTTCCCTTTTGACTTCCCTTACCCCTTGGTGGCACGCAATCAGTAAGTCTTAGTCTCAGGCAGGCTGGGTTTTTGCTTCTCCCCCCATCAGCAGCCTGTTTGCTGTTCACTGCTGCAGATAGTAGCTCCCAGGCACAGCGCAGGCAGCAGCTCCATGGGTTGGATCTGCCCCATGGGCTGTAAGTTGATATCCCTCGGTTATAGCATCTAGACCACTCATTCCTCTCCGCCTCACAACCACTGAAGTGAGCCCCAAGTTAACAACTCACAACTTCTTATTCAATAGAATATGGAAATACACACTGTTCCTAAAATATCTTAGAGCCCCATTTGGTAATAATAATGGTTATAAAATGAATATTGATATCGATGGAATATAATTATACCAACCCATTTTTATTTACAGCTTTAACTTACAGAATGCAGGTGCTTTACCTTGAAATATGTTATCTTTACAATAGAAACAAGTACAAATTCCTTAACAAGCAGTCCGCAAGAAGCAGAGGTATCATTAATTCTCTCTAACAGACATGGGAAACAAAAAGATAAACACTCCTCTTACCATTGTCTTTATCCATGTGCTAAGAGAAGGAATTGCCTGCCCCTGCTGTAACCCTATTACCATGGTACCTCTAAGTTAGGAGCTTTTTCTCCCCTCTCCTGCCAAGGCAAGGGCACTGCTGTATGATCAGAGCAGGATTGCTGCTAATTGTTTGTGTTAGTATGTGGTCTTTCAGCCCAAACTAGGGGTCCCATGGAGGACAATTTGTGCCTGAAGCCTAGAGCCAACCCTCAGCCCCAGGGATCTGCCCCAGCACTGGCCTTCATGTCTACAGTGTTATGCTTAAATAATACAGTGAGGGTGTATTCACACAGGCCGCTTATTTTGAAACAACAGAGGTTGTTTCAAAATAAGAAACAGCATGTCCACACGACGTACTCCTATTTTGAAACAAGGGGTGCCATTGTTTCGAAATGGGAGCCGTGTTTCGAAACAGCTTAAACCTACTTCTGTTTTGAAACTAGGTTATTTTGAAACCAGTGGTTTTGAAACAACCCTGTGGGGACATGTTGTTTTGGAACAAACTGTTCTGAAATGACATTTGACCTTCGTCCCAGGGCGCTTAGCACCCTGGGAGGAAGGGCCACCCCTTCAGCACCCTGGACAGGGAACCCTCATTACCCTGGCCAGGGTGTTGAGGGGTGTCCCCTGGCCGGCAGAGGGGGACTGCAGACCCCCGTGGGGTGAGGCACAGCCGGCAGGCAGGCTCACCCCACATGGGTCTTCAGGGAACTGCAGACCCAGGCGGGGTGAAGCTCCGGGCTGCACTCACCCCACCCGGGTCTGAAGCCCTCTGCAGACACCAGTGGGGTGAAGCGCCCAGCTCCGCTTCACCCCGCCGAAATAAGCAGTCCCCTGCAGACCCATGTGGGGTGAGCCTCTGGCTCGTCTCACCCCGCGGGGGTCTGCAGCCCCCCCGAAGTGAAATAGCGTGTCCACACTGTGGACACGCTATTTCGTTTCCCTTATTTCGAAGACACTTATTTGTCTTTTGAAATAAGGTGTTTCAAAATAAAACATTATTTCGAAACAGCTTCTTTCGAAACAAGCAGTTTGTGTGTGAACATAGCCTGAGTGTTATACATACAATGACTCTATATCCATATGAATTGAATTCTTACTTGAAGCCTTTTGCACAAATAATCTCAGACTAAACGATAGCATTCTTTACAAGAGGCAAAAGCAAGAAAAACTCAAGTAAATGGCATTGAGTCAATGAATGGAGTTGGGTGGGAACTGGATTTACATTTCACAGGAAATTCTGCAGTTTCAAAAAAGAAAAGAAAAGAAAAACAAACAAAAACCCACCACCACCCAAAATGGAACAAAACCAAAACATTTCTCATAAAGCAAAATTCTGAGTCTTTTTGGGGAAATGACACTTTTGTTTTTATCAAAAACAAAACACTTTGTTCCAGTGTCATCCTTTTAAATGTTTACTATAGTAACTATGTTAAAAAATGTTTTGAAAAGTTATTTTGAAACAAAAACATGTTTTGGCACTATCAAAATGCTTCCTTTTGTATTTATTTTCCTTTTTCAAAGTGAATTTGTCAAAAATTGATACTTTTAAAAACATTTTGTTTTAATTGATAAAATATCTTGAGAAAAAAATTTTCAAGCTCTCAAAATGAGTTCAAGTGTCTTTGAAGTGGTATGAATGGACACAGCCAAGAACTACTCCTCTGAAGGTTTTGCAGTCATTAATATCCAAACTGTTTTCCATCATTGAGGATACACTTAGGACAGTTCCTGTGCATGTCAGAGCTTCTCTAGTGCTTCCTTTAGACACAGCAGTGTTGCCCTATAGTAGGTATAAGTTTAGGAGGGAAAACACTTGAAATTGTGGTGATGCATGTGAGTCTTTATGGTGAGAAGGGATTGTCTTTGAGTTTGTCAAGCTCCAAAATGTTCTTGCCAGTTACCAAAACATCAAAACATTATAGGATGGAACAAATCATTTTAGGAGCTTCAGATACATCTCATATATTTAAGCGTTATGATTCAGTAAAGAAATCACGGCCACCTTTGCCATGAGCTTGTGTCTGTCTTAAATGGTTAAGAATAACTGCACTTACTGTGTAGCTGCTTCACCTTCCTCTGCATTTAAACTAACAATCGCACACAAAAAGTGACTGCTTAGATGCAGGGTTTAAGCAAAGGTCTGGCCAGGGAGTCCTAGGCTAGCACGAGGGAACTCTTTTCCTGTCCCAGGTTCACTCAGCACTGTACTTCAGAGCTAGAGCTGGACAGGGGATGCTTTTCCCCATGCCAGGCTCAGAATGCTAGAGCCTCACAGGGGTAGTTTTCCCCTGGCAAGGAGGGGGCAGAAGGGATTCCCCAGTCTGGCTCCAGCAGGGCTGCTCCTGTATGGGGAAGGGACTCCTGTGTGGGGCTGAAGCCCGGCTTGCCGGTGCATGGAAGGAATCTTCCCGGGCTAGAGACAGGGACCCCCGCACACGGCTTGAGCTCTGCTTGCCACATGGGGAAGGGAGCCCTGCGCGTGGCTGGAGCCCCACTGTCCATGTGCGGGGACTGGATGGAACCATGCGCACAGGGGTTCCTGCCCTGCACATGGCCGGGGGTGCTCCAGCCACACACAGGGGTTCCTTTCCCATGCACATCCAGGGGGGCTGGAGCTGCGCATGGAGGTTCCTTCCTCCACTGGTCTGGCTGAGGGGTGGTGGAGGCACCTTTGGGGCTGCTGGCCCCAGGTGTTACCAACATTGCCCACCAACTTGGGGTATGCTCTTTTATTAGGGTTACTTTCTCTTTGGGGAAGATGGTAATTCTATTAGTGTGCTACGTATGTCACTTGTGTTTCTATATAGGTGCGTCTGAGCGGACCGGGTCTATCAGCACTCTCAGCTGACCCCTTATGTGTCCCTGAACGCAGTAGGCTGGGTCACATAGCACTTCTCTGCTGCTACCTTTATGTACTCCTGTACCGCACCAAACTAGGCTTGATTATGGATCTTGAGCAGGCTGGGTCACACAGCACTTCTCAGCTGCTACCCTTATGTGCCCCTGGACTCAATCAGGCTGGGTCAAAACAGCACTTTTCAGCTGTCCTCCTTATATGCCCCTGGAGTCAATCAGGCTACTGTCCCCATCCATGAGCAAACCTTACAGGGTTGTGGGCATCACAGGGATCTTTGGCTAGGTAATAGAAGCGTTGCTGCAAAGCAGTATAAAGAAACCAAGACCACAAATGACGCCTTAGAGTCTGGAAACTGGCTTGATAACAAGAGGCATTTTATTGCTAGGTATCTAAAACTTGCAATAAATAATAATAATAATAATAAACAACAACAACAAAAGGAGAAAAGAATACCCCAAAATACCCAGTTACAGAACTGATAAACATACAAGAAAAGAAAAACACCCAGCTACAATATTATCTAGATTCTTCTGTATCAGGCCTAGAGAGAGTCAGAATTAACAAAAAGGGAGAGAGGCTGGGGGAGAGAGAAATTGGGGGGGGGAGGAGTCTCATCACGCTGTGTAGCAGAAAGGTTTCCAGGCTGTGCAGTTCAGGGTCAGAGGCTGGATGGAAATAAAGCTCCCACAGCAATCAGCAAAGAAGAGGAAAAGCCAAATCCCAGTGGAAATGATACAGCTTTAGATCCAAGCATCAGGACTCAGGACTCAATCCAGACTCAGACAGGATCCAGTCAGGACTTGCACAGGACACACACTACTGTGTCAGGACTTGCACAGGACACTCACTACTGTGTTGTTGGATGTGGGTAGAGGTTTTTTTTTAAGGTTTCCAAAGGGATAGCCGTGTTAGTCTAGTCCAGTAAAAAAACAACAAGCAGTTGTGTGGCACTTTAAGACTAACAGATTTATTTTTTGCATGAGCTTTCGTGGGAGAAGATCCCACTTCCTCTAAGGACTTGTTTAAGTGGCCAATACACATTCCAGGCTGGGTGTAATGGTTCAGAGAAGCTCACAATACAATCAGGCAGACTCAGTAGTTTGGGTATCAGTTATCATGTCTGTCACTAGAATGGTCTGATAATTGCCGAGTTTGTTCGTGTTGGTGTGAGATTCCCCATCAGGCAATGCTTCCCTGCTTCTTCAATCCCAGAGCTCAGTGTGGCTCCTGCTTCTTCAATCCCAGAGTTCAGTGCAGTCTTGCTTTGGAGCCTGGCTCTCCATAGTCAATGCAAATGAAGCTGCATTAACTGTACTGATGGTTTTTGGATATAGGTAGATAAGGATGTCTCCCATTTCCTACTGTTTTTGGTTTTCAGTTCACTGGATGCTATGCTCTGATTCCTCAAGAACACAGAGCTAACATGTAACACAGGTGCTGGAGGGCTGTTCTTCATTTCAGGGTGTCATGCACCCTTGGGAGGAAGGTCAACCCATGTCAGTTTGAACAAAGTGAGTTTGAATTGACATGGCCACACTGGGTGAAATTGAACTCCTGGGTTTGAAATGACTGGCACTTCGAAGTCAAACAAGGTGTGACCACTTTGAAGTCAGTTTTCATCAATTTGAACTAAGGAGTTCCTCGATTCGAATTAAGGAAAGCGGGTGTGGCCATGTACGTAACTGAATTTGAATTGATTGTCATCAATTCAAATTCAGTTCTAGGTGTTGACATACCCTAAGTGTCACGAGACTCCATATTTGTTCTAGCTGGCTTTCTATGCTTTATTATTATGAAGAGTTAAAGACCAGTGCAAGGATGTGCCTTGTGCCATATTTGCTGAACTCTGTGTCTTTGTGGCAGATGATCTGTACCACAACTTTTATTTCTTATTCTTTGTATGCTCCCAAATCTGCTTTGACTTCAGTGAGAGATCTTGGTGCACAAAGAAAACAGGCTCAGATCTTTTAATATTGCTTGACTATAGTTGTTTTGTGGGAATAACATTTTTTTGCTTTTCTCAGACTCCCATTAAAGAGAAGGGGTTGACACTTAAGTTCATGAAAACACCTCTTTTTACAGCATAGCATGTAAGGAAATTTATATTCAAGGTTAGGCTTTAGGCAGTTTGTTTGGCATAACTGTGAAGTGTGTTACCCCATGAAGTGCATAGCAAGCCAGCCATAAATGTTCCTACAGATTAATGTGTTTAATGATGCTGACTCATTTTCATCATGTGTATTTTGATTACTCCAGATTTACTACTGTGTAACTGATTGCAGGATATAACTCTACAGTTCTGCACTGGGGGATTTGCAACCTAAAGTCATGGTCCTGCAGTTGCACATGTGCTTAATATTAAGAACAAGTCACAGGAGAGGTGTTACTTGCACACTTAAAGGTCAGAGTGTGCCTAAGTATTTTGCAAGACTGGAGCCTAAAATTAGAACAGAACAGAACAAATATAAGACTTTAAAATGAGAAGAAAAATCATCTTTGGGAAAAACAGAATGGAAAAGTGGCTTTGCCTCATGGAGTTCTCTGGTTTGAAGAATTCAAAAAATGTAACATACGTAATATCTGATGCAGAAACACCTTTCAGTGACCTCAGCTGGAGCTGACATGGAGGCAGATGAAGTACATCAGCCAAACGTTTTGCATGAGATGTGATTTCCAAAGGTAGAATCAACTGAATAGTGTGGCCTATTGGAATACAAAAAAAGAGAGATGGGTGTAGTTATGAAGGCAAGAAGGGAAGAAATTTTGAAAGCACTATTAAACATGTGCCCCCTGGTGAGTCATTAAAAATATTAGCACCTCAGTCTTCTTTCTTGGAAGTGGGGGAATGTGACATTGACTTCTATAAATGGGCTGATTTTTTTTTTAAGGTATATGTAATAAAGGTGTATACACAAACACACACTTTGTGTGGGGCGACTATTGCTGTTAGGCTGAGGCCCTGTGTGTCAAGTATCAGTGAATTTTGATGGCTGGGTAAAACTTATAAATTGCCTGACATTAGAAATACTGACACTGCTTTAACTCCAGTAGAAAAACTGCTGCTATAATTTTCTTCACTAGCTAATATCTTTGTACAATAACCACAGCTGTCCCAGTGAATTTTAAATCTCAGTAGGAGGGAGGGTGGGAAAAGTGTTCTCTTGAGGGTGTAAAAGACACTAATAAACCAAATTAATATCAGAGGTGATTTCATGGACTCAAAGCTTATTAAAGCAAATGCTTTCATGTGCTAAGCACTTCAAATGCATTGTTCTCAGTTTTGTGTTTTATGGGTGCAGTTATTCAGTTGTTTCCTTACACAGGTAGGCAGAAATTGGACTCTTTCACCCTCCCTCTTTTAATTTTAGTTCTTGTCATGTATCTCTTGGATCCCAAGGTCAACCAAGCTTAAGCTGTTTCCACAGAGAGCTACTTTCTGAGTGACACAATGCTATGCTCTCCTTTCTGGTAGATCCTCATGTAGGCATCTATAATTTTCGTTATTGTTCATTTTGAAATGCAACTTTTTTATCTTTGCATGGCAAAGAGGGCCAGTATTCCTGTCAGCAGAGACTCATGGACCATCAGCACCATCTGCTGGACTGGCCCTGCATGACCTGGCATTGCTGTGGTTTTCACTGATGTTTGGAGTGAAAAGCATAACTACCTTCAAAACTGAGCTTGATAAATTTATGGAAGGGACGGTATGATGGGATGGCCTAGATTGGCAATATACTGAGTTTTGACTACTGGTGGCTGATATGCCAGTGGCCTGAGAAGGGAGGTTGGATAGGATGTGTTCTGAGTTATTACAAAGAATTTTTTCTTGGATGACTGTCTGGTGAGACTTGCTCACATGCTCAGGGTTTAACTGATCACTATATATGGAGTCCTCGGGGAATTTTTCCCTGGGGCACATTGGCTAGAGCTCTGGGGTATTTTGGGGTTTGTTTGTTTGTTTGTTTGTTTTTTGGCTTCCTCTGTAGCGTGGGGCATGGCTCACTTGCTGGTGGCTTCTCTGTATCTTAAAGTCTTTAAATCATTATTTGAAGACTTTAATAACTCAGTCATAGGATAGAGGATTATTGCACAAATGGGTGGATGAGGTTTTGTGGCCGGCATCATGCAGGAGGTCAGACTAGATTATCATATTGGTATGTGTGCACTTTGTCTTATGGAGGATCTGATGATCATACCAATATAGCATATTCATGTAACCTTTTCTGAGTCCTGATGCAGGGCCAAGTTCTTCTCCCAGCTGTCCACATGCAGCTCCGATTGACTTCAATTAGAACTCTTTCCAGGCATCTCAGCTCCTTAAAGAAGATAAAACAATGAGAGTCCTGGGGCACCTTATAGACTAACAGCTTTCTTTGGGCATAAGCTTTCGTGGGCTCCAACCCACTTTGTCAGAGGCATCTGATGAGGTGGGTTGGCGCCCACGAAAGCTTAAACCTGAAGAAGTCTGTTAGTCTACAAGGTGCCACAGGACTCTCGTTGTTTTTGCTGTACACAGACTAACATGGATGAAAATTAATGCAGGGGAGTGTAAGACATGGGATCAGGTCATACTGCGACAGCAAATCAGAGGATTTGTAAGGATTCAAACTCCAGGAGAGGGCATACAGAGGGAGGGTGAAGTCAAATTACCTGTTATAATGTGAAAAGAATTCATAGTCATGATTTCAGGGCTGAATCGTGACTATGGATTCTTTTCACATTATAATAGGTAATTTGACTTCATCCTCCCTCTGTATGCTGTCTCCTGGCTTTTGAATCCTTACAAATGTTCTGATTTGCTGTCGCAGTATGACCTGATCCCATGTCTTACACTCCCCTGCATTTATTTTCATCCAATTCTGTAAGTTCTCCCTCTTCAAAGCATCTGACGAAGTGGGATATTCTCCCATGAAAGCTCATGCAATAAATAAATCTGTTAGTCTTTAAGTGCCACAAGACTCCTTGCTGTTTATGCTTTACTAGACTAACACGGCTGCCCCATTGGAACTAGACTAACATGGCTACCCCTCTGGAAATTTTTAAAGAAGATAAGATCATTTAAAACTCTGTCCCTTTACCAAAGCAGCTGGCAGGATTTGCAGGCCCTCAGACAGCATGTGGAGGCAGGCTCCACCCTCAACTAGCCCTCTTTTGTCTTTTTGTCTTTTCTTTTTCTCTGTGACCAGCAGTGTCTTTCCAGTTTTGCTTTCCCCCCTTGTCTCTCTTTTCCTCTTTCCACTCAGGCTTCTCTTCTCTCCTTGTTCTCAGTGTGTGGCTCCTTATTATTTCTCCCACCTTTCTCAGTTTCTCTGCCTCTCTCCCACCCTTTTCCTTGCTTCCTTCTCCCCTATAAGCTTTCTCTGATTTTTCATCATGCCCCTTCCCTTCAGCCCCATTTTCCTCTTCCACTCTTACCAAGAGATCCAAATGCAAGTGACAGAACCAGCCAGATCCCTACATCTAGTTGACTCTAAAATGCCATGATTCACTGGTGTGCTCCCCTTTGTGTTGATCATCGTGGACTAGGCAGCATTACATACATTTAAAAGTAGAACTTCTCTCTTGCTGGCCCTCCTTACTGTGAGTGGCAGCACCAGGCATCCTTCTTCTACTTGCAATACTACACCTGGTGTGGTCTACACAATCTTAAAGGTACTTCTGACCCTAGATTCCTGCCTGGCCCTTGACTACAATAACAGGTGTCAGGTGCTATATGCTACCTACAGTCACATTTTTGTGGTTCCCTGGCTTCTTGATACACAATCAAGAAAAATCGAAGGAGAGCACCAGAAACGAATGCTTCATTGGATTTCTTATCCATTTCTTCCTTAGTTTCAAAGGCTTATGTGTCTTCCTGTAAATTGTGATGTGTACTTGGATTGAAAAGGGCCTGTTTTCAAATGAGCGAATCATCCCTGGCACCAGACAAATGCCTGGCTTCTATTTGAACCATGTGCAGAAAAGGGTCACCCAAGAAGTGGTAAACTTACTGCAAGCAAAGAAGTGCAAAACATCAGAGCAGACCCAGCTAATGGACAGCTCTGCTTCTGTAAAGATATCACAAAACAGAACAACTACTGCAGCTGACAGACCAACCAGTTGATGGGTAGTGGAGGAAAGCAATTAAGCTCTGCATGGGTAGCCTTCACTGACTACTTTATATATCCTATGGAATGTTTAGCTCACACAGTATTCACATTTGTGCTGCAGAGGAACAACAGGGTTTCTTCTGCAGTCTGTTACAAGACCTAAAGCTATTCAGGTTCCTGATTAACTATGGTTCTGTGTTAGCAAAGATATCTGAGGCAATAAGATACTTTCTACATCTGTGTGTGGAGGGAGACACCTTGTGGCATTTATAGTCTCCAGAGCTGCACTCTGCATTTGCAGAGTTTGATCTGATCTACAGATACTCATTTTAGTCTCATTTTTTTGCAACAGCAATTCATTTAAAAACAAAAAGTTTTCCAATCTCATGAGAAACTGATGCTGTGTCTTAAGATAGATTCACTCCTTCCAACATAGTCTGGTTCGAATATATCATGTGTGTGCCTGTTCCTGTGCCTGTGTCAATATAAAATAAAGATTAAAAAAATCACATCTATCCTGTCATGAGCATGTTCACTGTTCCACTTCTTCAGCTAGGCTCTTCATTTTAGTACAAACACAACGTTTTAGGTTGTTAGAATTCCAAACCCATAACGTCTCCAGTGGAATCCAAATTAGGGAAAATGAATTCATCCAGTCCCAGTACTGGATTTGTAGCAACTTGAGACTCTAGTTGCAGGATGCCCTCATCCAAATGTGCCATTTAAACTACTGTTTGTGTCTTTTGGACAAAGAGCTAAGCTGTGCCTTAGTCAGAACTTCTTTATAGCTGCCACAAAGCCCGAAATTCAATGTGGCTCCTACATGGATAGCTAAGTAGCACCACCATTGTCACCCTTCTGGTTTATGACTGCTGGAAAGGGAGGCCTCTGAGATCGGGGTGAAGGGAAGGTGTGGCAATCAGTGTGTTCAGTGGCAGAACCACAGGAACCAGCCTTGGTGATCAGGGAACCAGACCAGGAACGAAACTTAGTCCTATGAGCCAAAAACAAGACTGATGACAGCCATTCACTGGACCTATTCTGACCTCTTCTGTGAATTCTGTCGCTGATCATTCATTTTTACAGGAGCTGCACAAGACTTCAAATACTTAATTACAGGGCCGATCCTACCATAGAGGTGACCTAGGCCATTGCCTAGGTTGCCAAACAATAGGGCGTGCCAAGGGTGCTCCCCAGAAGCAGAGCTGACCTTTGGGGGCAGTGAGAGAGGTGATTGCCCCTGGCCTTGTGGTTCCATGGGCCCCACACAGTCCTGCCGTGAGCAGGGCAGTTTGGGGCCCGGACCACTGCCCTCCACCCCCATGGCCACACTGTCCACCACCCCTCCCCACTGCTTTGAGTGCAGAGCCAAAGGCAGCAGGGAAGGGGAGGTGGGAGCACAGAGCCCAGCCTCTGTGTTGGGCCAGCTCACCCTGCCCCCAGGGCAGGAAATAGCCAGCCCAGGGAGGAGCATTCCAGCCCAGAGGCCAGGCTATCCTCTTCCACCCCTCTTCTGGACCTGTTCCACCCTGGGGGTGGGGTGAGGCAGGCCAGCCCACAGACCGGGGCGGGGGGGAGCAGAGCCCAGCCCCACAACCAGCTTGCTCTGCCCCCGGCTCAGGGGAGGGTCAGGAGTGCAGGGCCAGGCTCTGGGACAGCCCATGCATCCCTCAGTGCAGGGGATGCAGTGGGGGGGCCTGCACAAGCTGACTGCCCCAGGCCCTACCCCCCCCCCCCACCAGGGGCATGCCAAATTGACAGGCTCCTAAGGTGCCAGAAAACCTTGGGCCCGCTCTGCTTGTTTACATTCATGAAGCCCTAAAAGAGCTGGCCACTGTTTCACAGTTTAACAATTTATTGCTGATGGGAACTGACCCCCCCTAATCAAATTGCTCTAACTATGCAATAAAAGATATTTTCAGCTAACTGGGTTCTGCCATTCATTAGCAGGCTAGCTCAGAGCTTTGAGCTGTGGTTATGACTGGAGTTCTGGAAAGAAGAAGACACTGTCATACATTATTGCTACTTATCTGAGTCAGTGGTCTCTCTCACCCATTTTTCTGAGACTGTATTTGGCTTCCCTGTCCCTAACCATGGTTCCTAATACTTAGAGCATACCAGCTTCTCGCTAAGACAATGTATCAGGCATGGCCAAACTGCGGCTCGGGAGCTACATGTAGCTCTTGAATGAAAAATTGTGGCTCCCGGAAGAACGTCAGCAAATCAGTTTAGGAAAGCAGCCCCTGCCTAGGAGTTCAGGAGGGGGGTCGGGATGGTGGGGAGAAGGGCGGCATGGTCGGGGATGGTGGGGAGAAGTGCGGCATGGTCAGGATTTTAAAAACTTGCCACTAACCTGCAGTCTTCTGCATCAAGCAGCAGCTAAGTTTTTATAGGCCTAATTTTCATTTTAACCTTAAGTAATTATTAGAATCTGACATTAGTAGGATTGATATTTGTCCTCTTTTTGCAATAAAATTAAAGTGTGCAATGAATTTTAACCTTAGTAATTTTGGAGTAGGTAAAATTATATGGCTATAGGCCTCAGTGTGGCTCTCAAAGGTTTAATAATCAACTTGTGTGGCTCTTGAGTTCCATAAGTTTGG
>ML681995.1:25019000-25138772 GCA_007922195.1 Podocnemis expansa
GCAGCCCCCTGAGGAAGCGAAATAGTAGGTTCACAGTGTGAACCTGCTATTTCGTTTCCCACTTTTTTTTTCTTATTTCGAAATAACTATTTGTTAATTCGAATTAAGTTATTTCGAAACAAGTTGTTTCGACACAACTTGTTTCAAAATAACCATGTGTGTGTGAACACAGCCAGAGTGAGGGCAGTGGGTCCAGCCAGCTGGGGGACCCACCACCCACACTAGCTGCCGGCAAGCGGGGGCAGCGAGCAAAGCCCACTCGTGCCCACTGCTCCCCCCTGCTGCCAGCTAGTGGGGGAACGGGCCAAGCCCCCTGGTGCCTGCCACCCCCCCTTCACCCCCCAACTTCCCGCAGCACCCTGGCCAGAGTGCTGATCTGCTCCCTGGCCAGGGTGCTGAGGAAGGTCAAAGCCCCTAGTCGAAACAGGTTTATTTCAAGATAACACGTCCAAACTGTGTTGTTTCAAAACAACCCTTTCGAAACAAGGGTTATTTCTTTTTCAGCTGAGTTTTTATTATTCTGAAACGAGGGATCTTATTTTGAAATGACAGGCTCCCGTCATTCTCAAATAAAGAAACGTTGTCTGGACATGGCAAGGTTTATTTCAAAACAACAGCTGTTGTTTTGAAATACAAGCCTCATGTGGACACAGTCTCAGAGTCAGCATTGAGCGCCAGCAGACAGCTTCCATAGGAACTACTTGGGGTGGAACTGCTACTTGACAGCAAGCTCTTTGCCTTCATTGTGCTAGCCAATTCCCCTATGTCCATATAGTGGGTCTCTAGAGGTGAGGGGACCCATTCCAGACTGTCCAGGCCTTCAGGATGTTAAACAAAAAGGAATTCTCTTCCAGAATTCACTCACACATAGGTAATATTGAAGGGGTTTATTTAACAATGTGCCATCATGGCACACTGAGAAGACTGCATAGATACAGCTTTGAAGTGACAATAACAGAACAGTTGCTTATATATGCTTTCCTATCAATAAAACATTAATTCTGACCTTAACTTGCAGAAACAAGTACTGCTTAACTCCGAAGGGGAGGAAGGCAGCAACAACAAATACAGAGCCTGCATACAAAACAACCTAGATACATCAGAGACGGTACATGATGAGAGTTAGGAGGCTGTGGTGGAGAAACAAGGAGGAGGTCTTTAAAGATAAAGAGAACACATGCTAAAGGGCCAGTAAGCAATGAGTTGTTTGCATTGCTAAGCAGAGTTATTACACAGATATCTGGTATGCTGCTTATCTTGTATTTTCAGCACATGCTGTCCTTGGGGCCTCGACATGCAAGCCTGTTTCAAAGCTTCATGCCTAACAAGGAAAAGGTGTATCATTCCTCTCCCACCCCTTCTAGCTTATGCCCCAGATCCTCTGAACCAGCTGTGATGTAATAGGTGCAAATCTGGACAAGAGGCCAAGGTGACTCTTTGCCATCTATGCATTCCTCATATTCTGATGAAGGTCTGACTTGTCCTAAGGTAAGGCAGCAAAGCACTTACCTGATGGTCTGTGATGGAGTGCTGTTAACAACTTCAGACCAGGTTCTATGGGAGCAAGCATCATGTTCACATAGACTACCAGGGGCACTGGGATTGGTTGAGAGAAGGAAGCACTTACACCTACTGGTACCCTGATGAGGTTATTAGCTCACCAGAAGAGAATCCAGAAAGGAAAGCAAGCAGTATAAATCCAGTGATCCAGGCGGCAGGATTACACAGTAGTAAATGGCGAATAAAAAGGAAACAAATAAATACATATGGCGATGGTGACTTGGTGAACCAGTGTGCTGTTTAATGCACCCAAAGGGCTTGCCTCCTAGGGCTTGCCTAGAGAAGAAAGGGGAGTCTGTTTATATAACTCAAAAGCTTGTTTCTCCTTACAGTGCTTCTCTGGAATCATTTGACGAAGGGGAGAATAGCTTGGGCCCAGGGGTAGCAATGAAAATAGTCTGCTGCTGAAACGGGAGGCTGTAGTTGTAATACTTGTGCAGTGGCATTTTCTATTGTATAGGGTTTTTTTTTTCTGCTTCATATAATCTTTTGTGGTATTTTCTGTTCCAAAGCAATACGTTAAAATTTTTTGGACAAATCAAGCCTAATGCAATAAACTTTGCATGTTTGTTCTTTTAGCAACTGTGGAATTAGCACTGCAAATTCAGAGCATCGCTTAGGTCAGATGCATTGCACTGTCAAGAATCCAGGTCTATTGGTAGTAGGAGGAAAGGTTAGTATTACTCACACAGACAGTGTCTCTCAAAATTAATGTAGCAAAATGTTAGGAACTATAGAGAAAGGAATACATAGTAAGACAGAAAATATCATAAGGCCATTACAAAAATCCATGGTACACCCACACCTTGAATATTTCATGCTGTTGTGGTTGCCCCAGCTGAAAACAGATATATTAGAACTGGGAAAGATATAGAAAACAAAGATTAGAGGGCTAGAACAGCTTTCACCTGAGGAGAGATTAAAAAGACTGGGGAGACTGGGAGTGAGGGGAGTTCATCTTCCAAAAGAGATGACTAAGGGGGATGTAATAGAGGTTTATAAAATCAGGAATGGTGCAGAGAAAGTCACTAAGGAAATGTGACAGGGCATCTGCCTCCACACTGACAGGGAAGGGGTTAACAGAGCCCTAAGGAGGCTGTGTAGGAAGCCAAGGGTGGTCTTAGAGTTTTTCAGACCCTGGGCAAAAGTTAAGGATGGGGACGCCCTGCCCCTTGATTATTTTCCTGCCATCATCCTCCCTGCCGCTTCCTCCCACCCCCACCCCAGCCTCACCAGTCTCCATCACCCTCCAGGCCCCCTTTTTCTCCCTCTGTCAGTAAGTTCAGCTCTTGCACCTCCCAGTTGGAGGAAATATCAGGTTTCTGCCCTGGCAGCTGCGCTTCTGGCTTCCCAGAGATGACAGAGGGTATAACTACATTACAAAAGCTAAGTCAACTTTCTTAAGTTGACTTAGTGACCCCACACTTCTCTTAAGTTGACTTAACAAAGTTGGTTAGATCAGCTTAAGAAAATGTCCTAATAAAAACTGTCTTTGCTTAAGTCAACTTTTCTAAGTAAACTTAAGCAGGCACATGTTATTACACAGAGCTTCTTAAGTTGACTTAGCTGGCCACATTGCATTAAAGTCAACTTAATAAAGTCAATTTAATGTCTAAGTCAACTTAAAGAGTGAGAGTTATTGAATCAACTTAAGGAAACCCTTAAGTCAACATAATGAACTCCAGATGTGGCCAGGGCTTTGCTTAAGTTGACTTAAGCCTCATTAAGTCCATAGTGTAGACATACCCATAGGTGGCTTCTCCTGCTGCCATGGCAACAGAGCCCTGACTGTGTTGGTGCTTGCCGGGGGAAGCCCAGGTCACAGGGCTAGAGCCCTGGAGAACTGCAGGAATCTGCATCTGCACTGGATGCAGGTACCCGGAGACTCATTACTGTGTATTAGAGCAGATGCAGATTCTATTTTTATCTCCCCAGGGTGCATTAGCCGCTGCTGCTGCTGCTGCTGCTACTGCCCCAGCTGTTGAGCCTGACTGCAGCAAGTGATGTAATGTACAGCAGGGAACAAAGGAAGTGCTCCAGCCAATCCCAGCTCTGCTTTGCTTGCATCTTCCAGCCAATCAGAGATACTCACTCACAGAGTTCAGTTTAGCCACTAGTCCCACCTCTGACTCTAGAGCTATGTCTACACACAAGGTTTTATTTCGAAATAAGTCATTCCAAAATGACTTATTTCAAAATAAAACCTTTATTTTGAAACAACTTATTTTGAACTAAAAAAAAATTAGTTTGAAATAAGGGAGATCCTGAAAGCGAAATAGCAGGTCCTATTTTTGGACTTGCTATTTTGCTTTCAGGAGAGGGGCACCATGGAAGGTGTGGCAACATGGCCCCTTGCGGGCCATGTTGCCACCAACCTGGGCAGAGGGGGGCAAGAGGACTTGGGGAGCCATGGCACCCTAGGCTCCCCAACCCAGGTTGGGGGAGCTGCAAGGAGCGCGGGGTGGCCACAGCTGTGGCAGCTCACCCCATGCCCAGCTCCCCGGGGCTGCAGTCCTGGCTGGGTGAGCCGCAGCTGCGGTAGGCTGTACCCCTTGGAGGCGGCGAGGAGCCGGGGCACCCAGGTCTCCCCGCCACCAGGCCTACTCGCAAGCCCCGCGACCAGGAGCCGGGGCTCCTGACTTTCCCCACCACTGGGGCTGCTCCCAAGTCCTGTGGTGGGGTGCTGGGGTGCCCAGGGCTCCTTGGCCAGGGTGCTGAGGGGGTGGCCCTTCCTCCCAGGATGCTAAGCACCCTGGAAGGAAGGTCAAAAGTTATTTCAAAACAACCGTTGTTTTGCAATAACATGTCCCAACGGCATTATTTCGAAATCACTGTTTTCAAAATAACTGTCATTTCAAAACAAAAGTGGTTTAAGCTCTTTTGAAACAATGGCTCTTGTTTTGAAACGACGAGCTCCGTCGTTTCGAAACAGGAAAATGTTGTGTGGACATCGTCTTTTTTATTTCGAAACAACCAGTGTTGTTTTGAAATAAAAGAGATTTGTGGATATACCCTAGGAGCCCTAACGGTCAGTCCCCACACTCCACCAATTAGATGGTGATTGAAAGCTACCCCCCACACTTTCCCCTTCTGCTGACTACCTAATCAGATGACTGGCAACAGCAGGAGCTGGTGCAAGATGCGGCAGGGGTGGTATGGCTGGACATAAAGCCTGGCATTCAGATCCCAGATTGGATACAGTTTGACATTGAGCAGATACGTATAGGATACAGATCCACATTTTCATATCTACGCAGGATTCTATGCATGGCCAGTGATCTGGGGAACAAACTGGCGAGCATGATCCCTGGAGTGGGCGTGAATAGAAAGGGTGCTGCCTACCCGCCCATTCCTCACTGGTGCTTCCCAGTTGCCAACTCCCCCCCATGGCCTTCCCATCATCCACCCCCTTTTGGCTACCAGCTGCTGTCTGTTGTGGCTCTGCAGCTCCTGCCCTCACTGCACAACTGCAGAGATATTTAAAGCTGCTACTGTGAGCCTGTGAGGGGGCGTCTCCCCTGAGGGGTCTTGGGCAACAGCCCACATTGCACACCAACTAAGAATGCTGTGACCCAGGCCTCCTGGGATAACCTTCTGAATGTGCCAAAGTCAGGGCAAGCTGCAAAAACCAGGGGCCAAACCCCCAAATCACTGACAGGTGGTACTTAAACCTGTCTCCCGCTCAGTAACAAAGCATGCGTCTGATTCTCCACTCTGGAGCACAACAAAACAGAAACAGCCCCCTTTAGTGCCATTATCTTCCTTGGTCCCCACCCAGCCACTGGGTCTCTTAAAGAAATAGGCTCTCCTGACCCCAAAGGGTCGGCCACATCAGCCAGAACAATGTAGGCTTGGATCTTACCCAAAATACTATGCTGCCAGCCAATCCTTTAGTAACTACAACTAAAGGTTTAATGTAAAAAGAAAAGAAACAAAACATGAGAGACATTAAAGGGTCAAAGTGAATCACATACATACAAATGATTTAGAGTCCATAGAAAGCAAATCCTTAAAGAATCTGTAGTTTTCAGGTTACTCCAACTCCTCTGGTATGTACCCAGCAGCTGGGTGGGTCTTAGTCCTTTGTTCAGTCCCAGAAGAAGAGTTCCAGAGGAGGGTGTTGATTGCAGATAGACTGAAGACTAAAGACAAAATGGAGATGTGGCCATTGCCTTTTACCACTTTTGGTTCTCCCGTGCTCTCAGAGTCCTTGCCAAATCAAAATGGAGTTGAGTCACACAGTCAGTCTGGGTGACTGGTCAAACATGTTTCTTCCTAGGTCCACTATACCTGGGAGTTGTCTTGATGGGCCATCAAGAGGACTATGGTTCTGCAGACACCCAGTCTGGGATTGCCTTAGAATCAAACAACTTGGAACACACATAAAACAAATACAATTCTAATTTCTAATACAGCTATGATAGCTACATATAAACCATATATATATATCACATATGGATTATTGCAAATATGAAATATTAATATGAAAAATATTCATAAACAGTCCCCTAGAACCAGACAATGTCATAACCACCTATGCAGGAAGCATCTAATTCAGGGCACCCAAACACATGGCCTGTGGGCCACATGCGGCCCCTAAAGCTATTTCCCGTGGCCTGCAGTGACACAGTTGTTACCAATATTTGCAATATACGTGTATGGAATAGTTTCACTGCTGTGGTCCTCGGGCTACCATACTAACCCTCATGCAGTTGTCTACTAGTCCTCATGCGGCCCTCATGGTGATTTGAGTTTGAGATCCCTGATTTAATTAGTAACTATGAGGAGTAGCCAATCAGGATCTAGCAGGTCCACACAAAAGAAGATGTAGGGGGCCCAAGAAGAGATGACTGGGTTTCTAGAAGGCTATAAGTGGGCAATATTTTTGCGAAAGGAGCTGATCGCAGAGATGGGGGAATTTAGAAATAGCTTCTGTCTGGCTGCTCAGATTTATAGGCTTTTGATCCTGGGGTAAGAGATAAGAGGGAGTGGAAGCCATGGCGAAGTGGCTGAACTAAAGGACTGGGAGATGTCCTCTTCGGAAGGGGAGGTAAGTATGGTTGGTGGCAGGCCAGAGTGTGGAATCATGAAGAGGACACTGAGGTACTTGGATTGGCTTGGGTCAGCTGGTGGTGATGATTACTGCTAAGGCCAGCAGAGGAATCTGTGCTATCTCGGGGACTTTCCTTCTGCCCCACAACTGCCACACATATGATAAAATTCTGTGGTGACTTAGAGGCCTACTTTTCCCATCTAAGACTCAACGAATATTTCCATAACACCACAGATCAACGCACTGACATACAGATACCTTCCTCCAAACACTACAAGAAGAAATATTCTTCGTGGACTCCTCCAGAGGGTCAAAACAAGAGACTAGACTTCTACATTGATTGTTTCCGCCACCATGCCAAGGCTGAAATCATGGACAAACAACATTCTTTACATCATAACCTCAGCCCTGCAGAACACAATGTCATCCACAGCCTCAGAAACAACTCTGACATTATCATTAAGCAGGCTGACAAAGGAGATGCAGTTGTCCTCATCAATAAATTGGATTATGACTGGGAGGCTTATAAACAACTCTCCAACACAACATTCTACAGACCACTTTCCTCTGACTCCACTGAGGAATACCAAAAGGAATTACAATGCCTACTCAAGAAACTCCCTAAGACAGCACAGGAACATAAAAAGACAGAAACACCACCAGAACCATGGCCAGAGATGTTCTATCTACTACCTAAACTCCATAAAAAAGGAAACCCTGGACACCCCATCATCTCAGGCATTGGCACTCTTACTGCTGGTCTATGTGGCTATGTGGACTCCCTCCTCAGACTCTATGTTATCAACATCCCTAGCTATCTTCAAGATACCAAGGACTTCCTGAGGAAAATACAGTCCATTAGTGAGCTTCCAGAAAACAGCTCTTTACACCAACATCCCACACAAGGAGGGATTACAAGCTATTAGAAGAACCATCCCATATGATGGCACAGCACAGCTTGTGACTGAATTTTGTGACTTTGTGCTCACCCAAAAACCACTTCAGATTTGAGGATGCTTTATATCTCCAAATCAGTGGCACTGCTATGGGCACCCGCATGGCTCCACAATATGCCAATATCTTTATAGGTGACTTAGAACAATGTTTCCCCAAGTCTCATCCCAAAACACCTCTTCTTTACCTATGCTACATTGATGACATCTTCATCATCTGGACACATGGCAGGGATGCTCTTGAAGATTTTCACAGAGATTTCAACAATTTCCATTCCACGATCAAACTCAGCCTGGAACACTCCACACAGGAGATCCACTTTCTCAACACCACAGTACAAATCAGGGATAGACACATCACCACCACCCTATACCGAAAACCTACTGATTGGTATAGTTACCTACATCCCGCAAGCTTCCATCCTAAACACACCAAACGATCCATTGTCTACAACCAAGCCCTAAGAGATAACCGCATCTGCTCTGATCCCTCAGACAGAGACAGACATCTTGAGGATCTCTATCAAGCATTCTTGAAACTACAGTACCCACCTGGGGAAGTAAGAAAACAAATTGACAGAGCTAGACGAGTTCTCTGAATTCATGTACTGCAGGAGAGGCCCAAGAAAGAAAACAACAGAACACCACTAGTCACCACATACAACCCTCAAGTCAGACCTCTGCAATAGATCATTAAGGACCTACAGCCTGTTCTAAAAGATGTTCCCTCACTCTCTCAAGCCTTGGGAGACAGACCTCTCCTTGCCTACAGACAGCCGCCCAATCTTAAGCAGATACTCACCAGCAACTACAGATCTAACAACAGAAACATTAAAGCAGGCACACACCTCTGCAACAAACCATGCTGCCAAGTCTGCCCACATATCTGCACAATGGATACCATCATAGGTCCTAATCAAGCTTGCTACTCCATCTAAGGCTCATTTACCTGCTCATCTACTAATGTAATCTATGCCACCATGTGTCAGAAATGCCCCAACACCTTATACATTGGACAAACAGGACAATCGCTGCACAAAAGACTAAATGAACATAGAGCCGATATCAGAAATCACAAAACAAAGAAACCAGTTGATGAGCACTTCCATCTTTCTAATCACTTGATGATGGATTTGTTAATGACCATCATCAGATATATGGCTGGGACATCAAGACTTCAAAGAGTAATAGCTGAACTCGAATTAATATGCAAGCTAAATTCTGTGAAAGCAGGATTGAATCGAGACTATGGGTTCTTTTCCCATTACAAAAGGTAATTTGACTTCAGGCTTCCCAGGGTTTGAACCTAACAACTGCTCTGATTTGCTGTTACTGTATGACCTGATCCTATGTGTTACACCCTCTTGCATTTATTTTCATTCCACTCTGTAAGTTCACCCATCTTCGAAGCATCTGACGAAGTGGGACTTTCTCCCAGGAAAGCTCATGCGAAAAATAAATCTGTTAGTCTTAAAGTGCCACATGACTCCTTGTTTTTTTGCTGGACTAGACTAACACGGCTATCCCTTTGGAAACTGACCATTACGTAGGCCAGCAGGAGGTGCCAATTTGAAGAGTGAGATTCATAGAATCATGGAATATTAGTGTTACACTAGAAAAGGAAAGACAAGCAGGATCTTATTCAGGGGGACAAGGTAATATGCCACATTTATTATAAGAAAACACAAGTGATAACTATCTAGTACCTATGCATACACAAACACAGGCCCACATACACACAAGAACATGTTCTGCAGTTTATCAGGTACAGATAATGGTCCTGATCATTGCTTGAGATTGTCACTTAAGTTCATTGCTGGAAGCCAGGCATGAGGAACAGCAAGGTCTCTGGAGGCTCTGTTTAGTTGACTTAAGAGCATCCACACTGAAAACTCCTGTAGACAGCCCATGTCCACACTGGCAGCTGCTAGGTCAATTTAACACTTAAGTCAACTTTATTATGTTGACTTAAGGGCTGCTCCCTGTCTAAACTGGCTTAAGTCAACTTAATATGGTTGGCTTAAGCATTAAATCGACCTTAAAAGGTGGTGTTATTAACTCAACATAAGGAATTGCTTAAGTCGATTTAATAAATTTCCAATGTGGACAGAGCTTTCCTTAGATTGGGGATCTGCAACACAGGCTCAGTGAGCCACCAGTGGCTCCCTAAGCATCTCCTTTTGGCTCCCTGGCAATCTCCTCCAGGGACCCACTTGTGCTCTGGGGAATCCCAGCTGGGCCCATCATCATGACCAAATCAGGGGCTCCGGGGTTGCCCACACCCTCCCACCACAACTGCATGAGCTGGAAGCAGCCCAGAGCCTGTGCCATGGCCCCTAGCACTGGCAGTTTGCATGCAGGTGGCACACACTCCCTCCATCCCTCTCTCTGCTGGCAGGGTGAAGCAGCGCTGCCCTGCCTACCCCCACCTGGCCATCCCTCCCAGGAGTGGCCGACAGAGAGCTGCAGCTAGCAGAGGCGGGACCCTAGAATGGCCCCTCAAAAGAGTTCAAGTCGCTTTGGCCCAGCCACTCCAGGCCTGAACAGAGGCTGCCTCACCCCCAGGCCTTGAATTGGGTCCGTTCAGCTCTGGGGTGGCTGGGTCAAGGAGACCTGATCTCCACAGAGGGACCATTCCAGGGCCCTGCCTCTGCAAGCTGCAGTTCTCCGTTGACCACTCTTGGGTGGGGTGGCCAGCTGGGGGTAGGCAAGGCAGCGCTGCTCCACCCTGCCAGCAGAAGAAGGGATGGAGGGAATGTGCACCATCTTCTCATTCCTGGCCAGCACTAGGGGGCCATGGCACAGCTGCTGGGCTGGCCTGGGGTCAAGTGGTTGTGGTGGGAGGGTGGGGGGAAATGGCTCTTCTGCTCTTTTGGGTTGCCAACCCCTGCCTCAGGTTGTCTTAAGGAAGGTTAAGTCGACCTAAGTCTCCAGTGTAAACATACCCTCTGTCAGACACACAGCTGTGCACCAATGCCCTTGAATGCTCTGCGGAACATTACCCAAAGCTATGAAGTCTCACCCATGTTTTTTGTCTTTTTGTCCATGAATGTTGTGTCCACACTGCCTCAGGGTACTGTATGATCATGAATCATCAGTTAATGGCAGACATGACTTTGGTCTTGTTTGTGATGAGAGTTTTTTGTCCCTTTCTTTCTAGGGTGGAATTTTCTTGCTTTTGCAGGGTTTGTCAGCGTTGTTCTTCAGCCATCAAGGTGGTGCCAGCAACTGTCATCAGGACAGGCTGGAAATGGAGGCTGATCCCTTCACACCCTTCCTTCATTCACACATCCAAACAAAGTTCACACATCTAAACAAAGTTTCAGCAAAACTTAGGCTAAGCAACACAAAATGAAGTAAACAATTCAAAATGGAGTTTCGGTTACAATATGGGGTTACCAGTGAATGAATGAGCATGGCATTTTTATCAATGTATATTTTACACAGAAATTTCTATTAGAAGCAATTTGATGGTATAAATTTATCTTTAGCTGCAATTGGACTTCATGAGGTCATCTAGTCCAACCTCCTGCTAAAAATGGGACTACTCCCACTAAACCATCCCATCCAGGGTTTTATCCAACTGGGTCTTAAAAGTTTCCAAAGATGGAGATTCCACCACCTCCCTAGGCAACCCATTCCAGTGCTTCACCACTCTCTGAGAGAGAAAATTTTCCTCATATCCAACCTTGAACTCACCAGCTTCAACTTGAAACCATTGCTCCTTGTTCTGTCCTCTTTCACCATCAAGAATAGCCTACCTCCCTCCTCTTTGAAGCACCCCTTTAAGTAGTTAAGGCTGTTATCAAATGTCCCCTCAGTCTTCTCTTCTGCAGACTAAATAAACCTAGTCTCTTCAGCCTCTCCTTGTAAGTCATGTGCTCCAGCTCCCTAATCATTTTTGCTGACCTCCGCTAAACTGTTTCTAATTTGTCTGCATCCTTTCTGGAGTGGGGAGCCCAAAACTGGACACAATATTCCAGATGTGACCTCACCAATGCTGAACAGAGGGGAATAATCACATCCCTCGATCTGCTGGCAGTGCTCCTACTGATACAGCCCAAAATGCCTTTGACCTTTTTGGCAACAAAGGCACACTGGTGACTCATATCCAGCTTCCCATCCACTATAACCCTCAGGTCCTTTTCTCCAGTACTGCTACTTAGCGGATCAGTCCCCAGGTTGTAGCGGTACACAGGATTTTTCCAACATAAGTGCAGGACTTTGCACTTGTCCTTTCTGAACTGCATGAGATGTCATTTGGCACAATGCTCCAATTTGTCTAGGTCTGCCTCAATCCTATGCCTACCCTCCAGCATATGTTTATTAGTCCCCCAAGCTTGGTATCATCTGCAAACGGACTGAGCATGCAATCTATCCCATGATCCAGATCATTAATGAAGATGTTGAACAAAATCAGCCCCGGGACTGACACCTGGGGTGCTCTGCTTGTCACTAGTTGCCAACTGGACATTGAGCCATTGATCCCTACCTACTGAGCCTGATGATATAGCCAGCTTTCTATCCATCTTATGGTCCATTCATCCAACCCATACTTTCTTAACTTGCTGACTAGTATGCTTTGTGAAACATTATCAAAAGCTTTGCAAAGGTCAAGGTATATCACATTGACAGCTACTCCCACATCCACAAAGCCAGTCTTCTTGTCATAGAAGGCAATCAGGTTGGTCAGGCATGATTTGCCCTTGAGGACTTCATGCTGACTATTTCTGATTATGCTGTTTTCCTCCAAGTGTTTCAAAATGGATTTTTTGAGGACCGTCTCCATGATTTTGCCAGGGATTGAGGTGAATCATGTCCCAAGAAGCATCATTTACTCCTTCACATAATATCAGAACCAAGGGTCAGCCAGTGATGTTAATGGCTGTAAAGCAAACAAAGGCAAGAAGTTCTTCACACAACACAAAGTCAACCTGTGGAAATCACTGCTGGGTAATATTACAAACTATAACAGAGTTAAAAAAAGAATGACATCGGATCATGGTGGGTAGGCTTATCAATGGCCAAGTTGCAGCCCTATCCTCTGGGTGTCCTAGCTTCTGACTGCCAGAAGCTGTATATGAATGATGGGATGGATCCATCAATTCCCTCTTTCTGTTCATTTGTGTTGACACTTCAGGCATTATGTCAATTTTAAAAGGGATAGCTGTGTTAATCTAGTCCAGTGAAAAAACAAAAAGGAGTTGTGTGGCACTTTAAGACTAACAGATGTACGCACTGACACACAGATGCCTTCCTCCAAGCACACAAGAAGAAATATTCTTCATGGACTCTTCCAAGAGGCCGAAATGAGAGACTTGACTTCTACATTGATTGCTTCTGCCACTGTACCAAGGCTGAAATCATGGACAAACAACATCCTTTACATTATAACCTCAGCCCTGCAGAACGCAATGCCATCCACAGCCTCAAAAACAACTCTGACATTATCATTAAGGAGGCTGACAAAGGAGGTGCAGTTGTCATCATGAATAAATTGGATTATGACCAGAAGGGTGATAAACAAGTCTCCAACACAACCTTCTACAGACCACTTTCCTCTGACCCCACTGAGGAATACCAAAAGGAATTACAATGCCTACTCAAGAAACTCCCTGAGACAGCACAAGAACGTATAGAGACAGAAACACCACCAGAACCACAGCCAGGGATGTTTTATCTACTACCCAAAATCCATAAAAAAGGAAACCCTGGACGCCCCGTCATCTCAGGCATTGGCACTCTTACTGCCGGCCTATCTGGCTATGTGGACTCCCTCCTCAGTCCCTATGTTATCAATATCCCTAGCTATCTTCAAGACACGACGGACTTCCTGAGGAAAATACAGTCCATTGGAGAACTTCCTGAAAACACCATTCTGGCCACTATGGATATAGAAGCTCTTTACACCAACATCCCCCACAAGGATGGATTACAAGCTATTAGAAGAACCATCCCAGATGATGACACAGTGCAGCTCGTGACTGAACTTTGCGACTTTGTACTCACCCAAAATCACTTCAGATTTGAGGATGCTTTATATCTCCAAATCAGTGGCACTGCTATGGGCACCCGCATGGCCCCACAATATGCCAACATCTTTATGGGCGACTTAGAACAACGTTTCCTCAAGTCTCATCCCAAGACACCTCTCCTTTACCTGCGCTACACTGATGACATCTTTATCATCTGGACACATGGCAGAGATGCTCTTGAAGATTTTCACAGTGATTTCAATAATTTCCATGACACCATCAAATTGAGCCTGGAACACTCCACACAGGAGATCCACTTTCTTGACACTACAGTACAAATCAGGGATAGACACATCACCACCACCCTATACCGAAAACCTACTGGTCGGTATAGTTACCTACAGCCTTTGAGCTTCCATCCTAAACACACCACATGATCCATTGGCTGTGTTCACACAGCGCTTTTGTTTCGAAACAACCTCGTTGCCTCCTGGGTGTCTGGCAGCGCCCAGACATCCTGTCCCACCGGAACCGGGACATCTATGCGGACATTGAAGCTGGGCACCCCTGCACCCTCGAGCAGGTCCAGAGCAAGGTCAAGGCACTCCGCCAAGACCATGCCCGGACCAGGGAGGCCCGGGAGCTGCAAGGGGCAGGCAGCTCTGCCACCTGCCTGTACTATGAGGAGCTCCATGCCTTCCTGGGCCCACAGCCCAGCGGGCACCCCGCTGAGGCTGTGGACTCAGGAGGGCATGGGAGCCCCTCGTCGGGCCCGGAGGCACCCGGGTCCGATGTCTCCGTGGGGGTGCCTCCAGCTGCACCACCACCACCAGCAGCGGAGGCCACCCCCAGCAGCCCGGAGATCTTCACCGAGCCGGCGGTGGAGAGCAGCCCGGAGACCCAGGGGCCGACCACTGCCCCTGGGTCCGACACGGACCCTGGGACATCGCAGAGGACCTCTGGCGCCACAGTGGGTAGGTACTCCCCCCCCCCACTGAGGCACACAGGGCTGGGCCTGTCCCGCCGGCCTTGGGCAGCAAGGGGTCCAGGGCCAGGCACAGGGGGCAGGCAGGGCAGAGGGCTGGTGCGTGCAAAGCCCCCCCCCCCCACGGGTGCCATGGAGATGGGTGGCACCAGGCGAACAGGCCCCTGTGTGCCTGGGGACGGGGAACTGGGGCTGCCTGCTGGAGATGCAGTTGCATCCCGGGTGGGGTGGACAGCACACGGGCCGCACCACTGGCAGGTGGCCGTGGGAGACCCCCTGGACTGGGGCGTTACTGGGTCCAGCGCACCCCTGTGGGCACCACCAGCATGTGTGCCACCCCAGGACACAGTCCCCAGCTGGCGGGCAGAGGGAGGACAGTGTCGCCTATATACTGTCCTGCCCTGTACACCCACCCATTCCCTGTCTGCCAGGGTGTCCAGACTACAGGGGTGAGTCCGGCTTTGTAGTGGAGGGGCTGACGGAGCCTGCAGTGACATAGCACACTGTGTACAGGCAGGTGGCCCAGGGCCCCCTAAACCCCAACGACTGCCCCAGCCAGACAACATTGCCACCCCGGGGTCCTCCAATGTCCCCTGCCGGGTACTGCCCTGGCCTCCATCCGAGGCCCTGGGGAGCGGGGACCCCACCCCAGGGCAATGTCCCATGGGAGCCTGGGCCCTGCTTGCAGTCAGTGCAGTTGTGTGTGCTGCAGGCAGGTGCAAACAGACAGGGCCAGCAGGCAGCAGGGGCCAACTGTGTATTCTACTTCCCCCCAGCACGTCGCAGAGCTGCCCCTCGCCGGCCGCCACCACCGCCCGTAGCAGGGCACCCAAGCCCCCGACCCGCCCGCCACCAGAGGAGGACCCTGTGCTCCCGCACCAAGCTCCTGGAGGCCCTCGCAGACCTGGGGGAGAGGATGGAGGCCTCGACGCAGGCCTGGCACCAGCAGCAGGGGCAGCGCCAGGACGCGGCCCTCCGTCTGCTGGAGAGGTCGCTGGACATCAATGCCGAGCTGGTGGCAGTGATGGGGCGCCTGGCAGACTAGCTCCCAGCGGCCCTCCGGGAGATTGCTGCGAGGCTACCTCCCCCACAGCCCACCACCAGCACGCCCCATGAACCGCCCCACAGGCGGCGGGGGACTGAGGGAGGCCGTGGGCACGGTCGGGGCATGCCAACCGCCCGAGAGCCCCTCACGGGCCAGGAATGACCCCACCCCTGCCCTCCGGACCTTTGCTCCCCTCCCCCTCCCAAGTTGATGCCCCCTTCCCTATTACCCCCGAAGTCCCCTGTCCCCTCCCAAGTTGATGCCCCCTTCCCTATTACCCCTGAAGTCCCCTGTCCCTGCCCCAACCCCCATTGTATCCCTAATAAACACATGTTGAACCGTCTTTTGGTGTACAGTGTCTTTATTGGGGGTAGGTGACATTGCGGGTGGACGGGTGGTGCTGGCTGTGGGTGACAGGGGGGTGTGGGGCAGGGCAGGCCTGGCCCCTACAGTTCCTCGTCCGTGAAGGAGAGCCGGATGGCATCGCGGATGGAGCGGGCTCGCCGGGATGGCCGCTCTCCTGATGGCACGGGTGGAGGCTCGGCGAAGGTCTCTGCGAGGCGCTGGGCCTCTGCCTCCCACGCTGCATGGACGGGCTCTCCCCGCAGGTCACAGAAGTTGTTTAGGGCCACGCACGCCCCGATGACGTGGGGCAGGGTTGTCTCTGCCAGGTGGACGCGGGTGAGGAGGCATCGCCAGCGGGCTTTCAGGCGGCCGAATGCCCGCTTCACCACCTGGCGGCAGGCAGTCAGGCGGCGATTGAACCGCTGGCAACTCGGGTCCAAGGGCCGCACATACGGCCGCATGAGCCAGGGCCTCAGGGGGTAGGCCACGTCGGCAACGATGAGGACGGGCACCTCTACCCCCCCGAGATTGATGTTGTGCGGGGGGAAGAAGGTGCCCACCTCCATGTCCCGGTAGAGGGTCGAGTTCCTCAGGACCCGGGCGTCGTGGGCCCTCCCTGGCCAGCCGACGTAGGCATTCTGGAAGATGCCCCGGTGGTCCATGAGAGCCTGCAGGATCATCGAATGGTACCCTTTCCGGTTGCGGTACTCCACAGCCCTGTGCTCTGGGGCTCTCACGGGGATGTGGGTAGCATCGAGGACCCCTGCGCAGTTTGGGAAGCCGAGGGCAGCCATCCCGGCGATGGAGTCCTGCAGCTGCCCTGCTCTCACAAGGCGCCGCAGCAGGGCGTGGTTGATGGCCCTGGCAACATCACGGAGGATGTCGGAGATGGTGGACAGCCCGACCCCAAAGAGGTGTGCCACCGCCCTGTGGGACTGCGGAGTGACCATCTTCCAGAGGGCGATGGCCACTCTTTTGTCCACGGGTATGGCGCGCCTCATGGAGGTGTCCCTGCGACGCAAGTGTGGGGCGAGTTTGGTGACCAGGGCCATGAAGCTGGCCCTGGTCATCCGGAAGTTCCTCCGCCACTCTGCGTCGCCCCAGGTGTGCAGGACGATGCGGTCCCACCAGTCTGGGCTGGTTTCCCGAGCCCAGAGCTGGCGAGGCACTGAGGGGGGCAGGGACATGAGCTCTGCCTGACACACCAGGAGGATGAAGGCCCTGGGTGAAGTCTGGGCATCCTGCGGGTCCACAAACAGAGTGTCCTGTATATGCAGGGCACTCTGCAGGTGGGCAAAGGATCCCCAGAGTGCACGGCGCTGTGTGGGCTGCTGGGCGGTGTCCATCGCTTGCAGCACACTGCTAGCCTGAGTGGACACTGAAGTGAGGTCAGGGCCGGCTTTTATAGGAGTGGCTACCAACATGGCCGCCGACATGGCCCAGGGAGGCGGCCATGTTGCCACACCTCCCATGATGCCGTGCCCCTGAAGCGAAATAGCATGCCCAATGTGTGAACATGCTATTTCAATTCCCGCTTTTTTTCTTATTTCGAAATAACTATTTGTTAATTCGAATTAAGTTATTTCGAAATAAGGCATTATTTCGAAACAGGTTGTTTCGAAACAACCTGTTTCGAAATAACCATGTGTGTGTGAACACAGTCATTGTCTACAGGCAAGCCCTAAGATATAACTGCATCTGCTCTGATCCCTCAGACAGGGACAGACATCTTGAGGATCTCTATCAAGCATTCTTGAAACTACAGTACCCACCTGGGGAAGTAAGAAAACAAATTGACAGAGCTAGACGGGTTCCCTGAAGTCATCTGCTACAGGAGAGACCCAAGAAAGATAGCAACAGGAAACCACTAGTCACCACATACAATCCTCAAGTCAGACCTCTGCAAAAGATCATTAAGGACCTAGAGCCTATTCTAAAAGATGATCCCTCTCTCTCTCAAGCATTAGGAGACAGACCACTCCTTGCTTATAGGCAGCCCCCTAATCTTAAACAGATACTCACCAGCAACTACAGATCTAACAACAGGAACATTGAAGCAGGCACACATCCCTGCAACAAACCACGCTGCCAAGTCTGCCCACATATCTACACAACAGACACCATCATAGGTCCTAATCAAGCCTGCTACTCCATCAAAGGCTTATTTACCTGCTCATCTACTAATGTGGTCTATGCCATCATGTGCAAGAAATGCCCCTACACCTTATATATTGGAGAAACAGAATGATCACTCCGTAAGAGACTGAATGAGCACAGACCTGATATCAGAAATCAAAGAACAGAGTAACCAGTTGCTGAGCACTTCCATCTTCCTAATCACTCGATGATGGATTTGTTAACGACTGTCGTTAGAGCTGTACCTGGGACATCAAGACTTCAAAGAGAGACAGCTGAACTCGAATTAATATGCAAGCTAAATTCTGTGAAAGCAGGACTGAATCGACACTATGGATTCTTTTTCCATTACAAAGGGTAATTTGACTTCAGGCTTCCCATGGTTTGAGCCTGTAAACTGCTCTGATTTGCTGTTACTTTATGACCTGATCCTCTGTTTTACACCCCCTTGCATTTAGTTTCATTCCTTCTGTAAGTTCACCCATCTTTGAAGCATCTGAGGAAGCGGGATCTTCTCCCACGAAAGCTCATGCAAAAAATAAATCTGTTAGTCTTAAAGTGCCACACAACTCCTTGTTGTTACTTCAGGCATTAGCCACTGTCAAAAGACAGGATACTGGAAAAGATAGCATGTATGAAAACATGGATTTAAAGGAAAAGATGGAATAAGTTAGCATTGTTGTGGAGATAATAGTACAATAAAAAAATCTGTGATCAAGAGGATGAAAGAATTCATGTTGTGGAAGTAGTAAGCTAGCCTGCAAGTGACTGCTAAAACAAGGGCTTGATTCTGTGTGGTAGGTGAGCACCATGACCTCCCACTAATCAGAGCTGAAGGAAGCGTACTCAACAGTTTGCAAACTTGAGCCTTAAAGAAACAGGGAGTCAGTCTGTGAGTAAGTTATGGACAGCAACCCCTCTTTTTATATTCTGTACTGCCACCACCCAATTCTTTGCTCTTACTGAGGACAGGATGGAAGCATAAAAACTCTCCTTTGGTCTGCTTGTTGAAAATAAATCATCTGTGCATTGTGACAGGCTGCTCTTTGGATCTGGTCTGGTGTGCTGATGTGACCTCCTGATTCTCACTCCTGAACCCTGATTTGCCCCATTTTGCCAAGTGACCATGCACTCCTGAATCAGTCCTCTCTGGCCTCTCACATGTAATCGGTCCTAAGCAGTGGGTGTATGCCCTCTGGCTACTCAAGGGATGCACCTCAAGCTAGCAACCCTGGCCCCAGTTACCTCACCAGGAGCCACTGTCTACAGAGATTGGAACCCACTCGCAGTCACCATACATGCAAGTCCATCCATTTAACAAAGAAATGGATCATGCCCAGCCTTCTTCACTCACGCCCTCTAAAGATCACACAGCTTTAAATAAAACAACTACCAGTTTATTGATCAGATTATAATTCTAAGTGAGAATATGCCCAATGATGGCAGAATCATAATACAAATGAGTCAGGAGTGACCACAAGGAAATAAAAGGTAAAAGATGAATACTACCCTAACAGATCTACCTAAACTGACCTCATAGTCCAAGTTTATGCTCAAGGAGTTCGGCTGTCAGATGTTTGTACAGCCCGTCTCTTCCTGAGGCCAGGCAGGGTCCACATCTTGGTTGAAGTTGTTTCAAAATGGAGATTCCCAGGCAAAAAGCCCCAAATCCTGCCAAGTGTCGCTCTTTGTTCCAAAACTCCCCTGACTCCTCCTTTTCTGGGCAAAAGTGATCTCTTTGTCCAGTCTGAGCCACCTCAATTAGCATATCTTTGCTGCATCCTCCAGGTGCATGTTTGCTTCAGCTTTGGTTGTTTACATGTTGCTGGGAGAGCTCTGTCTGTTTCCCACCCCCCCGAGTGATGCTACACAGCTGTATACATGCGTGAGGCTGCAGGAAACATATCATCATAACAATCATGCAGAATAGGTTATGAGAAATTTTGTGTGGCATAATTGGCATAAAAACATGCAATCTGAGTGTATAATTAAACAGGAAAAAAACCACATAGATCATAGCCCAGGGAGCATAGATGTGCATTCTGGGACATCTTTCTAAATTTTTTTGGATGGGTTAAAGGCTAAACAAACACTCAGTCAGGCCACTTCCAAAAGAATGAAAGATGTAAAATGAATGAGTACAGCATGGCTTCCTCTTTATAAAGAAAATGAATTACTAGATCCAGTGGACTATTTGTGATCCCAAAGCCCTCTACCCACAGATCCTGGCAAGGAAAAAGTGGTTGCATGAAAAGCTGCAAGATTGGAAAACACCAATCTAAAGAGAGGGGTGAATTGACAAGACAACAGTGTGGGTGGGAAATGGGGCAATGAAGTGTGTACGTTCTGGTAGCCTTGATCTAGGGAATGACTGACAGGTGAAAATACAAGGGAATGAAAGTTCCTTGCTTGCTTGCAGAGTGCCTAATAGCACAAGCTATACAATGGTTGGGGCTGATATGCCAAACTTGGTACAATTTTCCTGACACTTATAAAGTCAACTTGAAATTGCTTGACTAAACACCCATCTCCAATGAAATTATTGTGACACTTGACATTTACATTTTTTAACTAGCATAATTTTTGTTGTATCATCTGCAACCCTGCACAGAATGTCCGTTAACTAAAGATGTCCAAGACCTGGAGAATTGGCATTAGGTAAAATAGATTCATTTAATATAATTGAAAATAATTGTGCATGTAATGTTTTAATTAAATATTACTCAACAGATGTGCAAATAATAACAGAGTGATTCACCCCCAACCATATGCTGGCAATAATATAGAAGCAACATTATAACACTTAGCAAGGCTTAATGATTAAAGTGGATGAGTGGCTAGAGCAGTATGTGGCAACACAGGTTTGGTTTTGATTCTGGATCATGAATAGAGGCTTCATGGAAGTGATCATGCTTTCAGATGGGGGAAGAGGAATTTTTATCTTCCTTCACCCGCTGTTGGATGGGAGATAATTAAAATGCTAAGGACCATCTTGACATAAGCACTGAAATAGTCTTAAGCAGTTACTGTGAATGGTCCTTATGTGGATAAGGTTAGTTTTATCTGTAATACCACTATGAGGTGACTATTGCACTGCTTTCTGCACAGTCACTTCTGATTACAGATGGAGCCTATGTTAAAATCACAGATCCACTACCTCCTGAATTTCATAGGGATTTGAGGCAGATGGCTGTTTTTAAATCCAGATCTGATGTTTGCAGTTTATTTCCGCATCTTCTTAACATAAGCATGTATGCACTGTGTGCTAGGGGAGGTATACACCCAGCTACAAAGGTAGCACAGCAGTCATAACGATTGTCAGGAGATGGGGATGTTATACCAGTGCTGAAAGAAGGCATACAATGAAATGTTTGAAAAGGCCTCAGGGCCAGGGTCATCTGTAGTGAGGAGCAGAGACCAGAGCCAGTTGGCTTGTGGGAGTCTCCACCTCCCTGGCGCTGGAAGCAGTGGCATAGGCCAGGGCAAGCCCACATTTGTGCTCCCCCCACACTCCACGCTTTGCTGCCACCCTTCCCTTACTGTGCAGAATGGAGGGTCTCAGTCGCACCCCCGTGTGCCCCAGGGGGGGGTGGTGGTGGGACCTGTACAGGCCAGGTCTCTAGGCCTTGCAGAGGGGCTGCAGGCGGCATTGGGCCAGCCCACACCATAGCTGGATCAGAGGGGCCCCAGCCTGACCCACCAAGTTTCAGGGCACCACCTGGTTCTCTGGTCCTCTCCCCACCTCCCTTCCTCCCACCCTCTCTGATCCACTCTGTGCTGCATTCCAGCTCACCTGACCCCTGCTGGCTAGTCACCCCAGGGGGCATGGCAGGCAGGCATGTGGTCAAGGGCCTGGGGGCAGAGTGGACTCAGCCAGCCCCAACCCCAGCCCCTGCAGAGCTCTGGCCAAACACCAGCCCAGCCTGTTCTGCCACCTGGGGTGGACCAGCTGACCAGGGGCAGAGCCGGTCCACTGAACCACAGGGCCTGGGGCAGTAGCCCCACTCACCCCCCAAGGACAGCCCTGCTCAGGGCTCCATTTAGATGTGCTACAACTTATCAAAGAGGTAGCAGTCTCCTTTTAATATGTCCTGAGAGAGGTATAACAGGGATGAAAACATAAGAGACATGCTATATACTGATATTTAATCATACCTAAATATGATGCTAGTTGCTATAGCCTGGAATCTGCCGTCCTGGACATTAATGGAACTTCCTGCTGATTAAGGTGATATTCTTCTGGAAAAATGGTAGTGGAATCCATTCCTTTTGACTTCAGTGGGTCAGCTTCTACAGGAGATAGTATTGAAAAACAGTCACAAGAACTTGCTGGCACAGGCATAAACTCTACTTGTCTCACCCACTTTTTGATCACAATAACTAATTAATATGGAATAAAAATACGCTTTACTTGCTCAGCAAAAATTTCACAGCCTGGAGTAAATAAATGGAGTTTGCAGCTGATTTTAACAGTACTAATTCCTTAGTAATTAATGTCATTTAATATTGATTCCTGGTGAATGTAGTATTAATGCAAAGAGTTGGGGGTGGGGTTTAAATACCAAGAGTTAAGGTATCTTCCTTCTAGGCACATAGGTCAGATTTACAATAACAAAGGTGTTTAAGTACCTGAAGCTACAAATAGGCACCTTGTGGGGGATTAAAATGGGTTAGAGCTCATCTTCATTTTTATTTGCTTAAACACAGGGCCATAACTATGGCGGGGCTAGTGGGCCTTTGCCTTGGGTGCACCCCACCAGCTCCACTGAACCACTCCATTAAAGGGCACATTCCTCAACTGTTCACCCCTGGCACGAGCCATTGTAAGGGGTGCATTCCAATCGGAGCATGCCCTGGTTGCTGGATTCCTTAGATACGGCTCTTCTTAAACACCTTTTTTAAAATCTAGACCTATTTTGAAGTGCCTATCCAGCAGCAATGAGGTCACTGGGAGTTCTGACATTTGCTTCTGCAGGTTCCCCTTGGAGCAGGGACAATGTCTTCTATATTCTGTATTGCTCTGGGCACATTCTCAGTGCTTTTCACATTATACACGAAGCTAAGAATATAGAATCAATATGAATTTGTTACAGTTTATAGTTTAAAGCCTTAAGGTATAAATACTGGCTGTTTGGAAGGCAATGTGTGTGTGTTACTTATAGGGTGTGTTCACACAGCAGTCTTATTTCGAAACAACAGAGGTTGTTTCGAAATAAGAAAGGCCAAGTTCACACGATGCACCGTTGTTTTGAAACAACTTAAACCCCATGTGGGGACGAAACAACGTTGGTTCAAAACGATTGTTTCAAAACAATGCCATCAGAACATGTTGTTTCGAAACAACAGTGACTCGTTTTGAAATAACTGTTGTCTGAACATGCTATTCCGCTTTGAGCTTTTCTCCTTAATTCGAATTAACAAACTGTTAATTCGAATTAACTTATTTTGAAATAAGGTGTTATTCCAATACAAGTTGTTTCAAAACAACTTGTATCGAAATAACCCCCTGTGTGTGAACATAGCCATTTGGTTTGGTGTTCTTTTTCCATGCAAATTGGAGACTTACCAGTGTAAGTGTGAAGTGCTTTTGTTGACTTTCAGCCATCCAAGTGAGAGGAATAGCTAACACAGATGAGATAACTGGACAAAACAAATGTTCATGAAAGATATATAGAATTGCGTGGGCAGAGTTTTTTAAGTTTCCTATACACATCGATTATTAGGCTATATGCAAAGACTGCCTGCTAGTAATGGGAAAAGAATGTCCTCTACAGTAAAATGTTCTTCATTATTCATAATGCACATATCCTATGCTGATGCATATTTGAGATTATATCAGAAAGTTTCAGAGAAAGCAATGTGAGCTAAAACAGAAATTCTGCCACTTCCAGACTGCAATGGCTACAGAGTAAGTGTTAAATAAAAGTAAACCTTTATTTTTCTGACATGATTTTATATATACTGTTAAAGACCATGTTTCTGACATTTCTATGATGACAGTTCATAAACGATATCGTCAATGCAAAGAAAAATCTTGGTAGTTCAGCTATTTTTGTTTAATCATATTTTAGGACTGATGTTGAAACAACATGACTTTACAAAAGGCAGATCATGTCAAACAAACCTGATCTCTGTTTTTGAGAAAGTAACAGATTTTTTTAGAGAAAGGGAACACAATGGATCTAATTTACCTAGCTATCAGCAAGAAATGTGATATGGTTCTACATGGGGAGTTTTTACCTAAACTGGAAAAGATAGGGATGAATATGAAAATCAAAAGGTGGATAAGGAACTGGTTAAAGGGGGCACTACAAATGGTCATACTGAAAGCTGAACTATCAGGCTGGAGGGAGGTTACTAGTGGAGCTCCTCAGTGATCAGCTTATTTAACCTTTTTATTACTGATCTTGGCACAAAAAGTGGAAGTCTGCTAATAAAGTTTGTGAATGACACCAAGTTGGGAGGTATTGCCAATACAGAGAAGAATCAGGATATCATACAGAAGGATCTGGATGATCTTGCAAACTGGAGTAATAGAAATGGGATGAAATTTAACAGTGGAAAGTGCAAGTTCATGCATTTAGGGACTAATAACAAGATAGAATTTTTCCTATAAGCTTGGGATGTATAAGTTGGATGTGATGGAGGAGAAGAAGGATCTAGGAGTATTGATCGATAGCAGGTAAGTGTGTGTTGCCAATGGCTAAGGCTACATGTTAGGGCTTTTTTAATTCCACTTAGAAAGTCCTCATTTGTTTAAGACGACTTTATAAAGTTGACATAAGCCAGGTGACCCATTTAAGTTGACTTAATAAAGTCAAGTTTAAATGGGTCCCCTGGCTTAAGTCAGCTTAAAAAAGTTGACTTAAATGGCTCTGCTGGCTTAAGTCAACTTTATAAAGTCAACTTTAATGGCCACCTTTTGTTAAGACAAAATTATAATGTTGACTTAATAACTCTCGTTCTTAAAGTAGACTTTAAGGGTTAAGTCAGCTTAAGCAAGTGCTTAAGTCAGCTAAATAAACTCCAAATGTGACCATGGAATAGCTTCAGTCGACTTAAGACTCCAGTGTAGACATACCCAATGGCTATGTCCACATGCAAAGTTTTAGTTCGGAATAAGTCATTTCAAAATGACTTATTTCAACATAAAAACCTTATTTTGAAAAGACGTATTTTAAGTTAAAAAAAATTAATTGGAAATAAGGCAAGCCCCTCCAATTGAAATAGCATGCCCTGTGTATGGACATGCTATTTCTATTTCCGGAGAGGCGCACCCTGGGAGGTGTGGCAAAATGTCCCCTGGCAGAGCCATGTTGCCACCCAGTCCCCTGCCTGGCTCTCACCTGGAAAGCCAGGCAGGGTAAAAAGCACCCGGAAAGGGGGCAGGTCCAGGGGCAGAGCTGCGGGCTGTCGCTCCTCTCCACCCTGCAGCAGCCCTGAGTCCTGCGGCTCCCCACGCACTTGCCCCACTGCTGCAGTGGCCAGGCAAGTGGGTAGTCAGGGGGGACCGTGGCTCCCCCACCAGCTTTTCTGGTTCCAGCTGCAAGCCAAGAACCAGAGGGGACGGTGGCTCCCCAATCCATTTTCCCCACTGCTGCTGCAACGGGGCAAGCAGGTTGAGGACCCCCGGTCCGCTCTGGCTCCCAGCTAGCAGCCCAGCCAGAAAAGCGGGTGGGGGAGCCGTGGTCCCCCCTGACTACCCACTTGCCTGTTGTTTCGAAATAAAAGTCTAGTGTGGAGATACCCAGTGTGATGTGGACATGAAAAAGTGAATGCAGTCCCTAGAGGCATTTTGTGAGATATTTCCAGTAGACATAGGGAGGTTTAAGTGCTGTTATAAAAGCCATTGGTGAGAACTCATCTGGAATACTCTGTGCAGTTCTGGTACCCCATGTTTTAAAAAGATGAATTCCAACTGAAACAGGTGCAGAGAAGGGCTAGTAGGATGATCTGAGGAATGGAAAACCTGCCTTATGAGAAGACTCAAAGAGCATGACTTATTTAGCCTAACCAAACACATTTTGAAGGAAGATATGATTTCTCTGCATAAACATGTCAAAAGGATAAATACCAGGGAGGGAAAGGAATTTTTTTTTAAGTTCAGCCACAATGTGGACACAACAATTAATGGACATAAAGCAACCATCAGGAAGTTTAGACTTGAAGTTAGATGTCTACCAGGGGAGTAACATTCTAGAATAGCCTTCACAGGTACTAGTGGAGGCAAAATATAAAGTTGGTTTCAAAACTGAACTCATAAATTCACAGAGAGGATTGTAAAATGGGACAGCCTAGTTTGACAATTGACTCATCCTTAGCTCCTGGTGGTAGATATGTCTGTGGGACAATTGATAGGGTGGGTTCCGACCTATTGCCGAGAATTTTTTCTTAGGTGTCTGGCTGATGAATCATACTCAGGTTCTAACTGATTGACATGTTGGGGTTGGGTAGGAATTTTCCCCCCAGGGCAGATTGCCAAAGGGGCTAGGAGTGCTGGTAGCACAGAGTCTGAGGAGAGAGTCCACATAACTTTGGGAGGGAGGCCAATCCTTACTTACCCCAACCTTAAACAAAAGTATTTCACAAAGTGGGATTCTCTCCCACTACATCTAAATTTGTTAGCCTTTAAAAGTGCCACTTGACTACTTGTTTGCTTTGCTGAAATAGACTAACATAGCTGCGTCTCTGGAATCTGTCCCATTTTAACTAGAATTTCATTTATAGGACTACAGGATTTGCCCATAGTAACCCTTGGCTCCGGTGAAGCTTTCTGTACGGCACTAAATTTACTCTCCTACAATCCCTTACTTTTTTTCAAAGAAGTGCCCAATTGCCCTTCCTTCCCACACACTGGCCAGTGGGCACTTGTCCAGGAGGCCCTGGCTCCAGGTGGCCTAATGCCTTGGTCCACCAATCATGCTACAGGAAAATGGGAAGGTGAATTTGCAAGTTGGACAGTACCACTGAAGTAAGAGGTATTGTTTTTGGGAAGAGACTAAGGCAGCACATAATTTCAAACATCCTATAAGTATAATGAGTAAAACAACTAATGATTAGCACTTTCACAGCATAAGTAATAATGACTGAGGAGCAAATGAATGTCTTTTAAGCCTGCTTGAGGGGTACAGGCTACATAAGTTGAAGCAAAGTCAGCAAGCAATTCAACTCTCAGTTGGAACACATTTGTTTCCCAGACAGCCTTGGCATCTAGAATCTGTGTTTTGTATTTGGTCTGGAGTTGTTTCAACAGCTACATCAGGTCGTCCCAATTTATCCAAGGAGGGTTTCAGTACAACCTTAGCCTGGTTCATTGGAATTGTTGACTGTCCCGTAATATTAAGTTGTTGAATGGCTACTATATGGATTAGATAGGTAGATTTTTGTAGATGAAAAGAAAAGTTCCCTGGTTCAACACCCAACTACTCCACACATTTCCCATTACCCATCCCCTGACCACTAAGCACTGCTGATCCCACCCAGCAAATCCTATTTCCTGTACCATCCGATGTTGAGCGAGCACTAAGGTATGTACTGCAGGGGTGGTAGTTCTTGTGACCATCCTTCTCATGTGTAGTCCTTTCCTGCCCATATTAGTTCCATATGTGGATACAATACTTTGGACCCAACTAAACACTATGGCTGTGTTCACACAGCACTTTTGTTCCGAAACAACCTTGTTGTCTCGAAACAAAAAAAAAAAAACATGTTCACGCGATGCACCATTGTTTCAAAACAACGGGCTCCCATTGTTTCGAAACAACTGTGTTGTTTCAAAACAAGTTAAACCCCATTTCGGGGCGAAACAACGTCATTTCGAAACGACTTGTTTCGAAACAATGCTGTGCGAACGTGTTGTTTCGAAACAACAGCATTGTTTCGAAACAATGGCTTGACCTCCCTCCCAGGGTGCCCTGCACCCTGGGGAACAGGAAGTTCCTGTCTGGGAGTGCCTGTCAGGCAACGTGGCGAAAGCCTGACAGCCACATGGCCTCCCAGGCAGGGACCTCGTCCAGGGGCGACGCAGGTCCCCAGTCTGGACAAGGGACAATGTCCTTTGCCTGCTGGGGGTCTGGCAGCGCCCAGACATCCTGTCCCGGTTCTGGTCATCCCACTGGAACTGGGACATCTATGCGGAGATTGCCACGGCAATGTCAGAGGCCGGCCACCCTCGCACCCTCGAGCAGGTCCGGAGCAAGGTCAAGGTGCTCCGCCAAGACCATGCCCGGACAAGGGAGGCCCGGGAGCTGCAAGGGGCAGGTAGCTCTGCCGCCTGCCCCTACTATGAGGAGCTCCATGCCTTCCTGGGCCCACAGCCCAGCGGGCACCCCGCTGAGGCTGTGGACTCAGGAGGGCATGGGAGCCCCTCGTCGGGTCCGGAGGCACCTGGGTCTGATGTCTCTGTGGGGGTGCCTCCAGCTGCACCACCACCACCAGCAGTGGAGGCCACCCCCAGCAGCCCAGACATCGGCGCCGGGCTGGTGGTGGAGAGCAGCCCGGAGACCCAGGGGCCGACCACCGCCCCTGGGTCCGACACAGACCCTGGGACATCGCAGAGGACCTCTGGCGCCCCTGTGGGTAGGTACTCCCCCCCCCCCACTGAGGCACACAGGGCTGGGCCTGTCCAGCTGGCTCTGGGCAGTGAGGGGTCGTGGCCCGGGCACAGGGGAGGCAGGGCAGAGGGTTGGTGCATGCAAAGACCCCCCCCACCCATGGGTGCCATGGAGATGGGTGGCACTGGGCGAACAGGCCCCTGTGTGCCTGGGGATGGGGAACAGGGGCTGCCTGGTGGAGATGCAGTTGCATCCTGGGTCGGGTGGACAGCACACGGGCCGCAACACTGGCAGGTGGCCATGGGAGACCCCCTGGACTGGGGCGTTACTGGGTCCAGCGCACCCCCATGGGCACCATTAGCATGCGTGCCACCCCAGGACACTGTCCCCAGCTGGCGGGCAGAGGGAGGACAGTGTCCCCTGTGTACTGTCCTGCCCTGTACATCCACCAATTCCCTGTCTGGCAGGTTGTCCAGACTACAGGGGTGTGTCCGGCTTTGTAGTGGAGGGGCTGACGGAGCCTGCAGTGCCATAGCACACTGTGTACAGGCAGGTGGCCCAGGGCCCCCTAAACCCCAATGACTGCCCCAGCCAGACAACATTGCCACCCCGGGGTCCTCCAATGGCCCCCGGCGGGTACTGCCCTGGCCTCTGTCCGAGGCCCTGGGGAGTGGGGACCCCACCTGGAGGCGATGTCCCACGGGAGCCTGGGCCCTGCTTGCAGTCAGTGCAGTCATGTGTGCTGCAGGCAGGTGCAAACAGACAGGGCCAGCAGGCAGCAGGGGCCAACTGTGTATTCTACTTCCCCCCAGCACGTCGCAGAGGCGCCCCTCGCCGGCCACCACCACCGCCCGGAGCAGGGCACCCAAGCCTCCGACCCACCCACTGCCGGAGGAGGACCCGGCGCTCCCGCGCCGAGCTCCTGGAGGCCCTCGCAGACCTGGGGGAGAGGATGGAAGCCTCGACGCAGGCCTGGCGCCAGCAGCAGGGACAGCGCCAGGACGCGGCCCTCCACCTGCTGGAAAGGTTGCTGGACATTGACGCCGAGCTGGTGGCGGTGCTGGGTCGCCTGGCAGACCAGCTCCCGGCGGCCCTCCAGGAGATCGCTGCGAGGCTGCCTCCCTCACGGCCCACCACTGGCGCACCCCATGAACCACCCCACAGGCGGCGGGGGACTGAGGGAGGCCGTGGGCGCGGTCAGGGCATGCCACCCCACTCTGAGCCCCCCACAGGCCAGGAATGATCCCACCCCTGCCCCCCCAGACCTTTGCTCCCCTCCCCCTCCCAAGTTGATGCCCCCTTCCCTATTACCCCCGAAGTTCCCTCCCCCTCCCAAGTTGATGGCCCCTTCCCTATTACCCCCAAAGTCCCCTGTCCCTGCCCCAACCCCCATTGTATCCCTAATAAACACATGTTGAACTGTCTTTTTGCATACAGTGTCTTTATTGGGGGTAGGTGACAGTGAGGGTGGATGGGTGGTGCTGGCTGTGGGTGACTGGGGGGTGGGTGTGGGGGGGCAGGGCAGGCCTGGCCCCTACAGTTCCTTGTTCGTGAAGGAGAGCTGGATGGCGTCGTTGACGAAGATGGCTCGCCGGGATGGCTCCTCTCCTGACGGCACAGGTGCAGGCTCGGTGAAGGTTGCTGCGAGGAGCTGGGCCTCTGCCTCCCACGCTGTGTGGATGGGCTCTCCCCGCAGGTTACAGTAGTTGTTTAGGGCCACGCACGCCCCGATGACATGGGGCAGAGTCCTCTCTGCCAGGTGGAGGCGGGTGAGGAGGCATCGCCAGCGGGCTTTCAGGTGGCCGAATGCCCGCTCCACCACCTGGCGGCAGGCAGTCAGGCGGCAACTGAACCGCTGGCGGCTTGGGTCCAAGGGCCCCGCATACAGCTGCATGAGCCAGGGCCTCAGGGGTTAGGCCGCGTCGGCAATGATGAGGACGGGCACCTCTACCCCCCCGAGATTGATGTTGTGCGGGGGGAAGAAGGTGCCCGCCTCCATGTCCCGGTAGAGGGTCGAGTTCCTCAGGACCCGGGCATCGTGGGCCCTCCTTGGCCAGCTGACGTACACATTCAGGAAGACGCCCCGGTGGTCCACGAGAGCCTGCAGGATCATGGAGTGGTACCCTTTCCGGTTGTGGTACTCCACAGCCCTGTGCTCTGGGGATCTCACAGGGATGTGGGTAGCATCAAGGACCCCTGCACAGTTTGGGAAGCCAAGGGCGGCCATCCCGGCGATGGAGTCCTGCAGCTGCCCTGCTCTCACCAGGCGCCGCAGCAGGACGTGGTTGTTGGCCCTGGCGACGTCACAGAGGATGTCGGAGATGGTAGACAGCCCAACCCCGAAGAGGTGTGCCACCGCCCTGTGGGACCCCGGAGTGACCATCTTCCAGAAGGCGATGGCCACTCTTTTGTCCACGGGTATGGCGCGCCTCATGGGGGTGTCCCTGCGACGCAGGTGTGGGGCAAGTTCAGTGACCAGAGCCGTGAAGCTGGCCCTGGTCATCCAGAAGTTCCTCCACCACTCCTCGTCGCCCCAGGTGTGCAGGACAATGTGGTCCCACCAGTCTGGGCTGGTTTCCCGAGCCCAGGGCTGGCGAGGCACTGAGGGGGGCAGGGACATGAGCTCTGCCCGACACACCAGGAGGATGAAGGCTCTGGGCGAAGTCTGGGCATCCTGTGTGTCCGCAAACAGAGTGTCCTGTATGTGCAGGGCACTCTGCAGGCGGCCAAAGGATCCCCAGAGTGCACGGCGCTGTGTGGGCTGCCGGGCAGCGTCCATTGCCTGCAGCACGCTGCTAGCCTGAGTGGACACTGAAGTGCGGTCCGGGCCGGCTTTTATAGGAGTGGCTACCAACATGGCCGCCTACATGGCCCAGGGAGGCGGCCATGTTGCCACACCTCCCATGATGCAATGCCCCTGGAGCGAAATAGCATGCCCACTGTGTGAACACGCTATTTCGATTCCCACTTTTTTCTTATTTCGAAGTAACATTTTGTTAATTCGAAATAAGTTATTTTGAAATAAGGCGTTATTTCGAAACAAGTTGTTTCGACACAACTTGTTTCGAAATAACTATGTGTGTGTGAATACAGCCTATGTGGTGTTTGCTCCAGTCTTCACCTGTCACACTGGTTTTTGGGGCCACCTCCATTTGCACCCTTCCCCAAAACTCACCTAGAAAAGGATGACAGAGGTCCAGGTTCCTCTAACTACTCCTTTTATAGCATACACTGGACCAATGTTCCCTCTAAGGTTTGATGGCTTGTGTGCAAAATTTTGAACCCGTGTGTGAACTTTGTCTGAATAAAATTTTTGAGCAACGTCACATGATGGAAATTATTGAAAAACATAGAACAATGAAAAATTAATAAGTTATTTAAAATTGTTTTTATTAATAATATAAATGTATTCTATACTTATGTGACATTTTGTCTCATCAATTCTTCAATCCTGTTTGTCTGCCTTTGTCGGTTTTCCAAAATGAATAAGCACAGAAAAAAAGTTAAAGTGAAAACAATTAACTTGCCTCTCATTTTTCATTTTGCACAGCAGCCCATTTTACAATTTTAGAAAATGGTCCTAAATTGTTCCTAGCCAGTTCAAATGTGACTCTTTAAGTAAAACAAATAATTGGTGACTATTAGTAATTTTGATCACAGTATACTTTATTTTCCTTCATTTTATTAGTGTTTGCTATATATATTTTTTCCAAATTTAACCCTTCCCTAAGGAGCAACAGGCCAAAAGGTAAAAAACCCAATCCAGGGCTTGACTCTGTGATTACAAATCTGTTATTCTACCAACTGAGCTACAGGCATTCCATATATTAAAAACTTCTAGGCATAAAGGATAACTGTACTCCACTGCCCCTTGACCCTGCCCCCTCCCCAATAAGCTGCTCTTTATTCACTGTGTGTGTATCTGTGCAACAAACTCTTAACATCAGGATCGTGGGTTCCAGCACTGTGTTGGGCCTCCCCCCCACCCAACAGTCTACTTATCAGAAGTAGAAGGCTGGACAATCACCTATTTTTAGAATGCCTGAGGGAGGAAGGACATGAAGGTAAAAAGGAGGCCTTGGATAGCTAGCAACTCCCTCTCCCCCCAAGCCAATCCTCAGTTGGCTTCAGGCCTGCCCCCCTGCCCATCTTCAGCTGCTCTCCCAGCCTTCCCTCCCCCAGCTGATCCTTGGCCATGTTTAAGGCCTGTTCCCTCCCACCCCCCATCCAATCCTCAGCCGCTTTGCCAGACTAGGGTTACTGGATACCAAAGCATGGAAAGGAGGACAGGGAAGTACAAAAAGGAGGACGTTGGAGGACACATACACATCTGGGGCTCCACCTGGGCCCCTTTCATCCACCCAGCTGATGCCCCCCCCCAAAATGCTTGCTCCATTTATCACCCAACTCCAGGGAAATCTGTCTAGCCCCTAGTTACAGTGTGAGATTAATTGCAAGAACAGAGGCTCAAGAATATCAAATGAATGGCTTAAGTATTTTTCCTCTTCATATTAAAGTAACCGTAAAGCCAACCACTTTAAGGAGTCACAAAACTAAGTATTTAATGTTTATATCAAGGTGCAAGGAGAATCACACTGCAGAACTCCTATCCAGACTGATGCTTTTACATTGTGAGTTCCAAACAGAAGCACACCTCCAATAAATTTAATGTAGTAATTATGGACAAGACTAAAATCAGTTTTAACACAGTAACTTCCTTCAGAGTTCACTCATTGTTTGACACACAGAGGGATGGGCCCTTGACTACATGAAGTCTAACAGAATTTGAGATGTTGGCTTCTAAAGGAAAAGTAATCTCTGTCAGCAGTATTCTCCTCATGACTTGAAATTAGGGGTGTGGTGCAGGGGGATGTTTGGGGGGGTATACGGGGTGCTCACTCATTTGGTCTAACACTGTTACTAGCCAACAACTGGGGGGGTGCAGGCGGGGTGTACAGAAATCCCTGTCTAGCCTGTTTTGAGCCTCACTGTGCAGTATTTAAAAAAAAAAAATCACAGACAAGCTCTTTAGATTTTATACACACAGGAAAGGAGAAATCAGAAGAAATGAGAGCTGCTGGTTTTTATGTACAGACCTGCCTGAAACATAACCTTTTACCTAAAAATGTAAATTTCTGGAAACATCATATCCTACTATGTCTGCCATAAACCACAAATGGAGATATATCTATTTTATGACAGTTGACATTTTGTTTGCTTTTATGTGAAATACACATCAAATGGGGGGGGGGCAGAATTAGATGTTTGTGACTATCAAATGCTCCACCCAAGAGGACAGCACCTATTCTTGAATGCAATGATCAGTTTTTTTCCTAAATATACCAAAATAAAAATCAGCATAGAGTATATAAGCACAAGGCAAAACCAAACTGCTTGTTTTCTGTGATTTGATAAACTACTAACAAAGGGACAAATATTGCAATCCTTGCTCCATCAAATTTCCCACTGACTGCATTTAAACTATAGGATCAGGACCAGCCCAGCAGCTACTTTAGAATGGACAATACTTGCACATCTGTGTATCTTACTAAAATTTAAGGATACATCTATAGTGGACTAATCCCTTCTTGGAAAGGAGAAACAAACTGAAAAAAAATCACATTAAGGAAAGGAAAATCTTACAGATTCAAACCTCCTCACAATCAAAAGTGAACTTTGCTGGACCTCTAAACAAAAGATTTGTTGCCAAAAGCCAAAGTTCATTAGCAGGAATAAAGATCTTAGCCCAGCCATTAGAGAAACAAACCTCCCCAGAAACTTTAAGCCAAGCAGGGCAGCAAAGCAGAAAGCAAAGAAGCAGTCACAGGTTTGTCTCTGGGCACTTCAGAGACACCATGAAGGTGAAGAAAAGCCCCAACCCCTCCAAAAAATAAGATCAAGCCTGCCCCAAAATGAGGTGGAGGGAAAGGGGAGAGGACCTGAGCTGGAGCCTGGAAAGAAGCCTGGGGTGAGGAGCCGAAGCAACAAAGCAAAGCGAAACCACTTGCAGCACTGCAGCCAGCCCCCTTCACTCTCAATCAAGGCACACCAGCCCAGCAAGGGATCTTCTCCAGATTCCCAGCCGCAGCTGCAGCTGGGCTGAGGAGCAGCGGAACACATGCTGGAGGTGCATGCTTGTATTTTTAGAGAGCTACCCCAGCCTCCAGCAAAAAGTGGACAAAAGCCACTTCTTCTGTTATGACTGGAGGATGGAGGAGGGCAGAGCAAAGAGGAGGACATGTCCTCCTTTTGCTTGAAGTCTAGTGACCCTAAGCATGACTAGCCCCCAACCGATCTTCAAGTGCTCTGCTGGCCCCTCTCCGGCCCTGCCCCCCCCAGCTGCTCTGCTGGCCCGGCCCTGCTCCCCACTCCTCCTCCGCTGATCCTTGGCTGCTTTGATGGCCTGCCCGGCCCCGGCCCCTTCTCACCCAGCTGCTCAGCTGGTCCGCCCCCAGGCCTGGCCCTGCCCCCACTCCTCTGGCTGATCCTCGGCCACTCTGCCAGCCTGTCCCAGCCAGTCCTGGGATGCGCTGCTGGACTTGCCCTCCCCGTGCATGGGAACTGGAAACCCCTGCACGGGGATGGCCTCCTTAGGTGCGCGGCCAAGCTGCTGTGCACATTAGAGGGAACATTGGTAACCACATTCTCTTCAAGGATCTTATGCAGGAGACGGACAACAGCATTCTTTTAGCTACATTTCTTGCAACTGGTGCAAGATGGGAGGAGAGAAAGGAGATGCCAAAACAGTAACTACAGTGGCATTTCCAGGGAAGCGAGGCTTGCCCATAGTAACCCCACCACCAGAGCAATCTGGATCTCGAGCCAAGCCGTTTGATCAGTGCTATATTTACTGTCCTATACTCCTCCACTTTTTTTCAGAGAAGTTCCCAGCTACTCCTTTTCCCACATGCTGGCCAGTGGGAATGCATTGATCATGTTATGGGAAAGATGGAATGTGTGGTTACTAGCTGGACAGTATCTGTGCAGATCCAGGTTTTGTTTTTTTTTTTGGACAAGGCTTGGGCAGCACACATTTTAAGTGGGCCATGAATAAAATTAGGAGAATAACTAATAATATTAGCACTCCCACTCAGTGAGTGGTAATGTGACTGAGGAAGTAATGTATGTCTTTGAGCGGATGGGAGTGCTGTACCACTTAATGGCTAACAGAAGGTAACCTAAACCATCTGGGAGTGCAGAACACTTAATAACCATGGGTGGGAGTCTCCTTGGGCTGCAGTACCACTTAAAGGCTACTGGAGGGTGCCCTTTGGATGATGGTCATACAGTGCCTTTTATTGGCAACTGGATGGCGTCCTTGGTCCAATGAGGTGCAGTGCCACTTAATGGCCAGCAGAGGGCAATGTTGGGCTGATAGTATGCAGTATCAGTTAACAGCAACCGCTGTGTATCATTGATGGGCACCAGATGGTGCCACTGAGAAGCCAGGGCAGCAGCACTACTTAATGACCACCGGAGGACACCCTCAGGCCAAAGGGAGTGCAGTACCACATGACGGCCACTGCCGGGCACCCTTGAGCTGATAGTGGGGCAAAACACCTTAATGGCCACCGAAGGCAACCCTGGATCTGTAGGACATGCAGTATTACTGAATAGCCACTGGGGGTGCGCCCTTTGCAGTTGTGGCTGTAATACTAATTAATAGCCACTGGAGGGTGCCCTAAGGCCAAAGGGCGTGGAGTACCACATAATGGCCACAGGAGGGCAGGCTTGGGACAATAGGTTTGCAGTACCACTTAATTGCCACCTGCGGGTGCCCTTGGGTTCATGGTGGTTCAGAAGCCCTAAGTGGTCACTGCTGGCACCCTTGGACTGATGGTTATGCAGTAATACTTGATGACCAGTGCAGTGCTTCCTTGAGTGGATGGGTGTGTAGTAGTACTTATTGTCCACCGGAGGGTACCCTTGAGCCAGTTCATGTGCAATACCTCTATCTGGCCACAGGAGGGCACCCTCGGGCCAATCAGGGTGCTTTATCAATTATTGCCCACTGCAGGGTGTGACCCAGGCCTCCTGAGCTAGGCATCTGTATGTGCCAAAATCAGGACAAGCTGCAAAACCAGGGGCTAGACCACCAAACCACTGATGGGTGGTACTTAAACCAGGCCCCCAGTCAGTATCCTAACATTCTTCTGATTCCCCACTCTGGTCCACAACAAGCATAACAAAATAGAAACAGCCCCTTTTAATGCACATAAGCTCCTCTGGGTCCCATGTAGCCACTTAATGGACACCAGAGGGTGCCCTTGAGCAGCTGGGGCTGCAGTACTACTTAATGGCCACCAGAGGGTGCCATTGAGCAGATAGGGTTGCAGTACCATTTAATCTTCACCAGAAGGTTCGCTGGGGCAGAGCAGTGTGTGTGTGTGCTGCTTAATAGCCACAGAAATGTGCCCTTGTGGAGATGGGGGTGCAGTACCACTTAATGACCATCAGAGGGCACCCTTGGAGAGACGTGGTTGCTGTGTGGCCATAGAAGGGCACTCCTGAGTCAATGGTGGTGCAGTAGCGCTTAAATGGCCAACAGTAGGTGCCCTAGGTAGCCAGAGGTGTAGTGCCACTTAATGGCCACCAAAAGAGGGTGGATGGGTGTGTATTACCACTTATTGACCATTGGAGGATGGACGTGAGACGATGATGCAGTACCACTTAATGGCCACCTGCGTGTGCCCTTGAGCAGCTGGGGGTTCAGTACCACTTCATGGCCACTAGAGGGCACCTTTAGGTTGATGGGTGTGTAATACCATTTATTGGCCACCAGAATGCACGCCTGAGATGACATTGATACAGTACCACTTAATGGCCACCAGAGTGTCCTTGGGATGATGGTGGTACAGTAGAACTTAGTGGCCACAGGTGGTCATCCTTGGCAATATGGTGGTACAGTTCCACTTATTGTCCACCGGAGGGCACCCTTGAAGCTAAGTGAGTTCAGGAGCAAGTAATGGTCACCAAGGGTCGCACTTGGACCAAAGTTGGTGGACAACCACTTAATGGCACTGGAAGGAGCCCTTGAGTAGATGGGAGTGCACTACCACATAATGCTCATAGATTGGTGCCCTTTAGACGATGAGGGTGTGGTAACAGATAATGGCCACTGGAGGGCACCAGTGCACCAATAGGTGTGCAGTATAAAGTAATGGTCACAGGAGGTCGCCCTTAAGCTGATGGGGTAGCAGCACCACATAATGGCCTCCAGAGGGTGCCCCTGGTCTGATGGGAGTGCAGTAGCCCTAAACGGCCAATGGAGGGTGCCCTTATGCTGATCAGGGTACAGTACCACTTAATGGCCACTGGAGGCCCAGCTTGTGCAGACAATTGTGCAATACCCCTTAATACACCCTGGAGGGCACCTTGGAGCAGACAGGGCTGCAGTATTACTTTACAGTCACTGGAGGGTGCCCTTGAAGCACAGGAGGGTGCAGGACTACTTAACAGCCACTGAAGTGCAAGCTTGGAATGATTGGGATGCAGTATCACTTAATGGCCACTGGATGGCATCCTTGGGCATGGGGTGAATAGTACCACTTAATTGCCAGTGGAAGCGACCCTGGGGACAATGGGTGTGTAGTAACCCTTAATGTGGATGGTAATGTGCCCTTGGGCCAATGGGTGTGCAGCACCACTTAATCACCACCAGATGGCCCTTTTGGGCTGATCAGGCTGCCGTAGCACTTATTGGCCACCAGAAGCTATCATTTGGGTGATGCACAGCAGTACCACTTAATGGAAACTAGAGGATGCCCTTGGGCAATAGCTGTGCATTACCACTTAATGGACACCAGAGCATTCTCTTGTGCCATTTGGTGTGCGGGACCACTTAATGGCTATCCACATTGCCGTTTGGGTGATGCATTGCAGTACCACTTAAAGGACACCAGAGGCTGCCCTTGGGCCAGTGGTGGTGTGGTACCACTAAATTGCCACCCGAGGGCACCCTTGGGCCAATGGATATGCAGTACTGTGAAATGGACAACAGAGGGCTCCCACATACCTATCTGGATAAGGTACAACTTAGAGGCCACCGGAGGCCTCCCTTGCGTTGATGGTTCTGCAGTACCAACTAATGGGCACCAGAGGTTGCTGTCGAGCAGCCAGGGCTATGATTGGGATAACAGAGAGGTGGTGGAATAGTTTGCATGACTGGAGCTCTGCAATAGATGGGTATAGACTGTTCAGGAAGGACAGGCAGGGAAGGAAAGGGGGAGGAGTAGCACTATATGTAAAGGAGCTCTATGACTGCTCAGAGCTTCATTATGAAAGTGGAAACAAGCCAGTTGAAAGTCTGTGGGTTAAGTTTAGAGGGGAGAGCAACAAGGGGGATGTTGTGGTAGGTGTCTGCTACAGACCACCAGATGAGAAGGAGGAGGTGGATGAGGCATTCTATGGACAACTGACAGAAGTTTCTAGAGCACAGGCCCTGGTTCTCATGGGGGACTTCAATTACCCTGACATCTGCTGGAAGGCCAATACAGCAGTGCACAGGCAATCCAGGAAGTTTCTGGAGAGTGTTGAGGACAACTTCCTGGTACAAATGCTGGAGCAACCAACTAGGGGCCTTGCGCCTCTTGATCTGCTGCTCACAAATAGAGAAGAATTTATCAGGGAAGTAGAAGTCAATGGCAGCCTGGGTAGCAGTGACCATGAAATGATTGAGTTCAAGTTGATGATTAAAGGAAAGAAGGAAAGAAGCAAAACACAGACCCTGGACTTCAGAAAAGCAGATTTTGTCTCCCTCAGGGAACTGATGGGCAGGATCCCTTGGGAGGCTGATCTGAAGGGGAAAGTTGTCCAAGAGAGTTGGGTGCATTTTAAAGAAACCCTGCTAAGGGCACAGGAAGATATAATTCCAATAAGGAGAAAGCACAGCAAATGTGGAAGGCGCCCACTGTGGCTTAACAGAGAGCTCTGCACTGAGCTGAAGCATAAAAAGGATGCTTACAGGAAGTGGAAGCTAGGACAGATGACTAAGGAGGCATATAAAGACATTGCTCGGGACTGCAGAGAAGACCCTCAAACCAATAAGTTCTCTTTCTTTTAGCACAGTTCCTTGACCCCAACTCCATCGTGGGGTCAGATGTCTCTTGAGCCAAGTGCTCAAGTTGTATTGTTCTGGTATGCATGCTGCTGCTGAGTGTGGAAATACAATTCTGTGTTTCAACTTGGGTCATGACATAACAGAGTTCCACATCTGTAGACACATAATGTTGCAGGAAACATGTTACCATAACAGTAATGTAGAACATGCCATGAGCATTTCAAAAACTCCTGACCTGACATCTTTTGCATTAGATGATACACAGTTTCATTGTAAGGGTAAATCAGAAAGATCCCCAGGTCATATAACAAGGGTGTATGTGGGATGCAGAATATCACACCTTACTCCTTTACAGAACTGCTGGAAGGTTGGTTGCTGGCTAACCCAGAGGCAGAACACCAAGGCTCTTGTGATAATTAGTCAACAAAGTGATGAGACAGTCTTCCTCAGTTTCCCCATTTGCAGTTCTTCGCATATTCACAAGCCTTTACCAGAAATCTGTACAAAATACATCTAACAACAAAGATTAACATGAATATTTCAATCACCATCACATAATATAGAATCAGTACCAAATCCTTAAGATAGATGGCTGCTTACAAGTATGTTCATTATACCATGCCCTTTGCTCAAGCAGTCTGGTTGCAGGATTGGGTGGTTTAACCCTTCACCGTTACCAACAGCCTTATGGACCCCCACATATGATTAGTCCCAGGCTCTCTTTCCATCTGGTGCTTCCCCTGCCTGCACCCTTGGGATGCTGAAGCCTCAGAGCTTGGTGTGATAAGAGTTAGTGGGAATCTTGCATCCCAGTTGACTCTCTATGGAACATTATACCCATTATTACACATATGTAGGAAATCCTTCTCTTTCCTTAGAGTCACTTAAATTGTCCCTCTCTCCAGCACTGCATTTCTTCCCACCCAGTTCTTCCTGGAGATCATCATCATTTGTTCCCTCTGGGCTGGGACTGCCTGTAGTTTGTGTATGCAGCAACCCAGATGTGTTAGTAGTACCTTCCTGGGGAAAATTCAGTCCTGTGCAGTGGAAACTGGGTTTTCTTCTCTTAAAATTCCAAAGGGGCAGCTGTGTTACTCTAGTTCACCAAAACAAACAAGGAGTCCCGTGGCACTTAAAGACTAATGTTACCCTTCTGCCAGGGCAGGCTGGCACAACAAGGGCTGGGTTTCTATGCCTAGGGGTTTCCCCAAAAATGTAACACCACCAACCAGCTCAAGCCCCCACCCAGCTTACTGGGAAATCCTGCACTGTTCCCTGGGCACCCCAAAGTGCTTCCTCACTCACAAGCACAAGTCTGAGTGTAGTAAACAAAACTTTTAATAGTAGTAGAACAGAGTGTAAAAGGCCAAACAACAGAAATCAGCGCTGATTTAGCAAACCAGTACAGAATAAAGTTCCCAACAACCCACACCACGTAACAGAACATACAAGACTTAATGGCAAAACTGGAACTGATCTGGGGAATCAGTGCTAATCGGGCCTCCAACATGATCCCACATATCATAACATCAAAGGTAAACTTGCTAGCAAAATTGGCACCAATCTGGAGAATCAGTGCTAACTAGGCTCCCAACCAACCCTAGGGTTCGTAGGGATCATCTTTCAGGCCAGCTGTCTGCTGGCACTATCTACTGGCCATTCAGTGCATGCAATAGGATCAAGCCTCAGCTCTGCCCACCCATCACTCACACTGCCCAGCTCACCACTGTCTGTTGGCTTCTTCATCTACTGCTCCTTTTCAGTAATTTCAGCTCAGAGAGAGGATTTTTTCTCTCTTTCTCTAGTAATGGTAGCTCAGAGAGAGTTTGCTTCTAGTTCTTGACTTCAAGCAGCTGTAAACAACTATCTCCATTTAAACAACAAAGGCATCAGAAGAAGCCTAGCCAAATCTATCATTAGACAGGGAAGGCAACAGGGCAAAAGCCTCAAACCCCCACCCCTGTCTTTCATCTTCTTTCAGGCTGAAACATGCGGTCACCTTTTCTACAAATCTTTTTTTAACTGAGGGTGACTTTTACTCTTTAACTAACCCACACAGATTTGGAACAAACAGAGAGTAGCAATTCACAAAAGACAGTATTTTATATTTCCTTTCCGTAGAATTACAGATATTAATAGATTTGTGATCAGATTAACCCCAAATACCATTATCCACTATGCCCTGCACCCAGTATGCTAATACCTAATTGTGCTCTTTGTGTTTATGCTAATACAGGACCCATGCAGATTAGTTGCCCCCCTTCAGAAGCTGTTAGGCACGGCTTCTAAGCCTACCTTACACCAACAAATATTTATCGCATGAGGTTTCATGCAAGAACATTGAAATCAAATTTTCTCCCAAGAAAGCTCATGCGATAAATATTTGTTAGTCTTTAAGTGCCACAGGACACCTTGTCTGTCTTGTCTTAAAGACACAGAGTTAATTTCCCTCAGCACATCAGGGTGAGTAAACTAAAACCCTGGGATAGGAGTCTGGGTGCCCTCCCTTACCTCTTCTTTTATACCTGAGGGGACAAGTGTGTGAATGCTCCCCTCTGAGGAAGCCATCTACAGAATCCCCTCCCAAAAAACTGAGCTACAGGCTGAGTATCTAGGTGCAGAGACCCTAGGTCAGCCTCTTTCTCCTGGGCACCCTGTCTGAAGTGAATAGAGGGATAACATTCCTGCACCTCCACCCATTCTTCCCTAGCTTCCTTCTCTGGATTTGGTTTTGGGAGAGAGTCCTCTCTTCTGTGCAGTTGCAATCTGCTGGCAGCTCACCTCAGGGACAGCTTTCTCAGCAAAAGGGACCATTTCCTTCCCTCTGGCAGGCAGAAGTCTGCCTCCGTTCTCCCCCCACCAGGAGACACACCAGGCTCCTCCATCTTAACTCCTGAGGTTCCCCCACCCCCAGGCTCTCACCGTGGTATTCTTGGCTGATGGGCCTCTCACACACATCATAGGCTAAAGCTTCTTCAGTGGCACCCTGTTAAACACAGATAGAGCTTTACCTGACAGCTTTGCTATGAAAGTGGAAACTTTTTGTTCCTCAGTAATTTTAAGCACTGCACAAGGCTTTTCAATGGTGGTGAAGTATTCTTTAATGCAGTCTGTCTCTTGGTAAGCAGAACACTTTATCAAAGCTGGGTGCTTCAGCAGTGTAAGGAGACACAGGAATACCTGGAACACCAAGGAAGCTTCTATGTCTCTCTTTGATTCTCTGGTGGTCACTCTCCCCAGTGTCTTAGCCACATCAAAATTGATTTTCTTGTTGCTTTAACTCCAAAGAATATCTGTGGGCATCTTCCTCAGCTTTCCTGATTTTGGCTGCTATTTTAAGCTACATTTCTTTTTCCCACACAATAAGTTTATGTTCTCTTTCTTTCTGTGGGGCTTGCAGCTGAGAAACTTCAATTCTACTGTTGCCTCGCTGATAACCATCTTTGTGTTTCACTGTGCTTACTACTCTCTTCCAACATAAACAAAGAGAAAACAAACCATGATCACTTCCTGACTGTTCTCAGCCACTGCACTTAAGACTCTTCTAAAATCACCAGCAGCAATGCTCAAAGTATGAACCTCACTCAGAGTAACAAGCTGTGCATGTAGCCTGCTCTCATTGTGCCATTCCCCTCCTGCAATCTAGTGTGCTGCTGTGCCACTTCAGTTCGCCACTCCAGGTCCTCAGGTCACCCCACCTTGCTGCGTGAACCCCCACTTCTGGGTCAGCTCACAGCAGCCTCCTGAGTGTAATCAGCCCCCCACCCAGTGAAAGAGTGCTCTCACTAGCCACTTCTGGAGATGGTCCCGCAGCAAACACCCTCAATCTCAGACGCGACCCTGTGGACTTCTTGTCTTGCAAGGTTCAGTGCTGCCCCCACCGTCAATTGTAAGCTCATTTACACCTTTCTGTCAATTTAACACAGAAATTGATATGCACCAGCTTTGCTCTCACGGAGGCCTTATACGCCTCATTCAGCATTCCACTGCTTTATATAAAACAAACCTAAGTTATTGACTACAGTAAGATTTAAGTTAATTTTAAGCCCATGTCTCACACTGGGCTTGATCTTTCCCTCTTGATCCAAGGTGCTTAAGCTGCATTGCTCTTGCTTGCATGCCTCTGCTGGGTGTGGAAATACACACATGCATGATATTGCAGGAAACATGCTACCATAACAAGAATGAAGAGCATGCCATGAACATTTCAAAACCACACTACATGATATACTTTGCACCAGACCATATAGTTATACTGTGTGGGTGAACAGGAAAGATAACACATATCACATTTCAACGGTGTATATGGGGTGCATCGTGTCACAATCACATTGGTGGATGTGGAGATGAATGAGCCCCTGATGGAGTGGTTGATTTGGTGAGGTCCTAGGAAAGTGTCACTTCAGTAGATATGTTGGCAATGGGGTTTGTTGCATGGACAGCTTCCTGGGTTAGTGTTTCTATTCTATGGTGTGTAGTTACTGGAAAGTATTCATTTAAGGCTGAGGGGCTGTCTAAGAAAGGACTGGCCTACATCCCTCAAGGTGCAAGCCCCTCATTTTTCACACTGGGTAACTTGGGAACAGGCACCATTCACGTGTACACAGGTACCTAAGGTTGCTGAAACAGGACATCCTGAGTATCCTAGTGGTGATGTTAGATAAGTGGGAATCTTCTGCCCACCCCTCTGCTGCCATCCTTTTACCCTTATAGGAATTTAAAATTGGCAGTGGCTGCATCTGGCTGAACCTTGTACATGTTCAATGGCATGCTGTGGGAGCCTACAGGACTAAACCTATGCTAATAATAACAATAACCTGTAGCATGGGTCTAATTCAGAAATACTAATTTTGCATACCATACTTTCAATATAGTTCAATTAAAGTTAGCACACCTTTACTTAATAAACTAAGGAAATAAGACATAACTAACTGAAACTTAATATCACTACCACATGAAATACACACAGGCAAGTCAATAGATCAATTAAAAAATGTAGTGGGCAGTAACAAAAGAAACATGTCTAACTGGCATTTACACTGCCACTATTACCTCACCTCTGGAGTGTACACACCCGTAGAGGTTAGAGCCCTGACCTCTTTCTTGCATAGGCATACTGGAAGGTCTGATGGAGGAGACAGCATTCTTTTGGTTCAGTGCATCAGGTCAGTCAAAGTACAAGCTGAAGATCTGGAGCTGGCCCACCCAACTGTCAGCAGCCTTGACCTGTCTGGAAGAGAAACCTCTCTCCTCTTCTCAGGCTCAGTCATAGTCTCTCTGCTGCACTCCTTCCCTGGCAAGCCCTGCCCCAAAACAGGGAGGGGCAGGCCACTGACCCCACTCACTGCACGCTGACCTCAGCCAGCTCCAGGCTCAGTCCCTGCTTTGGCCTGAGCAATAGCACCAGCCTCCATAGCTCCTGCTCCATCCAACCTCCAGCAGGCTCTTGCAGCAGCCACGGAACCCCCAGCAGCAGTCAGAAGCAGCTTCCTGCATTGCCTGTGCTCTCCCTGCCCCGCCCCCAAAAATATGGAGTCCACCATGTTGGTCTGAGTTCCCTGGAGGAGGAAGGGTCTCACTCCCTTTTCCCAAGGCATCATGTGAGTTGCAGTTTCTCAGGCAGAACTTGCATCTTAGAGCATCTTCTCAACGGTAAAACTTTCAATTCAGTTCTGAGGCCTCTCTAGTACAAGATGCCTAAAAGAGAGCGAGGGATTGTCCTGCAAGATAGGTTGCAGATCTGTGATGATGTGCTAGAGAGGTTTTACATGAAGGCTGTAGGTGATGGCCAGTACCATTCTGTTGTTTTCCTTATTCAGTCTGTCCTGTAGTAGGTGACTTCTGGGTACCTGTACAGCTCTGTCAATCTGTTTCCTCACTTCCCCAGGTGAGTATTGTAGTTCTAAGAACACTTGGTAGAGATCCTGGAGGTGTTTGTCTCTGTCTGAGCGACTGGCACAAAGGCAGTTGTATTGTGCAATGTGTTCTTGATGAAAGTTGGAGGCATGTAGGTAAGGTATAGTGATCAGTAGGTTTCTGGTATAGCATGATGTTTACGTTGCCATCACTTATATGCATGGTAGTGTCCAGGCTGAGGTTGATGGTGGTGTGGAAATAGTAGATATCATGGTGGAATTCCTCAGGGGGCTCCTTTGTATGGGTCCAGATGATGAAAACATTATTAATGTAGTGTAAGCAGAGAAGTGCTACATTTTCATCATCTGGACGTATAGAAAAGAGGCCTTTCCGGAACTCCTCTCCTGGGAGTCCTTCTCAAGCTCTGTGGAGCTTGATTCTGGGATAGAACCTCACTCTCTTCTGGTCAGATCCACTGGTGTACCTATAACTGTGTTCAAATTACTAAATATCCAGAAATCAAGTATGCGGCACCCACTGTACACTACTGCATGAGGAGACGACAGGGTTTCTTCCATATAATTAACTCCTTAGAGCAAATGTCACTGCTAGAAAACACTGCAGTGGAAAAAACCTTGTACAGTGAGATAGATGGGTATATACTGCTGGAAACTAGCTGCATTCTTGAAAGATTTTTTTTTTCTGTTTCTGATGGGGTAAGCAAACAAACATATATAGGGCAAAAAACATATCCAACTGTGCTATCCTACCATCTTTAGCTAATCAAATCAACACATCTCCCAGGTACCAGTGAAACGTAGGTCCTCCACAGTAAAGAGAAGTGAAACTCAATAGAGGAAGTGAGTCTGAAAGTGAAAGGAATTAGGTCTTATACAAAACTATCAGCAAAGATGAAATGCTGCTATAACTTAAACTTCATGGTTCTATATTTCTTATCACTCTTATTTATAAAGATTAAAGTCCTTTGTTTTACCAGGGAGACTCTCACACTCACAAGCACCATCTCAGGTCTCTCCAGTGACACCCTCTCGAGTTCTTCCTGTTGGTGGACCAGTGTCCAGCAGAAAGCTGGGGGAGGGATGGAATGGATGGGAGATGTAACCAGAGAAGCTGTACATTTGAGGAGTGGATGTAGCAGTGACATTACAATGGTCTTTGCAGGACAGCCATGTATTGGCCAAAGATGGTGAGGAGGTGGTGACGTCTCAGAGACACCCTGACATCAGCCAAACAGGAAAGGGCTGCAGGCCTGGTGTGATCTTGGAGACCCCTGTGGCTTTGCTGCAGAAAGTCTCTTCTCAAGGTCTCTCTTTGAGGACTGAGAGAATTCCAGTTCACTTACATGAGTGTGAGGAGGAACCTCTTTGGCGTTTTCTCCATTACTACTACAGATTTTCTGAGAAAACAAACTTCCCTGTTCTGTAAGGTAAGAGGCTTGAGAGAGGCTTGGAACCTGTTTAGTCTGATCCCTCAGGTGCAGGTTAAGTTCTAGGAACACAAAACAATAATTGAAGGTGGTGGCATTTTATTTCCCAGCTAGGATGTTGTCACTCAGACTCACTGCGGATATTGGGGTTTGTCCTTTTTGGTTTCCCTTTTCCTCCATCCATCTCCTCTCTTTGTTCTTTGGCCCTTTTTCCCAGCTCCCTTCCTATTAGCAGGGTTGAGGACACTCCAGTTTTCACTGTGGGAGGCCCTCACAAAGAAGTGAGACTGGAATAGTTCTGGGAGAGTGATCCCTGCTGGTAGTGACCTAGGCCATCCCTTGGATGATCTGGTGAGAACCATGAGCCTCTAACAGCTCAGAGTCTCCACTCTGCTTGGCTGAGCAGGGGGCTATTAACAAGGAGAAGACTCAGGTCCTTTTGTTCTGTTATATGAACAAATATATCAGTCCTAACAGATAATTTATCTCATGAGTGTTGCTGCTTCTCTCCAGGAACTGTCTCTGAATAGTTCATGATTCTTTCTCTAATGTTTCAGTTCTTCTGAAATCCTTATGGAATAATGAGGTTTTAACAAAGCCATATTCAAATCCATATAGCCAGGAATGAAGGAGGTGGGCTGTAACTACAAAATCTGGGAGAGTCCTCTGGCATGCAGGTTTCTACCCCGGACAAGCTGCTCACCACAAGCTGTCAGTATAAAACAGAGGTGGGGGGGAGAGGCCTACCCTGGACAAGCTGCTCACTACAAGCTGTCAGTATAAAATAGGGGCTGGGGGGGAGGGTTAAATTCACACTTAGAGACAAAAACAGAGCAATGAATACAGAAATGGAGGTGATCTGCTAGTGGTGAGAGTGATGCTAGAATGCTTCATCCAGTGCAGGGATACAGACTTCCAAACTGATTTTAAAAACAGCAAAGGATGTGGTAAAGAGCCAAAAAGTTAGTGGAGGGAGGGAGGTGATGCCCTAGAGTGAGACACTGAAAAAGGTCAAATTTCATCACTCCCTAAAAAGGTTGAAAGGTGAGCTGATTCACTTCATGCAGAGAAAATGCTGAGCATTCAAAAGATCAACTATATAGCAGAGAGAGGCAGAATAAGACCCAATAGCTGGAATCAGAAATAAGAAAAATTCTAATGAGAATAAAGGACAGATTTGTAAAAGTAAGTGTGATTCATCACTGGAACAAACTTCCATGAGAAGTGATGGATTCTCCCTCTCTTGATACCTTTAAACAAAGACTTAGTGCCTTCCTGGAAGCTATTAAGATATACAGGAGGTCTGAGATACATGCGGGGTCAGATTAAATTTTCTACTGGTCTCTTCTGACCATAAAGATGAATAATTTATGAAAAATTGAGTATGGCATGGGATGTCTTAACCTGCTTGATCCCTAGGATCTATGGCCATTGTGTGGAGAGATCCAGGGGAAGCAGCACAAACATCCAAAGGGGCTTGGCATCATCCATGCAGCTGAGGGATGGGTGTGGCAATAACAGCACAGGAGCTTCCTAGCAAGTGTTCAGCCTTTTGGTCAAAACAGAAGGGAAGTTGTTGACCTCAGAGACAGACCCTGACATCATCCAGACAGAACAGGGGTTCTGCACAGTCTTGCAGAACCCTGTTGCTTCAGCACAGCAAGCCTCCTTCTCAAGGTCTCTCCTTGAAGACTAAGAGATTTAGGCTCCTGAAATGAGTGAGGCCTAACTTCTTTGGAGTTTTTGCTTTTCCTACCACTGATTTTGCTAGAGAACAGGAATCTCTGTTTAGCAGGTAATAGTTTCAGCCTGTTCAATTTGGGAAACCAACAATGGAACCCAGGAGTTCTGACTCCTAGTCCCTTGTCCAGTCAGTCCAAAAGATCACACCCTTCTCAAGGGCAGGGGATGGGAAATGAAGGCAGGCTGCAGTTGCCAGCTGTGGACAGGTGCAGGTAGCTGTGGCTAGAGGAAGGGCCTGGAATTGAGAAACCAGTGGCTTCACATCTCCAGTCCTGTTTCACATTGGTAAGGAGGAGTCCCAGTCCCTACAGCCCAGGAGTTAGAAGGTTTCATAGATGGATGTGAAAAAGCAAGATGTGAGAACCCTTGAAGCATTGTCAGCCCTTTAATAGGTACACACCCTGCTCACTTGCTGGGCAGGGGAACTCCTTAGGGAACCACCCCCTCCAGCCTGCTTCAAGCTTTGAGAGAGAGGCATCCACCATCCTTTGTGTCATCATCTACACAAAGGGTTCCCAACCTTTTCAAGGTTGTAGAACCTTTTAAAAACAAAGAAAATAGGCACCCCCGGGTGGGAAGAGGCACCCCCCGCTAGGATCTGGGTCCTGCCACAGAGCAGTGGTGCCTCCAATGGGATCCAGCCACAGTGAAGAGCATCAGCACCTCTACCAGAATCCAGCCCCAGCAGAGAGCAGCAAAACTGCTGCCAGGTTCCAGCCCTGGCGGGGAGCATCGCCATGGACCCCCTGCAACACTTTTGCAGATCCCTGGGGGTCTGCGGACAAAGGTTGGGAACCACTGATCTATACTAAGTGAGTTGTGTTTTACTTTTCCTCTATAGCTTCCCCTTTCTATCTGCGGATAGAAAGAAATGGGGAGAGAATCTCCTTGAAAGGCGATCCGATTTGTGAAGAGCCCCCAGGAAACCTTGATTCTCAGTCCTGGCAGGGTCTTCTCCAGACCATCTCCAGTGTGTTTGGAAAGGTCCAAGCAACAGGATCCCCAGCCCAGCCCTTGGAGGAGTCTGTTTCTCAGCCTGGGAGTCATTCAGCTGAGCAAAATCCTGTGAAGTGCTAAGTATCCACTACCCCTATGGACATCAATGGGATACCCAGGTGCCTGGGCATCATGTGACTAGGGTTAATCTGGATGAAGTGGAAGTGGGGAAGGTTCCCAGGACAAGTCCAGACTACAGGATGGGGGAGCAAAAAGGCCCATTAGCGACAGGCTGCTCTTACACCAGACTTAACACTTGCTCCTCACATGGTTCCAGGATGGCCAGCTTGCTGTGGATATGAAGAAAGAAGGCTTTGTGGGTGGCAGCAGAGCCAGAGGCAGGCAGCTTACATGCTCCACAGGAACCGAACATCCCTTCCATCCCCGCTGGTGGAGAAGCAGCTGCAGGAGGTAGAAGCTCTCAGGTTTTTGGAGAAGAAAAGACAGTCCCAGCCCAGGCTCTGAGGCAGAAGATGCCCCAACCGGGTCAAAAAGGAGCTGGCTTAGGAGGCAGGACCCAGTCCAGGAGGGAAGGCAGGTAGGGTGGTGCTAGGTCCTTTTCCATGAGAAGGATCAACCTCCCACAACCAGCTCTGAGATGCAGCAGGAGCCATCGCCCTGCCTGATCCCCAAGGACCTTCCACCCTCCTCAGGGCATGAGGTGGAAGATCCCTGCTTCTCCAGCAGCAGCTCAGCCCATTCCCCATGGGACAGCAGCAGCTCCTCAGGGTGTGTGAACAGTGATGTCGATGGCCATGTTACCTCCTTCCAGGTGAGGAGCAAGGCTGACCTCAGAGACATAGAGAGAGAAGGATGGGGACATGAACACTCTTTTCCTAGATCCTCTACCAGGGACATTTGGGGATCTCTGAGCCTAGACCAGAGGCCTGGCACATATGAACCTCCATGAGTTACACAGCTACTCCCTACAGCCTGAGTATTTGTGGGTGGGGTGGTGGAAGCTTCTGAAGCTCTTAAAGCCAAAAGTCTCTCTAGGAAGCTGGAATGTGAGTCCTGCTTTGCCCTTGGTCCTTACATGGGGAAGGGCATTGTTTGCCTTTCTGTGCCACAGCCCCGTCCTTCCCCCCAGTGGTCCAGGGGTCACAATGGAGGAAGAGGAGAATGAGGAAGGGCAGGAGTTGGTTTGGAGCCTGCCCTCCAAACCATCGCAGAGCAGCTCCAGGGCAAAGAGACGGCACAAAGTTCTCACTGCTCTGGAACTGAGATTCTCCCTTTCTCTCCGGCTATGTCTACACATGTATTGTTATTTCGAAATAAGGATTTCGAAATGAGTTATTTCAAAATAAAATCCTTATTTCGAAATAAGTTAATTCAAATTAACAAAATGTTAATTCGAATTAAGGGAAAGCCTGCAATCCAAACGGCTGTTATTTCGGAAGGGATAGTTCGAAATAAAGCTGTTTGGACCTGTTCTTTCGAAACAGCTCTTTCAAAACAACAGGTCTACACAGTGTTGTTTCGAAAGAACAGCTTTATTTCGAACTATCCCTTCCGAAATAACAGCCATTTCGAGGGGGGGGCAGGTTTTACTTCTTCGAAATGACGATTCTTATTTCGAAAGGACGAGGTCCGTCCTTTCGAAATAAGAAAACGTCATGTAGACCTAATTTCTTTTATTTCGAAATAACAAGTGTTATTTCGAAATAAAAGTGCTGTGTAGACATGCCCTCCCAGCTTCCCAATTCCCTCAACAGGGTCTGGTCTCAGACAATCCCCAGCCCCAATCGGAACATATATGCCACAAGATCTGGGACCTCACCAGATGGAGGGCATTTGCCACTCATGATCTGTGGCCCCCACTCCCCCACAGGCAATACTGCACTTGCTGAGCCTGAGTTTGACAAATTAAGTGTGGGGGGGAGGTTTTCCCACCATCCCTATGGATACCTTTGCCCCACAGCTGGGCAGCTAGTGTGGGTGGAGCAGGTTTGTCGCTGGCTAATTGGCTCTCTCTCCCCTATCCACTCCTGTTGGGAGGAGGATGACATCGAGCAGTTGAGGTTCCTGCTTGCCATCCACCTCATCTGCTCTGCTGCCCAGCAGAGAGAAAAGTCACACCACCTAAGAAACAGAACACTGAGGATGGGAGAGAGAGCCTGAGTCTCAGTGGGATGTTCCCAGCTGTTGAAATCTTTTTAGCATAGGCAGCTAAAGTTTTTTGTTAGTAGTTATGCAAGAAATAACATAACTGCAAAGGGAGAATGGTATTCATAATATACTAAAAGAGAAATAACAGAAATATTGTTATTAGGTTGCACTCACAATTGATTTTTTTGATTGGGTCTCAAGAAAAATAGTCTGAAAATCACTTCACCATGACACCCTGATCTCTTTCCATAGTACTCCTTCCTAGGAAATCATTTCTCATTTTGTATATGTACAAGAGATTGTTTTTTTCCTAAGTGGAGTACTTTGAATGTCATTATTGAATTTCATTCTGTTTACATGAGACCATTTCACCAGTTCATTCAAATCATTTTGAATTATGACCCTCTCCTCCTAAGCACTTGCAACCTCTCCCAGCTAGGTATCACTGGAAAACTTTTTAAGTGTATTCTCTACTATGCCATCATCTATTCTAAATAATTGATGAAAGTACTGAACAAAACAGGACCCAGAATGTTAAAATGTTAAAACCCTGTTAAAAGCCCACTGTAGGATGTTTTTAAAAGGGTCGCCCAAAGGAAAAAAAGCACCCCTGGGTAAAGACACATGCCTAAAAAAGTGATAGTTTTTAGCTTTGTAAAGGGTAAATGTTACTTATAAAATATTTAAATCAGTTAAATGGACCTAATGTAGATGTGCTTTACAATTTTACACTCAGGAAGCAGCTTACGGAAAAACTTTACATGTAAGGCAGGTCTCGAAGCTGGGCACTTCTTGTGCTTAACTGCCAAAAAGGGGGACAACTAATCTGCATGGGCTTTCTAATTGTATGAGCACAATTAGGTATTAGCATAGTCTCACTGTATGGGTGCAGGGCATGATGGTAAATTGTATGTGGGCTGATTTGATCACAAATCTGTCAATAACTGTATTTTCACTGAGAAGGAAAATGAAATATTGTCTTTTTCATAATATGCTATACTTTGATTGTACTATTTCTGTTTAGCTTATTTGGTGGAAAAGTCACCAACAGCAACACAAAACTTGGAAGAGTGAGCAACTCTGTTTCAGCCTTATGAAGCGAGAAAGGGGTGGGAATAGTATGTGTCTGATAAAGAGCCATGCCTGAGGCACTGCCTCACTCCTGTCCCACTGTTAAAGGATAGAGTTGAACCGGCTCCTTGTGGAGCCTCCCTTTTTATTTTAATCAGATGTGCTGTCTGGGGGTGTTCTGAAATCAGGAGCTGAAATTACTGAGGGCTGAAGTCTTCTGTAAGAGCTGAAATCACTGAAGAGTGGCCAGCAGGTGGTACTGGTGGACAGTGGGTGGAGCCAGTGAGTGGTACAAGCAGCCAGTGGAGGGCTGAAGAGTGTGGGTGGAGCCAGCGGATGGTGTGAGTGGCTAGCAGAGGGCTGGAGAATGTGAGTGACCAGCTGGTGGACAGTGGGTGGGAGCCATCAGATGGTGTGAGCAGCCAGTGGAGGGCCAGAGCATGAGTGACTAATGGGCGGAGCCAGAGGACTGTGTGAGTGGCCAGCAGATGGTGCCGGTGAACAGCGGGTATGAGGAACATTCTCTATATATATTGGCGTGGAGTGTGATGTATTGGGTTTTGTGGGACTCTCGTCCTGCATTGATTCTTGATATTGTTTTTATTTTCTTTTTATAGTTGCCACTAAAAGTTCTATGTATTAGACTTAAACATGTGCTTGTGAGTGAGGAAGCCTTACCCCCCAGGGTGCCCAGGGAACAGTGCATAACTTCTCAGGAGACTGGGTGGGGGCTCGAGCTGGTTGGTTTTGTAACATAATTTGGAAACCCCTAGATATAGAACCTGGCCCTTGCTCTGCCATGTCACCCTGCCAGAAGGGTTATATATATTTAAAAGAAAACCCTGATATTTGCATGAGAACATTACTTTTAACTATTTGAAAATATAAGATAAATATTACTCCTGAAGAAGGAAAGCCCTTTTAAAACAATTTTGCTAACATGAAAAAGCAAGAGAGATGTTGTAGTGAAATAAGCTTTTCCAAGGTTCTTAAACTTTTAGAAAGTCCACCAGGCTTTAAAAAGGTGTGCCACAATTACACAAAGATTTTGGCCTAAAGGATATACATTGTAAGACAATGCTTGTTTCCAGGAATGCAAAATTGTACAAAATTTGCAATACAAAAAATTTTAACCAAGCCCTCACTCTCCCCACACGCACTCCAGCATGCTTTTTAAAAGGGTTGCCCAAAGTGAAAAATACCCCAGGGTTAAAAGCACGTGCCTAAAAAGCAGAGAAGGTTTAGATCTCTAAAGGTTAAATGTTACTTACAATATGCCATAATTAACTAAATAGACTTCATATGGAACTAAGTTACAATTTAACACATTTTATGTGAAAACACAATCAAACCTGCACTGTATTTTACACATTTAAGCTCCTGTCCTTTGACGCTTTTATGCTTGGACCTTACAGGGAAGCTGTTGTCAGCAGCCAACAGGCTACACTCTATAGCTATATCTAGACCTAAAATCTTAGTTTGGACTTGGTTAGTTCGATGTTAGTGTGACGCTGTCTGGGTCTAGGGGACTGGTTATGATTATTTTTCATATTAATTAATTAATATTTCATATTTGTAATAATCCACGTGTGATATGCTATGTTTGGTATCAATAGAAAGGCTATAATCTGCTAGGAATGATTATATGATTTGTATATAGGCATCATATTTGTATTAGAAATTATGGATATGTTTATTTTATGTGTGTTCCAAGTGATTTTTTCCTAAGGCAATCTGAGACTGGGTGTCTGCAAAATGGTAGGTTACTTACCAGTAAATGTCCTGCTTCGAGATGGACTGCTCGGATTCATTCAGTATTAGGTATCTACGTACCATAGCGCATGATTAGCCGGAACTTCTTTTAGCCTTAGCCTGTCAGGATGGGGCTGGCAGCCACTGCCCCCTGGCCATATATATGGCCCCAGCCCTGCTCCTCCTCAGTTCCCACTAATCACTAACTCCGAGTAGTGGGGATGGCGGGAGGGGCCTGAATGAATCCGAGCAGCCCATCTTGAAGAAGGACGTTTACTGGTAAGTAACCTACCGTTCTTCTTCGAGTGCTGCTTGGATACATTCAGTATTAGGTGACTGCTAGCCATACTGTGGAAGGTGGGTGGAGTTAAATTTTATCCGCTATCAGCACGGCTACCCACAAACAGCACAACCCCCAAACTGGGTGAAGAAGCAGTGGGCCACCAGGCACATGCCTATGGACACACCATCAAGTGCAAGATCCTCAGGAGGAGGCATGCATGAGAGAGCCGAAGGGTCATTTGCCACTCTGTCAGGGGACTATAAGACTAACAGGGGCAGTCCCCGGTTCATTGTTGGGGAATTTGCTATATCATAATAGCAAGAAGAACCTTGTCACCAGCAAGACTGTTTAGTGTAGGACAGTTGCCCCTTCCTAGAAGAATTGACTCCTGAGGGGGGCAGTCATGATCCAGGGCAACAGATTCCCACAGCTGTAGGCAAAGGGCAAGGGTGGAATAATTGCTGCCCTTGCCACCTCAACCCAAAAGGGGGAGGTGAGTTGGGTTAAGTACTAACTAAGACTGGGGCAGGGAGCACATCGTCCCTTGTCCAAAACGGATGATAGGCAAGAGCCCTTCTCCATAGGCGTACTGGCAGGAGATGCCACAGGTAGAGTTGATAAGGGGCGCCCTAACTGAGGCGTCTCAGCTCCATCTGGGAGCTAACGCAGGAAGAGGGGTACGAGGAAGGAGTGGGTGGGGACCCCTACCCCTCCATCTGTTGATGCATTGGGATGGAGGGCCTGGAGGGAGGGCCGCAGAATAAGTCCTAGATGCTTGGCAGACCCACATTTGGGGCCCAGAAATGTCAGAGACACTCCTTCAGGGAGGTCGTCATAAATGGAGATGTAGACATCTCAGAAGGGCCCTTCCTTAGAGGTAACCCTTCAGCAGGTTATTGTAGTAAAAAGAGAGCCTTAGGAACACCAATCCTAGTATCAGGAGAGAAACTAGGAGAAAAGTGATTGAAATCCCCATGTTAGGTTGTCCTCCACCAAAAAAGGGGGCAATGACCTGAGGTAGGGGTGATGTAAACATCATGGGGTTCTGGTGGTGGGGAGGGCTTATGCAACTTCAGCTCTTGATGCGCATTTCTGTCCCCTGCCCCTGTACTCTACTCTTCCGGTAAATGGACTCACGTAGGGAGAGGTGTGCCGAATCAAGGGAAAGAGTATCTAGCCATCTCTGTAGATGGGTCAGGTCCACCTCAAAGGTCATGCTTCCAACTCCAGAATCAGAGTGTTGGAAAGGGCATGCAGCTCCAAAGGCGTTCTCATCTTTCACTTCTATGGAGAGGCAGTCAACCTTCATAACATAGCTGGATGACTCATACTAGCAGCAGGTGCAGGTGCTGGGTCCTGGCTACAAGGGGCCAACTATGAGGAACCTTGCATAGGTCCTGATGAGGAGAATGGCGACACCTTAGACAAGACACAAGTTGGACGTGGTATGTAACTCCTGCTCCAAGGGAAGGAGTATTATTGGGGAAGAGGAGGGAAGTGTAAGGCAATCCTTACTTAGGGAAGACAAGAGAGAACTGCTGTTCCGCCCAAGGAAGTGGGGAGCTAAGTCACGGGGGTGGGTCTGGGAGGGAGAAAGCCAAAATATTTGGCCTCTCCTTGAGGGTCCCGGGCTGTGCCCACCACAGAGAGGGTTTCAGGGGGAAACAGGACATCCTCCTCAAAGGGCAGGTCAAGAACTGCCTGCTATGCGTTAGGGTGCGCTCTAGCCTCCCTAAGCCATGCTACCCTGTGGAGGGCAACCACCAAGGCCATGATGTGGGCAGTGGTGTCCACCGCATCGCGGGCTGAGAAAAGGAGGTCTTGAGAGATTATGTTGCCTTCCTCTAGGAAGGCATCATACTCGTCCCTGGCCTCAGGCGGAAGCATTTCTAAATTTCCCGAGTGATGCTTAGACATCCAGCAAGTATCTGCTGGTTGCCACTCATAATTGGTAGGCCAATGAAGAATAGACCTTACAGCCTAACAGATCCAGCTCCCTAGTTTCCCTGGAGGGGAGCAGGGGGTCCCTGGGGGGCTCTCCAGTCCCCATTGCCATCTGGACCCCATCCCTAGGGGGAATTGAGTGGCCAGCGAGTGAGGGGTAGTCCGACTCGGATACTCGATGCTTCATGCATGCCGTATCTGAAACCAGGGGAACGAAGCTTGGGCTCTGCCACCGGGAGCGTGCGAGGTCCCATACGCTTGGGTGGGGAGGGACTGCTAAGGGCGCCATGGAAGCGAACGCTGGTCCGAACAGGGTATCGGGGGGGAAGACTCAAAGCTCCACCTCCATACCTAAATGGGCCATGGCCCCGCGCAGCAGATCAAAGTACGCTGAGAGGTTGCCCATAAAAGACTCCGGTGCCAGTGGCAGCATGGCACCGAGGGACCACCACGGAGGGGAGGAAGATCCCTCAGGGGACCATTCTTGCGGCCAAAACCGGAAGGGTGATGGTGCAGATGTGCGGTGCCAGGGCCGTTTGGAGCCCCTAGAAGGTACCTCTTCCGGGCTGGAGGTGGGGGAAGGGAATCGGGATTCCCGGCCCAGTGCCATCGGTGGAGTCATGTCAGCCCCTGCTGGGATGGAAGACGGGGGGTTGGATGGTGAGGGTGAGCATCCTGGATGAACCCAGGCCTTCGGATGAAGGCTGGTTTGCCCCTTCTGATTGGAAGTGGAGCCGGGGGAGTCGGAAGGAGCAGCAGGGCTCGTGCTGCCTCCATCGCTTCCGGGGTGGATGGGACGAGAAGCGACTCCGCATGAGTCACAGGCAAGTCCTCACTAGAGGAGGGAGGACTACTTGGGTGGGAAGATTCCTGTTCTTTCGGTACAGGGCTCTACGGTGCCGAGGGTGGAGTCAGCCGGTGCCGGGGTGAGGTCGGCACCGGTGAGGCCGGGCTGTGTTGTGTCGTCGGCACCAGAGATGATATGGCGCAGTGCTGAGGCAAGCCCTGTGCCGATGGTGCTGGGCTGACTGAGGGCAACCTCGAATGGTGCCAAGGTGCTGAGGTGCTGGGTAGGCACTGCAGTGCTGGAGTCAGCACCGAGGTGGTGCGGCGGCGGCCACCAGTGGCACGGTACTGCATAGGCTCCGGCCCCAAGCTGGGTATCGGTGCCGGGCTCTAACCCGAAGCCTCGAGTGAAGGGTGCCAAGCCTCCTCCAAGGCGAGGGCACGACGTCGCTGTTCCCTCTCCTTAATCATTCAAGGTTTAAAGGAGAGACAAATGGAACATGCCAAGACCATGTGGTCTTTGCCCAGGCACCTGAGGCACTTCCCATGGGGGTCGTCCCGGGGGAAGGCCTTGCCACACTCGGCACAGGGTTTAAACCCCAGCATCATTGATGCAATGTTCTGGTCCAGTGTTGGGGACTCTCGTGGTGGAGTTAATCCACAAAGAGATGTGCCCCTCTGGACAGTGAAGTGAAGGTGAAGAGACAGCCTGCTTCTGATTCGCAAGGAGTGGACATTCCAGATCCGACACGCAAGGCGAAAGAAATGAAACTGAGGAGGGGGTGGGGAGGCAGCCATATATACAGCCACGGGTGGCGCGAAGGGCGGTGGCCGCTTGCCCTCTTCTGACAGGCTAGGACAAGTTTTTCAGACCAATTCGGCGCTCTGGCACAGAGACACCTATTACTGAATGAATCCGAGCAGCGCTCGAAGAAGAACTATTGTTCCTCTTGATGGCTTCCATCGGGGGGCTCCCAGCTGCAGTGGGCCCAGGAAGAAACCTGTTCAACCAGTTACCCAGACTGACCATGTGGCCCAACTCCATTTTGATCTGGCAAAGACTCTGAGATAAAAGGCAGGGGACCTATCTCCATCTTGTCTTTAGTCTGTCTGCAACCAACACCCTCCTCTAGAACTAGTCTCCTGTGACTGAAGAAAGGACTGAGACCCACCCAGTTGCTGGATGCATCTCAGAGGAGCAGGACTAACTTGCAAACTACAGATACTTCACAGATTTGCTTTCTATGGACTAAATCATTTGTATGTATGTGATTCAGTTCAACCCTTTAACACCTCTCATATTTTGTTTTCTTTTTATATTAAACCTTTAGTTGTAGTTACTAAAGGATTGGCTGGCAGCATGGTATTTTGGATAAGATCCAAACCTATATTGTTCTAGGTGATGTGGCTGGCCCTTTGGGGTCAGGAGAACCTATTTCTTTAAAAGACCCAGTGGCTATGGGGGACCACAGTGTAGCCTGAGATTTTTGCCATCTCTTTAGTATCACAGCAAATCTTGATTGGATGAAGACACATATGAGTAGGAAAATAGTGCAAGGCAATCTAGTAGAAACTTTGTGTCAAAATGAAGTTAGAAATAGCATAATAAGTAATAATTAGTGATAAAGTATCTATAAGTTATCATTTACAAAGCTAGTATTCAAAGTGCACTCAGCAAGTGAAATCTGATCTCCATACATATGGATCAGAGGGGAACAGAACCAATAGATATATCTCTTTAAGGAAAAGTAGGTCAAGATGGAGGAAGATTTTAAACTTTTGAACTCCCTCATTCCCCCTCCCATCAAGTATTCTGAGGTCTCCTCCCACTGTCCAAGGACCCCCCTAAAACTCTTTGATCTCTATCACGCACTGTGCAGGTGCTAGTTGAAATCATCCTCTTTGTAATCGGGTGAGGATGAAATCACATCTTTTGTGAGTAGTCAAGAGGAGATGGAAGTGATGACAGTGTATAAAGGAAGCTGCACAGCAGCAGAACTTCAGAGATCTCTCCCACTCCTTATTGGGTTCCACTGGCCTCTCGCTATGTTCCCGCTGCACTAGGAGTCACACCACCACTCGACCCCAGAGACAGTAACAATGTCTCTGGTGGAACTGTATGAGCTAAGTTGCGGGACTTAGTCTCAAAAGGGCATTCTCCGGACTTAATCTCTGAGCGGCAACTCAGGACTTAGTCTCTGAGCTGGGTCTATGGCAGTGGTTCCCAACCAGTGCACCGGGGCACACTGGTGTGCCACAGGAACACCCAAAGTGTGCCGTGAGCATCCCCAAGAGCTGGAGTTCCCTCCCTACTGAGCCCCGCCACGTGGGCTGTGCAGGGCTGGGAAAAGGCAGGGGTTAAAGTGAGGGGAAAGGCACCAGAAGACAGTTCTGGGGCCTCCTAGTTTTAGGCAGGCAGCCTTCTGGCCCCCCTAAAATAGAGGAATGCACCGGAATGCAGAGTTCAAGGGGTCCCCCTAAAAATAGCAGGAGCAGCCAGAATGCAGTGTTCTGGTTGCTCCACCTTAGGCCCAGGCAGCAGAGAGGGGTGAGAGGCCAGGAGTGTGTGAATCTCCCCATGCAGGGCAGAGCAGCTTGTGTCAGGCAGCCTGCAAACAGCCCAGGTAAGAGCTTTGTGGGGAGGGGAGCTGCTGGGGGTTGTGTGCAGCAGATGTGTGTGTGTTGCAGAGGTGGGTGGGAGTGTCTGTGTAGCAGTGGGTGTGTAGCTGGGGTTGTGGAGTGGCTGTTTGGTTGGGAGGATGTGTAGCTGGGAGATGGGGTGGCTGTGGGGGGGTGTAGTAGGGGGCTGGAGGCCTAGTTCTGGCCCCTGCAGTGATGGGAGGGTCCATCACAGGCAACAGGGGGCTGGGGGGGCAGGATGAGACCCACTGGGGTAGGAGGGAGCAGCAGTGGGGTGAGGATTTGCCCTGGATGGCAGGGAGCCACTGTGGAGAAGGGGGAAGTGGGTACTGCACCATGCTCCCCTGCCCTACCTTCCCACTCCCCAGGTTCCCCCATCTCCCCACAAAGCCACTCTTGTTCTCCCTTCCTCTCTCGCCACCCTTGTGCTGTTCCCCACATGGCTGCCCTTGTCCTCTTATGCCACCTCTGCCCTGCTCTGCTCCCCACCCTCACTCCTGCCACTGCACATGACTTCTGACCCGTTTTGCCACCCTTGCCCTGCTCTGCTCCCCACACTCACTCCTGCCACTGCACATGACTCCTGACCCCTGTTTTGCCACCCCTGCTCTGCTACCCCTACTAACCCACATAGGATCATTTCCGAAACACTGTGTCATGATTCATGAATATTCATAAATAACGAGTTAATTTGAATATTCATCTTTTTTTAATGGTGGTGTGCCTCAAAAAAATTTGAAGGTATCAAGGTGTGCCACAGCAGAGAAAAGGTTGGGAACCACTGGAGTCTATGGACTTAGTCTCAGAAGGGCGTTTCCAGACTTAGTCTCAGAAGAGCGTTCTCCGGACTTAGACTCTGAGCTGGGTCTCCGGACTTAGTCTCAGAAGGATGAACTCAAATATTCAATCTTGCACGCGCTCCAGACAGACAGATAACTGAGTCCTGTGGTTAAGTCTGTGAGCAAAGAATATCACTAAAGGCTTGAGGCTTTGAATCTGCGGCACTGTCAGAGCCCCTGCAGGTGTCACAAAGCAGCAGCTGCACCTGCAAGCTCTCGAGAACCTTCTGAGCCACCATCCTTCCAGTCACCACGGAGACCATAGCAGAGCAAAAGAAGACAGCCAGCAAGCTTGAGGGCTTCAAGGACTGTCTAGTTCAGAGAACAAATCCTCTAAAACTTGTGGTAAGAAAAGGGTCCCAAGGAGGGGAGGACAGCAATAGAAGCTCTAAAGACCAACAAACTGTTTAACCGCTGACAGGGGGACCAATCCTTACAAAGTAATTTCTGATAATAAGCAAACTGGCAGGGAAAGTTGAAGATAAGGAATCCATATCAGGTTTTCAAGGAGTAATGTTAAAATCTGAGATCTCTCCATTCTGTAAGTGACTGATCCCCACTTGCTAAATGTCTTTTGTAAATGCAAATGTTGTTCAGTGTTTTATTTGTATAAAATAGTTTCAATGTCTTATATTACTGTTAGGCTATATGTGAAATGAGTAGGAATTCTTTGTCAATCCTCAGAATAAGTATTGTAATAAACCTTATGTTTGTTTCTGAAAAACCCTTGGCTCTAAGTCTTTTGTTGCTTCTGGTCTGTGCTTGATCGATGGGCTGTAGTCGTATTCTCCACTCGGGACATTTGTCCATTTAAGGGGTATTTGTCCGTTTAGACAAGGAATGGTCCCACCCTCGTTGCCCTAGAGTGTTGGAAATTAAGACTCAGACTGCTGGACGGTCTGGGAATTGATTTTCTGGGGTAACAATAGGAATTAATGTGCATAAAGGGGGCAGTTTCTGTTTTGTGCTTTGTGATGACCGGTGTGGGGAATCAGAAGTATGGTTTTGTTATTCCCTGGGAGACTGGTTTAAGTACCACCCATCAGTGGTTTGGGGGTTTGGCCCCTCATTGTGCAGCCTGCCCTGATTTTGGCACATTCAGAAGGTTATCCCAGGAGGCCTGGGTCACAGTTAGTTCGAACTAAATGTGGTTTTTCAGTTCGAACTAGCCGCACTTTGTTAGTTTGAACTTTTTAGTTCAAACTAAAAAAAAAGCAGCAAGTTCAAACTAAAAATTAGTTCAGACTAAAAAAACTGCATTTAGTTCAAACTAACCACTACTTCAAACTTATTTCATTCTAACTAGCATGTCTCCATTGGGCTAGTTTGAACTAAAAATGCAAATGAGTTCAAACTAGGCAGTTTGTTTGAACTAAGCAGCAAAACTAACTAGTTTGAACTAACCTTTGATTAGTTTGAACTAAAAATTCTTTAGTTCAAACTAGCCAAAGGCTATTGTAGACACAGTTCAAATTAGTCTGTACTCAGCTTGCTTAGTCCAGATTAATTTGCTAGTGTAGACATAGCCTAGGTGGCTGATAAGGATTTGAGGTTTCTCCAAGTCTGGCTCCTTGATGGATACTAGACTGGGGACACCTGTCCTTGGGCTCTACACAGAATCTGAGCCTTTGTGTGGCTTAGAAGGTGGAAAATAAATGATGAACTTCTGTCCAGGGGCAACTTCACAGAGTGGTGCAAACGGAGCCAGGAAAGGTCTGAGTTTTCCCTCAATTCTATATAGGATACAATTCATCTGTGCCTCTTTACCTAGAATCCTGGAGGAGGGGAGGGGAACTAAACCTCAGGTACCCGGGGAGCTGCAATACCTTGTAGCCAGTAATTCTCTTCTGTTCAGCTAGAAGGCAGTGCACTTCCTGTGAGCCAGTCCATCCGAAGAACCAAAGCCCTTTTCCTGAGGGAGGGGTGAAGAGGGGAACCAGAAGTGGGGACTGTAATGTGAACAGGGCTTCCCTTGTGGTTTGGGACGAACTAGATACATCACAGCACTGCTGAACTACCCAGCCAGTCCTCCTGGCTTCCACAGGGAAGGCTGCAAAGTGGATTCAGATTGACACAGAATAATAAATCCAGGCCAAGATCACCATATAGACACCAAGGATTTCATCAAAGAAAGAAAGAAAGAAAGAAAATGTTTAGGTCACTAATATTTTTCTCCCCCCTCCACTGCTGTGTAGCCAACAGAGAGTGAGTGTGTATGTCTCCCTGAGAGTTTACTCTATCTGGGTAACACCAGTGTACAAATCCTTGATCCAGGAGGTTTTTCTGGGTCCCAGTCTTGACCCAGTCCTCTCTGTTACCCTTGACCAGTCATCAATGCCCATTACCCATGTGGTGAGCTGAGCACCACAGCTACTGTAAAGTAAAGCAGACACTTGTCCCTGAGGGGATACTGCCATTTAGTGAGCACTCACCGAATCATATCTTATGCCTGCCTGGGAAACCATTTGCAAATCCCTACCCTGAGAGCTCCTGTTAAATAGGAAGTCCTAGTTTCAGGAATCTCCATTTCTCCCCAGACACAGAACTATCCTGTTCCTGCCTGCCACAGCCATCCCACGGGCAGAAGAGGGGTGATTGCCCTAGGCCCTGTGGTTCCAAGGGCCCCACACTGTCCTGCCCTGAGCAGGGCACTATGGGACCTGAACCGCTATCCCCACCAAAGCTCTGCTGTTCCCCTCCCTGCTGCTTTCAGCACAGAGCCAAAGGCAGAGGGGAAGGGCAGGGTCGAGTGCAGAGCCTGCCTCTGCTCTCGGCTGGCTCTGGGGGCAGGACGAAACAGACCAGGGGCAGAGCGGGCCAGGCTTCTCTCTCTGCCCCCGGACCTGGGATGGCTGTTCCTCCCTGGGGGCGGAGAAGGCAGTCCCAGATGTGGGGAAGCAGAGTGAAACCCAGCCCCCAGACTAGCCCGCTCCACCCCCGGGGTCAGGGGAGGAGCAGCAGTGCAGGACCAGCCTGCACATCTCCCAGCGCAGGGTGGGGCAGTGCCCCACACAGGCCAGTTGGCCCCAGGTCCCACACCCCCTTGGGATGATCCCGCTGCCTGCTGGGGAGTTTCCCTCCTCAAATCTGTTGCTTTTCCTTTGCTGTTCTCTGCCCTCAGCTGTAAATGTCTATGGCTGAGTAGGGGAACTAGGGACACACACACACATATGCACATGTTGGCTAGCTGATTGTATGCTTGCTCTGTGTACCTTTCCCCAGATGTCTGCTCTCAGGAACACCTGGGCCAGTCTGGCCAAGGTGCAATGAAGCCCGGAGAGACCCTCATGCTGACCTGTGCTATCTCTTGAGTCTTCATCTCCACTCAGTATCTCTCATGGCACGGGATCTAGCAGCCCTCCAGCCCTGCAAATAGTGTAGTGGCTAGCACCTCTGCTTAACATGCAGAAGGTCCTAGGTTCAATTCCCAGGGGGTTGGACTTGATGATCTCATGAGGTCCCTTCCAGCCATATGATATGATTTGAAAGAGCTGGAGTGGATGGGGTATATGCACCCAGAAGACATGATGACAACACTACACACCATCTCTGCAGACACCTCCAAGTCTCCCTGCAGCTTCACTTGCTGACAGCTGCTGATGCCACGCCCTATCACTGCACTGGAGACACAGTAACATGGAACAAGGGAAGGACTCGTACAATAAGGGGAAGTGGTTTCAAGGCAGACAAACAGGTCATTTCTCATACAGAAGGAGCCAATTCTCATATATAAATGTTAGTTTCATTGAAAACACAGTACTCCATGCTGCTGAAAAAGATTTCTATCCATGATCTAAAAAGGTTTAGAATACATAATTCTGTTATACTCTAGAATAATGAGAAACACTTTCAAGTAATCATCAGTATCAGCTCTACAAAAAAATTTAAAAAAATAACTTCTGCCTACCTATTTATCTTCCAACTCTGCTGGGATATAACTGAGACAGTATTTTTCACCGAATCCTGTTCCTGCCCTCAGCTATTCCAAAGACAGTCCTTGGGACCACTCGGGCTGCTAACCCTGCAGCACAATCTTAAATGCAATCAGAATCATTGAAGAACTGGAAGTACCATTAATCTGAGTGAGACACCCACAGTAAGGAGGAACCAGAAACCACATTGATTCTCTTGAAACAAAATCCCATCTGCCTTGTGAACTGCAACTGAAGAGCAAGCTGTCGGGGGCGGAGTTGGTGATTCCTGAGGGGCTGGGCATTTATCCTGAGTTAACAAAACTTGAGATAAAACAGTCATGTGGTTTCTCTTCCCTCTCTCTTGCCTACCCTTTAGGTGAAAACTTAGAGCAGATGCAGTGAGACAGAGAGAAAGCACGCGATACAGAGAAAAGCAGTATATTTTATGAATTAAGTGAAAAGGATGTGACTATGGTTAAGTTGAAGGATCTTTTAGGACTTGGATGGACTTTAGAGGATAAATAAAGTTTTCAGATTAGGGTAAGGGGGCAGTATACAAGTTAAAATTAAAGTTAAGACCAACATTAGAACTCAAGGTGGAGGACAGAATTAGGAGAAGGGGTAGGGCTACAAATAAATGTAGGGTTATGTTTAACAGAAGGGTATAATGGTTTTGGTTCATGGATGTAATGTGATTCTTTATCCTGAGACGCAGAAAGTTGACAGTATGGAATCACAGTAACTAGAACTCTTTTCAGTATCCGATTTTTAACATTATGTAATTTCCTATCACCCACTATAGTCACAGGAAGTAGGAGCATCAATACCTTTTTAAAATTCACCCATAGTAATTTAGAATCTTCCTTCCCCCACAAAAGCTCATGTGATAAACACATTGGCTAGTTTTTAAGAAGTAGCACAGGACTCTGTTTTGCTGAACTAGACTAACATGGCTCACCTTCTGGAACTTCCTTCCTCATGTTCCCATATTGCCCACCACTTTGCTTAAACAAGTATCATTTTCCCTGACAACCCAGACACACTTACAAATAGAAATTCTCTCCATGGAGAAGTTGGAGTGAGTTGAGGACATTTTAGGACCTTTCCTTGAGGAAATCAGTTCAAAGACTTCCTCAGAGTGTAAACCCACCAAGAACTCAGGACTTTAGGCAGAAAATTCCCCTCTGAGTAGGATATTGCATAATATTTCACTAGGGGCATCCTGGTCCCACCCTAAAGTCTCTGTCACTAGCCATAGACAAAGACAGAGGGACTCCTGCTCAGATGAGCTTCTTCAGTTTCAGTCTCTCTCCTTTCAGGCTGGGAGGGAAAATATGCAGACTCTCCCTCTGTTTGTACCCTGCATCTCCGTGGCTCCCACGCAGGGTTTAACCACAGGACAGACATAGTGAGGGCCAGCTCTAATGTGCTCCATTTTTCCCTGGTTCACTGCAGTCACAGCCAGTCTGAGGAACCACAGAATCTTCTTCTGCTTTTCAGGCCCAGCTCCCTTCTCCTTCAAAAAAAACTCTGTTTATCTCTGAACAAACGAACAAGGAGTCTAGCAGGACTTTTAAAAACTAACACATTTATTATCTCACTGTGTTTTAATGAATTTGCTAGATTTGTGACTGAGAATCTTACATAAATATTTCCTAGTAGGCCAAGATTTTAAAAATGCTTTATTTGCCAAGGTCAGGAACTTACATCTTCACTACATTAAGAGGTCATTATCTTGGATATTTTCTGTACTCAAAAATTCATGTTTTAATTCATTTTTACACAATATCATTAGAATGGCAATACTGGATCTGACCAATGGCCATCTAGCCTGGTTCCAAAGGGCTACCCGTGTTAGTCTAGTTCAATGAAAGAAGCAAGGAGTTCTATGGAACTTAAAGACTAACACATTTATTTATCACATGAGCTTTCATAGAAGAAAATCCCAGTTTGTCAGATGCCTGTCTTTTAACAGTGGCCAATGCCAGGTGCTTCAGAGGGAATGAACTGAACAGGCAGTCACGGAGTTACATCTAGTCCCACCTTTTGGCAGAAGGAAACTAGGACCATTTCAGAGCATGGTGTTGCATCCATCCCTGCCCATCCCCACTTAATACCACTGATGGACCTATTCTCCATAAGCTTATCTAGTTTTTTTTTTTTTTTTTTTTTACCTCTGTTATGCTCTTGGCTTTCTCAGCATCCTCTGGCAAAGAGTTAAACAGGTTGGCTGTGTGTTATGAAAAGAAATACTTCATTTTGTTTGCTTTAAACCTACTGCCTCCTAATTTCATTAGTGGACACCTAATTCTTGTATTATGTCAAATATTAAATCAGGGCCATAACTAGGCCGGGGTGAACAGGGCAATGCCCCAGGTGCAGAATTTTAGAGGGAGCAGGGGACGGATCCGGCTCACGGCAGCATCTGGGGATGGAGCCGGATCTGTCCCCAGCCACCGCGGTGAGCTGGATCCGTTCCCTGCGTGCTTTAAAATTCTACACCTGGGGCGTCCAGTGCTGCTGGGGCTCACTGCCAGAAGCTGCCCCTGCCATGGCAGACCAGGGGGATCCAGATCCATTCCCAGCTGCCACCACCTGGCTGGGAATGGATCTGGATCGTGGCGGCAGCAGCAGCAGCAGCAGCAGCAGCAGCTGGGAAGCTTTTGCTGCCGCTGGCAGGTCGGGGGGATCCAGATCCTTCATGGTTCAGAGCCAGTGGCAGGTGCATCTGCGGTTGCTTGCTCCAGGCACCAAAACTTCTAGTTACGGCCCTGTATTAAATAGCATTTCCTTATTCACTTTCTCCATACCAGTCATAATTTTATAGACCTCTATATTCATCCTCAGTCACATCTTTTCCAAACTGAAAAGTACAAGTTTTATTAAGCTCTTCTCAGATGGAAGCTGTGCAATACCCCTAATCATTTTAACTGCTTTTCTCTGTACCTTTTCCAATTCAAATATATATCTATTTTTGAGATCAGGCAACCAGATCTGAATGCTGTATTCAAGATGTTGGAGTACCCTGGATCTATTTTTAGTCTTATTAAATCCATTTCCTTTCCTAAAGGTTCCTTCCAAATATGCCATTAGCTTTTTTGCACACACACTGAACAGAATTTTTCAAAGAACTATCCAAAATAGACTCCAACATCTTGTGAGACTTGCTCACATGTTCAGGGTTTAACTGATCCCCATATTTTGGGTCAGAATTTGGGAAGGAATTTCCCCCAGTGCAGAGCGGCAAGGGCTGTGAGGGTTTTTCACCTTCCTCTGTAGCATGGGGCACAGGATGGCTCACTTGCTGGAGGATTCTCTGTACTTTAAAGTCTTTAAATCATGGCTTGAAGACTTTAATAATTCAGTCAGAAGTTAGAAATTTATTACAGGAGTGAGTGGGTGAGGTTTTGTGTCATACATAGAAGAGAAGACCAGACTATCATATTGGTCCTTTCTGACCTTAGAACCTGAGTCTATGTCTTTCTTGAGTTGGTAACAGTTAAGTTACACTCCATTATAATTTTATATGTATCATTGGTTTTCAGTTTTCAAATATGTATTACTTTGTATTTAACAACACTGAATTTCAGCTGCCATTTTGTTGTCCAGTCATCCAGTTTTGTAAGATCCTTTTATAAAGCTCTTCAGTCTGGTTTCAATTTAAGACTCCAAATTTAATTATAAACCAATTTAATCTTGAGTAATTTTGTACCATCTGCCAAACTTGCCACTTCAGTGTTCACCCCTTCTATCTGACTTATCATTTATGAATATTTTGAATCATACTGCTCCCAGACTAGTAGCCAACTTTGCTAATCTAAGAAAATGGTCATCCATGAAGCACTTTTTGGTATTTACTATGGTGCCATATAACCCCTCTTCACTACCACAGTCTCACACCTCATTGGCCCTCACACTCCCATGCAAATTCCACCCCCCCCCATTTCAATTCCTGGGGAGGAACCTGGTGGGCAGTGGGCCTGGGCACCAGCTAAATAAATGGCCGAAAGACAAGAGGCAGGTAAGGCCAGGTGCATGCACCGCCCCCCACCTGCTCCCAGCTGTGTGCGCCTTGCAAAGGGAGTTGGGCGCTGGTCCCAGGCACCCACCACCGGGGGACACTCATTCTGTGCATGGCATGGAACCAAGTCTGATTGGCGCACAGCACAGGGCAGACCTAGTTCAGTGATGCAAGGCAGGGAAGGGTTTGGGGAAACCGGACCCTGCAGTCCCGACCCTAAGGCTGGCAGACCAGGGTTCTCCCCAGGAATTGAAATGGGGGGGGGGGTTTGGAATTTACAGGGAGGTGTGAGGACCCATGAGGTGTGAGACTGTGGTGGTGAAGAGGGGCAATATGGCACCATACTGAAAAGTGGTTCATGAATGAACATTTTTTTAGATTATCACACAAAGTTGGCTGCTGGCCTGGGACCAATCCCATTCAACATATTCATAAATGATCAGGTAAAAGGGGTGAACACTGTGCTGGCAAGTTTTGTAGTTGGTACGAATTTACTCAAGATTAAATTGGATTATTAAATCCAAACCAGACAGTGAAGAGTTTTACAAACGGATCTTACAAAACTGGATGACTGGACAACAAAATGGCAGCTGAAATTCAATGCTGATAAATACAAAGTAATACATATTTGAAAACAGAAACCCAATGCTATATATAAAATAATGGGGTTTAACTTACCTGGTACTACTCAAGAGAAAGATAGACTCATAGACTCTAAGACAGGGATTGAAGGGGTTAGCATGAGTCACCAGACTCCATTTTGGGTCCTGAGACACCATTTCAGGGACCCAGGGTAGTCACATCTCACCTGTCCTCACCATCTCCGGGTCAGTCACATGGGCCCAGAAGCATCAAATGAGGAGATGCACCATATTAGGAAACAACCCTTCCCTGACCAGGTGGGGTGACCAGACATATAAGGTATACAGCCCCCGATCCTGAATTATGATTGGCTCTGTGCCCGCCTTACCCCTTTTCCTGTAAACTGTACTATAAAACCCGCTGTACTGTACCCCTCAGAGAGCTAGCTCCACAAGATCTCTGTAAGGTAATAAAGCATATGGGCGTTTGTGACCTCCTCTGTCTGTGTGTGTCTTGGGACCACTTGGACCGACTCGGGGACTACCAGAGCCTTGTGCTCTAATAAGATCTTAAACTCAAATCACCATGAGGGCCACATGAGGAATAGGATATTGGCCCAAGGGCTGCACCCTGAAAAGTGTCCTCCCCAGCCCAAGGCCCAATCCAGTCTGGCAGCGAGCAGCAGGATCTGTCCCCAGTGGCCATCCTGCAGTGGCTAGGGACAGATCCAGATGCCTGCTACTGGATAGATCCAGTTCCCCCTGTCCTGCCACCGGCTTCCCCCGAGTTCCCAACCCCTTCCATAATCCCCCACCCTACTGTCAGCTCCCTGCTCTCCGCCAGGCCCTTCCCTAACTCCTGCAGCTCCCCGTGCCCTTTCCTAACCCTCCCAAAGTGCCACCAGCTCCCTGCGCTCCCCGGGCCCTTCTCTAACCCCTCAAAGTGCCTTCAGCTCCCTGCGCTCCCCAGGCCCTTCCTTAATCCCTCAAACCTTGCGCCAGCTCTCCACACTCCGCCAAGCCAAACACCTCCATGGCCTGTTCCTAGCAGCCATGCTCCCCCAAGCTGATCCCTCTGGGCCTCTTTGCATGGCCACCAGAGCAGCCATGCCATAGGCTAGGTTCTTTTCCCCCACCCTGAGAAGGCAGTGGGGCTGGGTGTGCACTCTGTGCCTGGCCCTCTCTGCCCCCAGGGCAGAGCTGGGAGCAGGGCAGGTGCATGTGGCCTGGGCCCATTCTCGCTGGGCCAGCCTGCACTGCCTGCACGTGATGGTCCCCAGTGGTCTGGCCGTGGCTGGGGATGGACCCCCGCCAGCAGCATGGCCTCAGCTAGAGCCAGCTCCTACCAGCGGCCTCAGGGCTAGGGGTGGCAGCATTGGCCAGGGCTGGCTCCTACAGGCCTCGCACTGCTGGGGTCCTGGTATTAGATCGGGTTGGCTTGGCCTGCCTTTCCAACCTCCTCCTCCGTAGGGTGGGGGTCGGGGTGGGAAAGTCCCCTGCAGGCCAACTGGCCCTGTGACCCACTCCATCAACAGCCCTGAGCGCAGGCGTTTTAAGAACTCCCTGCCTGAGGCAGCTGCCTGCTCAGCCAGGGCCCTGGCTGAGTTATGGCCCTCGTCCTGGTACCTCCTACCCCATTCAAGGGATTGCTGGAGCTCTCCCACGAACCTTCCTCACATGCTCAGGCCACCCTCCTTACATCCTGAGCATGGGTGAGTGATGCAGCTCCCAAGTGCAGTTCAGCTTCCCGCTGGCAGTGTCTGATGATGCAGTGAGGGGGCGGGGGGGCAGGCGATATGTTGCAGCTCACCCCACCCCGGAAGCACTGGAGATGCCAAGCTCCCAGCAAGCAGAGGGGCTCGGCACTTGAAAAGCCCCATTGGACAATTTTGACCCACGGGGTGAAGGGGTTGGGAACCCCTGGATTCCAGGGGTCATCAGGGGCCACAGATCATGCAGCCCACTTGTTTGAGACCCCTACTCTAAGGTCAAAAGGGCCAATATGATGGTCTGGCCTCCTTCACAGTGCAGGACACAAAACCTCAGCTGCTCACTCCTGTATTAAATTTCTTGCCTCTGACTGAGTTAAAGTTCTCAAATCATGATTTAAAGACTTTAAAGTACAGAGAAATGACCAGCAAGTGAGGCATCCTGTGCCCCATGCTACACAGGAAGGTGAAAAACCCTCACAGCCCTTGCCAATCTGCACTGGGGGAAATTCCTTCCCAAATTCTGACTCAGAATATGGGGATCAGTTAAACCCTGAGAATGTGAGCAAGTCTCACCACATGTTGGAGTCTACTTTAGATAGTTCTCTGAAAAATTCTGTTCAGTGTGTGTGTGTTATACCAAGAAGTGACAACGAGACCTTATGCAGGGGACAAGGCAATGAGCCACACACACACACACTCTCAGACTTCTGCAACAGGGAGGGAGATAGTTACCAGCCTCACAATGCTCGAGTCTTACCCACTGGCCAGGTGGGAGATCTCAACTATTGCAGCAGGGTCCAGTCGGTTGTGACACGATGCTCCTGGAGTTGCAGAATGAACCCAGAGTCCTTTATTTTCTTCACCCTTTTTATAGGGCCAAAGCCAGAAATTAACATATCTCATCAGTTGTTTACATCCTTCGAACACGGCTTTTTGATTGTCTTATTCCTGTCACAGTCTTTATCCTGCTGGTGTGATGTTGTTCTCATTCTTCGGCCACCTGAATCTCGCTTCTCTCTGGTCTGGCACGCCTCACCTCCCAAATTACACATGCATACCAGTTCAATCACTCCCCCTTGGCGTCCCCTGCTACTACTCCCTTCCATAAAAAGAGAGGAAGAAAAGGTTTTACCATTACATTCTTTTTAAAAGTTACATATGATTAAAACATTAGCTACAGTCTTTACTATTAGTCTGGCACCTTTAAAACATAATTGTTGCTCATTGCTGTCCTTTTTACAGCCCAGCTGCCAGCTTATCTTAAGCTGTGTCTGGTGTTACAAGGTGATCTTCGTTTGCTGAAGACCATAGACTATTGAATCATTCAGGGTTACAAGATGTTCTTTTGTTTTTACTTAAAGACAATTATCTTTTCGGGAAGGAGAGGGGAAAAGTTCAGGCTCAAACACTACTTTGGTTAATTTAGGCCAGTATGGCCTACATGTGCACAAAAGCTAATGGTATGTTTGGAAGGAACCATTGGGAAAGGAAATGGATTTAATAAGACAAAAAATATCATAATGCCACTGTATAAATCCAGGGGACTCCCACATCTTAAATATCACATGCAGATCTGGTTGTCCGATCTCAAAAATATATACTGGAAAAGGTACAGAGAAAGGCAATTAAAACGATTAGGGGTATTGCACAGCTTCCATCTGAGAAGAGCTTAATAAAACTGGGACTTTTCAGTTTGGAAAAGAAATGACTAAAGGATGGATATGTAGGTCTATAAAATCATGACTGGTATGGAGAAAGTGAATAAGGAAATGTTATTTAATATTTCACATAACACAAGAATTAGGTGTCCCTCAATGAAATTAACAGGCAGTAGGTTTACAACAAACAAAAGGAAGTATTTCTTCCCATAACACACACTCAATCTGTTTAACTCTTTGCTTGAGGATATTGTGGAAGCCAAGACTATAACAGGGTTCAAAAAATAATTAGATAAGTTTAAAAAGAATAGGTCCATTAATGGTGTTAATTGGGATACGCAGGGATGGATACACCACCATGCTCTGAAGTGCTCCTAGTCTCCTTTTGCCAAAAGGTGGGACTAGATGTCAAGAGATGGATGGCTCCATGACTGCCTGCTCAGTTCATTCCCTCTGAAGCACCTGACATTGGCCACTGTCAGAAGTCAGGTGTTTGACGAAGTGGGATTTTAGGTCTCAGTGGAGGAAACTTAAGCTGATGCAGGCTGGAAGTCTCTCAAAAACACAAGGAGTCGTGTGGCACTTAAAGACTAACAGATTTATTTTTTGCATGAGCTTTCATGGGAGACAAATCCCACTTCGTCAGATGCTTTGAAGGTGGATGAACTTACAGAATGGAAGTCTCTAGTCCAGGGGTCTCACACATGGCCTGGGGGGCCGCATGTGGCCCCTAAAGCTATTTCCTGCAGCCCACAACAACACTACTGTTACTGATATTTGCAATATTGTTGTATGGAAAAGTTTCAGTGGTGCAGCCCTCTGGCTAACATACCAGTCCTCATGTGGCTCTCATAGTGATTTGAGTTTGAGACCCCTGCTCTAATCTCCACAAAGTATGGTTACTCTCCCACATTCCAGGTTTAATCATGAGCACTTAGACCTACCTGATTATCTGTGATTCTAGGTATAATGGTCACTTAAAATAACAAAAGACTCTGTACAGAGCCTGTGTAAGGCCAAGCACTATTTGCCCACCCCCAGTACTTGTTCAAAGCTAGAGCTGATTGCTTCTCAGTTGGAGTGGGAGAGGACAGATGTTTGCTAGATGCTATGGGGTTGCCCTTACAAGAAGTATCAGCATACTGCATCTGAACGTCCTTAAATATGCCAAAGTGCCACCAGGCTAGGGTTACCAGATGTCAGACAAAAGGAGGGAGGACATGTCCTCCTTTTTACCTTCACGTCCTCCGTCCAGCAGACATTTTAAAAATACATGATTTTATCTGGCTTTTATTTCCAGGAGTTCAAGTATGCTGGAAAGTCCCAGAACACCCTATTTTTAGGGGGAAGCATTCCAGGGTTCCCTCAAAAGAGAAGCCTATCACAATAATACTACATTTTCTCCACGTGTCCTCCCACATCCTCCTTTTCAGACTTCCCTGTCCTCCTTTCAGATCTGCTAACCCCACACCCGGCTCCTTGTTTGCTTTCCTTACTCCTCAGTGCGCTCAGTCCAGTGCAGTCACTTGGTACAACACTATGTAACTATCTACCGACTAGTGGGGAGGGTGTTGGGGCAATAAATCTCAGTGGCAGACAGTTCCGCCGGCGCAGGCTGAGGGAGGGGGTGTGCGAGGAGCAGTAAGGCCCAGCGCGAGGGAGGCGAGCAGCGCGCGCAGACGCTGCGGCAGCAGTACGCATGCTCCCACGGAGGCGGCGCCCGGGCGGCATGACGACGGGGGGAGGCTGAGGCGCATGCGCAGAGGGATTTACGGCTGGGCGAGCCGCGCGAAGGCGAGTGCGGCTGCGCAGGTGAGGCGGCGGGGGCAATTTAGAGGAGTTGCTGCCCTGCGGCGCGAGGCGCGACTCCTAGCGGGCGGGTCGTGCCGTTGCAGGCGGGGGCGGGGGGCCTTGGTGACGGAGCCCCGGCGTGGCCGGGGGAGTGACTGCGGTGACGTCACTTGGTTGCCCTCGTCCGCGGTTTCCTTGGCTGCGGAGTGGGGCCGCCCGGGGCAGGGAGCTGGCCCCGAGAGGCGGCTGCTGGTGTTACTGGCCCGGGCACTGCCCGGCCCGGGCTGCACTTACTGGGTGTATGGAGGCAGCTGCTCCCTGCGTTACCATCTCCCACACGTCTTCCTCCTTCTGCTCTGTGGGGTAAGCAGTTGCCTGAGCTCTGCCGTTTTCACTGCGGTCACAACTTGTTAGGCTGGAGGGGCTGGATGGCAAAGGAGGCTGCTTTAAATACAAGCAGACAAAACATTTTTATTAGGGCTCTGCATCCAAGGCAGGCATCAGGGGCTGTCACATAATGTATGTATGCTGGTTTCACTTAATTGGAAAATTGTTGCCTTAATCATGTCTTTTCCAGCACCTTGTAAAATAGCAGCCTTGGCGTGTGAAAATAAGCAAATAAATTAATACCTCTAAATTTTCAGTTTAAGTGCAGGTTTATTTTTGAAACGGAAAACCTGTGTTAAGGCCTCAGCTTATTACAATCTTCTAGAATTTAAATTAAATACAAAAAAGGCACGCTAGCTGTTATTTTTTAAAGACAGTCCAACAACTGAAACAGTCATCTGCCAGCCACTTGAAACCAAAAATTTTTGAAATGCTAAAGCAAATTTTTGACAACACTAGCCTTTTCTCCAGGTACAAAGAGAATATTTTCCTTATTTCAGTTTCTTCAAGTAGTTCAGTGGCTAGTTTATTAAGAAGTTGGTACATTGGCCTCTAGTGGAATTATTAGCTGACATTGATTAATGGATCGTCTCTAGCAGAGTCTCACTGAAGTAGCTTAAGCTGGGCAAAACCTGCAAAGAATGGGACAGGTAAGCCCCCAAATACTGGTGGTTATTCTTCCATAAAATATACTGAACAGCAAACATCTTCTAATCACCTGAAGATAAAAATACAGTAGAGAAAAAATGCATCATACACTATTTTCTAATGCAGTAACTATGGAAAAAAGAATATGAATTAGTGTAAGTTGCACTATATAATTGCTTAGATCTGTATAGATCCAGTGAACTTTGGTTAATGTTAAGAAGCACCAAGTTTAAGCGTACAGGTTATATTTAGTCCTTAATCAATATGGTTTTATTATCTACCAGTCAATGAGAGTAAATCTTTCTTTATAACAATAACTAATGTGGAAATGCAAAACAATTAAAATCAGTTATTTAAATCTGTGATTTCAATTGATGAGATTTAAGTCAGTTGACACTGTTAGAAAGTAAAGAGATTGAGGCAATGAGAAGGGATTTCTGAGGAAAAACTACAGAAAGGATGTGAAAGGCAAAGTGTATATAACACAGGAAATGGTAGCAGAATGGAGCAAGGGACCTGCTAATGTAGAATAAATGAAAATAGAGAGTGGAATACAGAGAGTCCCAGATCTAGACAGAGGGCTGGTCTAGACTAGAAAATTGTTAGCTTAATTACCTTAGTCAGGGGTGCGAATTTTCCATGCTAGGGAGATGGATTACTTACACCAATGGGAGAACCTAGTGGCATGGTGAAGGGGCCATGCCCCCGAGCACCAGCTTGTAGGGGGATGCCTGGTAGCCCTCCTTGGAGAAACCGATCTTCACTGTCAGAGGTGACCAGGGCCGTTAACCTACCAAAAACTGCGAGCTGCCAAGGGCTCCTACTGTGAGGAGAGCAAGCAAAGGAAGCTGCAGAGACACGAACCTGTCATAAGCCCCCACCACCTGCAGGACAGCCTGGGGGCATATGCCCCCATTGCTCCTGCTGCCCCCACAGCGGGGGGTGGGGTGGGGACAAGCCAGAAATTGCCCCACTTGCCCCCCCCCCATGCAGGATGCTACCATTGGTGAGAAGCAGTGGCGGGAGAGCTAAGCCTAGCCGCTGCCTCTGACAGGGCATGCGTGTGCAACCGGAAGTGTTGGCCTACGGGTGTGAGAGATCCACACAATGTCACTGGGAGAAGCCCTCCCATTGGCAAGTTCCAAAGGGATAGCTGTGTTAGTCTAGTTCAGCAAAACAAACAAGGAGTCCTGTAGCACTTTTAAAGACTAACTAACAGACTTATTTATCATGAGTTTTCACAGGAGAAAATATCATTATTAAACTGAAGATGCTGCAGTGCAGATGTGGCACTGCTTCTGTAGCATTTCAAATATAAACAATCCAGGATGAGAAACACTAGAGATGAGTTCAAATTTTGTTTCATGTACAGCTTAATGCAAAAAATGTTACAACTAATGTGGGATTAAAACAGTTGGTTTATGAAACAGTCCCTTTTTGATCCTTGTTTTTGGCATTGCTTGGACACTGCAAATTCAACATTTTTGTGATGCAAACACTGATACTTACCTTATATTTATTTGAGGCTTGATTGATTACAGCTTATAAAATATCTGTTTCCTTTCAATCCTAATTCAGTTTCTGTGGCAGGCAGCCTTCAGCTTTTTACATTTAGAATATGCTGGCAACCGGCAATTTACGACAGTTCACAAGTAGTTACTACTTAAACTTCAAAAAGAAACAAATACAATAATATAATTACATTCAAATTTTGTCTGTATTTTGATATCTTGATTTCTAAATTAACAGAATATAGTGACAGACAAAAGCTATTTGGTACATTGATAATCAGTAGCAAGATTACAGGTGATTACAGACATACATCTACTTTGAAACTCTTAATAATGCAAGTCCAGACTTTTATTTACAGTAAATGACCATAACTGCCATTTGTATTTCCTTTCAGTGTGTTTTTAAAGGTTGTGTTTTTACTATCATGATGTCTTTTGTGCAGGCTCTACAAAATGTCACAGTTCAATATATGCTTTATCTATTGCACATCTCAAATATATATGGAGATCATATATGAACAAATCTTTATTTCCTAAAGTTATACTTCTTGAGATGTACACAGTTTTGGGGTTGAACTAGTAGTGCTTGCTAGCTCTAAGAAGCACACCTGTCATTCTGCTATGTGTCCTATCCTAAGACTTTGAATTTAGATTTTTTTTTTTTAAGTGCTAATCTTGTTCTGAAAACAGCAGGTGCAGGACAAAATAATTGTCAATGTGTTATTTTTTAAGTGCATAAGCAGTTATAATGGTTTTTTGCAGAGGTGAATAAAAGGAATCTGACTTTGGGAAAGAAATTTCTTTAATTGTATAACAAGCAGTAATAACTATTGCTGCTCAAGTGCAGAAATCGCAGGATGTGGATAAATGATTTAAGAGAGTGGTTGATGCGTGAGAGGTTAATTAATAGGCCCTCTCAGACCACAAACCTTTCTTTCTTGTATGGAGAAGTTGTGGTTCCTCACTAAATAAATAGTGATTTTAACTTAATTTTTTGTTTGTTTATGAATGGGGCCAACAGACAGCATATGACAAAGATCATATCAAGCCTCTCTGTTAGTAACAGTATGAAGCAAGTAGCATTTATAAATTCCGTCATCATAGTATCGGAACATCATTTACAAAATAACAGTGGTGAAGATTTATAACTTTCTAATTTGAAATAAGTACTTTAAATTACATGTCTCATGCACAAACTTAATTCCTGAGTTTTGTGAAAATATTTAAGCAATATATAATTTCCCCCCCCCCCAATAGTTGTAGCCTCATACTTCATTTATACTAATTGGCTTGCGAGTATTCATATTGAGAATTGAAAGAGACTTGCTCTACAGTTAGGTTTTCATATTGAAACATGGGATTTATTTATCACCTTGGTATGTAGCAGACTTCTACACACAATTTTACTAAACTGAAAGCGTGCCTATAAACTTCATGCATACATGAACATTGAAATGGAATCTTGGATGCTTAAATTAAAAATAAAAACTAGTCTGTGATCTATTTAGTGAAGAAGAAAAGAAGATTATCTCACTCTATTCTTTTTTAATACTCCTTTTTCTAGGTTATGGAAAAAATATAATGTGCAAGTTAAGAAGTCATCATGTCAGCTCTCTGTCCACCACCTTCTCCTGCAGTTGCCAAGACAGAGATCTCATTGAATGGAGACTCACCTTTGCTAGCTGCTACATTTGCCTACTGGGACAATATTCTTGGACCTAGAGTAAGACACATCTGGGCCCCAAAGACGGAACAGATGCTTCTCAGTGATGGAGAAATAACTTTTCTTGCAAACCACACACTAAACGGGGAAATACTTAGAAATGCAGAGAGTGGAGCAATAGATGTGAAGTTTTTTGTCTTGGCAGAAAAAGGAGTAATTATTGTGTCATTAATCTTTGATGGAAACTGGAATGGGGACAGAAGTACATATGGCCTATCAATTATACTTCCGCAAAGTGAACTTGGCTTCTATCTTCCTCTTCACAGAGTGTGTGTTGATAGATTAACACATATTATAAGGAAAGGAAGGATATGGATGCATAAGGTAGGTTTGTTTTTCATTGAAACCAAATATTAAAAACCTTGTAAGACCTTTAATTTGCACCAGTGGTTCCCAACCTGTTTGGCTTGAGGGCTCCAGATAACAGTTTTACAACCCTGAAGGGGCACCAGTTTTCACCAGCAGCCCCCTGCCCCCAAGTGCAGCTGGACTGGAGGAGTTTGAGGAAGAGGCAGCCTCCTTGCTGATCTCCCCTCTCCCTGGTTGCAGGAGGGGAACCATGTATTCTGTAGCACTGTGTTCCACATGGAACCTTAGGCAGTAACTCCCTTCAACAACCAAGGGGATGAGAGATCAGTGTATTCCCCACCCTCTGGCTCCTGCAGAGACCCCAGGACTTACAGACCTAGGCAGAGCACTTTACTGTCTTCCCTGCTCTGAGCTAGGAGGGGGGAAGCATTGATCTCCCATCCCCTTAGCTTCAAGTTCCACTTGGGCTCTTAGGCAGTGACTCCTTTCTGCAGCCAGGACAAGAAATGCTGCTGGCCACTTTGAAAGCCCCCACAGGTCACTGATCTACACAGTTAGAGAACTTGAACTGCATAGAACATAATTACATATTTTGTAAAGGAACAATTTTCCTAAGTCTTGTTGGGTATAATCTAAGAAACAAAATTTCATAGGCATATAAATCATATGTCTAGCTCCAGGAGCAATGCTGCCCCAGAAAAAGACCTGGGCCCTGGGCCTGATCCAGCCCCAGGGCCCTGCAAGGGTCTGGATCGGGCTCCTACCGCTGCCAGCAGGCTGCCCGGCCCTGTCGCAGCCCAGCCCTGGATCCCTGGATGGGGATGGGTGAGGTCAGCTCCTGCCATCGGTGGCCTGGCCCTGGATCCTCGCCCAAGGGCGGGGCAGGGTACGGCAGCTGCTGCTGCAGGCAACTGAGCCCAGGATCTCCAGCTTGGGCCGGGGCTGGATGGGCTGCTGCCGCTGCGTGGCGCTTGGGGCACTGGCGCTGGGACTCAGGGCATGTGCTCCCTGTGCCAACCACCAGAAGCGTCACTGTCTGCCTCAGTGCATACGCTGGAGTTCTCTAATAAAAAATGATCCTTAGTGTTACCAAATTCAAGGCCTGAACCTGAGTGAATACAACTCGTGTCTGGGCTGGTAATGACATGAATGGAGACTTTTGTAGGTCTGTCCAGTTGGTGCTAAACTCCTATTTTTTTTTTACCTCCCCACGCTTATGATAAAAACTGTGTTGCTTTACTTTTAAAAAAGAAAACAGTATTAGCACAAAAAAACTTTATGTAAGTTCTCTATACTGTGCTGAAGCACCAGCTAAATAAATGTATATGCTACAAAAATAAATGGGTAAGTATGATTGTAGAACATTTTGGTCCAGTGAAAATATGACTTTTATTTTGTTTGTATGCCTTTACAGTTACTTGGATCTGCATGTCTTCAGTACCTTTTAGAAAAATGCTAGTGTTGTGTTTGATCCCAAAACAGTAAAAGCTTAGTAAGCTGAATCCATGTAGGTTCTTAATGCACTGCACGTAATCATTAATATGTCTCAAAAACCCTTAAATAAATATCTAAAATGATAAGCAAATAGGGGCTATCAGAATAAAACAGGAAAATTGCATAGAAGTAACAGCACCAAGGGACATGGCAAAACACACATTTGTAACAAAAACACTAATTAGAGGCATAAGATCTCACTTAGTACAAATATCCATTTGGAATTCCATGGGCAATTTTATTAATCAGATTTTTTAGGAATTACATAATGCAGCTCCTGTCTTGGTCTGCTGTAAAACCTAATGCTTACTAAGGCCTAGTCTATGCTACAGAACTAATTCAATGGGAAATACGCAATCTGTGTGTCACAGAATGCGTTTCTCCCATTGACTTCTCCTGTTGGCTGACTTACTGCAGCATTCTCACTCGGCTATGTCAATGAGAAATGCTCTCCCTTTGACACAGCATTACTCTTGTTGGAGAGGTGGACTTACTGCATCGAAGGGAGAGCAATTCCTGGATCAATTGAGTGGGTCTACGCTGCCAGTCATTGATCCTCCTGCATTGATCCGTGGGGATCGATGCAGAGTTTTCAGTATAGAGAGAGCCTGAATGTGAGGAGGAGAAAGGGTGGGGCTGGGGGACAGCAGGAGGTTGAAAGAAAAAGTTTTTCATAATAATAAGCTTCTTATATTTTTATCACTGGTAAACTCTGACTGTTGATATGAAGTGTGTGTGTGATGGGCGTGCCAAAGAGGTAGCCATGTTACTTCAGTTCAGCAAAGCAAACAAGGAGTCTTCTGGCACTTTGAAAAACTAAAAATTTAACAAATTTTCTCCCATGAAAGCTCATATGATAAATGAATTTGTTAGTCTTTAAAAGTGCTACAAGTCTCTTGTTTGTTTTAAGGAAATTCTAGTTTACCTTGTGTATCAGGGCTTAAACAATTAAATCTTTTATAAAAGATCACATTTTTTAAAACTTACTATTCTGTTTTTGAGGTAGAGAACACCAGTAATTTTATCTCCTAATTCCTATTTTGTCAGAGTTTTCAATCTACTGATTTCATAGGCTCACTCAATGAAAACTGTCTTCCAACACATCCCATCTTTGATATCTTTTTCTTGTTTTTTACAAAGGAAGAATAGGAATTTAAACTTTCATTTTCTCTAGATGAGAGCAAGGGCACAAATATTTCACACCCAGTCCTATCTTCTGAAACTGAAATTTGTTTCTTAGCTGTTAACTCTTTAACAACTAGATATATTTACCATAGTTTTGTGCTTGTGGACTTATGTTTTCGTTTTGTGTTGTTGAGGTTTGGCTTTTATGCTGTGAGCTTTTTGAGGAAAAATGAAGCTCAACATTAAACTTCCTTCTTGGAAGTGATCATATTTTTGTTTATTTCCTGATGTACTGCTGTGAAGATTTTCATTAGGGAATCATGGAGAATTGTAGCTGGACTGGAACTTAGAGAATTTTCTCCTGTCTAACCTAAAAAATAAATTGTGAAATCTCTTACTTTATTTATATGTTTTCCGACCAGCTGTTCTTGGAAGAGACAGGCTTGATCGGTGGCAGAATAAGTTCTGAAGAAAGTTATTAATCCCTATTTTTTCTTGAGCAGTTACGAATCTTACTGCTTATGGTATTTCTATCCCAGCTCAATCCGTGCTCACAATAGAGAAACCTCAGTGATAGCTACTCTACAGATATAGATTACAAATATTGCAGGTATGATTTTAAAATACTTATTTGACAGTTTGAGTGTAATATATAAAACAAAAACAAAAAATGTAATTTACTAAAATGGAAAAATGCCTAACACTGTAGCTCTTGGAGAAAAAAGAGACACCTGTATCATCCATGCTGTTGTGAATCAATCAAATGTTTGAGATTAGAGAGAAAACAAAAGTCTTACCTTAACCGATGCTGCCAGTGTGTTTTGATGTTCTTACCAGCTACCATGCCTCCCAGGTTTTCAAAAGTTCTGTCAAGGGATGATCAACAGTTCCAACCAGATTGTGGAGGGAAAAACTCACTACAAATTTGAAATAGCATCCTGCATTGGTATTTCCCCTCAGACTCAGATACATGCAAAATATTTAGAACAACAGACAGACAGATAATGTATTGTTTTTCACAGGCCCTTGTTTCAGATTATTTAGATTTTGTCATTGGTCCAAGGCAATCTACCCTAGCTTGTTCATTTAATCATCTCTTCCAAGGAGTTATGTTAGCTTTATGTTTCTGCTGCAGTTGATCAGCCTTGAGTAGCTCAGTGACAGCAGTGTAGTAAGAAAATGTGAAAGACATAGCAACTCCTTTGCTTTTATAAGATGACATCTGGCAGCATGCAAAATCTTCAGTGCCTGGAATATTGTTTTGTCTGTGCCATTCATTAGGGCCACGCTTGAGTAGCATATTGTTCTGAATTGGTATAAAGGATTGTTTTGTTCTTCATATTCACTACTGATGTCCTGAAACTTGAAACTGCCATTGTTTTTACTGACCTTTTGGTATAAACTCGTGTATTCTGTGGTGTAGTTTGACATTTCTGAGATTATCTGCAATATTTAGTTCTTCAATACATTGTGTTCTAGATCTGTCAGTATCTCAAGATACAGAACAAGTCTCCTTCCCAAAAGCAAATAGGTTACCTCTTTCTGAAAATGTCATATTTTTTGAAAATTTTGTTAGGCTGAAGCAAACTTCCCCTTTTGCAGTGGGAAAACTAAGTAAAAGTGAGCATAGTTAAATTTACCGTCTCTATTTTCTACGAGACAAATCCACCTGGTATTTTCTTGGTCAGGCAGTGAAGGATATTGATGATTTATTTTTGCCTCCTACTTCCTTCCTCCTTGACTCCTTCCTCAAGACAAGTTAGAGCAGGGCTGGGCAAGAATATATACAGGTGGGCCAGGGAGGGGTGGAGAGCAGAGGGCAGAGAAACTGGGGGTGGAGGCTAGCTGGCTCTGAGGGGGAGGAAGATTTGATCAGCCCTGGAGCAGCACAGAGCCAGTTGGGAGGGGAAGATGGGGGGTAGCTGAGAGTAGAGGGAGAGAGAGATGGCCCCGGGGAGGCGGCAGGCAGCTGGCCCTGGGGGAAGTTGGATTATGCTGAACAGATATTTTAACTTGAGGTGATTGATTTTATTTTATTTTTTTTAACCTGGTGAACACCAAACTCCAAATTCAATTGGTGTGTGTATGTATGTATTTTTTTTTTTTTTTTTTTAAATCTTAGATAAAGCAGATCAGCGGGGAGTTGGGGGAGAGCCAGCCAGCCCCAGAGCAGTGCTGCAGAGCTGGGGTGCTGGGTTGAGTGCTGGCTCTGGGGCAGTGGCAGAGAGCTAGCCCTGGTGCAACACAGAACTGAGCAGAGGAAAGGCAGCGGGGAGCTGGCTCCAGGGGCATGGGGGAGAGCCGGTCAACCCAGAGCAGTTGTAGAGCTGGCTGGCGAGGGTGGTGGCACAGAGCGGGCTGGGGGCTGTGTGTGTGTGTGTGTGTGTGTGTGTGTGTGTGTGTGTGTAATTTTTGCGAAAATTAACTTTATCTCTTGCTCAGGAGAGGCAAGAACATTTCCAGAAAATTGTCTTGGAAAGCACAGAGAGAATGGAGGATCAGGTAAGATCAACTGATTGATGTATATGGCACATGATCAAAAGCTATTACAGGGATTGGTGATTGTTGAAATAGGGACTACTGTTTATTTTTGGGATCCAGGAAGGTATTTTTGGATTAGCATAGTGACCTGCCATGCACAGGAGGCAGTCTTTATGAGAACATAATGACAGAAATTCTGACCAAATTGAAGGAAATGATATCCCATAACTTTATGGGTTAAGTGGAAATTTTTGAAGAATATTACTTTTCAGAAATGGGGGGTGGAGCTGTGACTGACTTGAATCTGGCGTTTTATAAAGGCAGCCAATTCCTTAGGTTTATACTCACCTAACTTTCTCTCCTCATATGTAGGTTTTTGCTAGATCATTAGTCTGTCAGGTCAGAGTGCTTATGCTTTGTGACTGGAGTCTATCCAAGAGACAAGTGGTTTCCAGATCAATCCACTTTCTGACTGAGATTACAAAAATAATTTGGTTTCTGAAGCAATAAATGTGAAAATATAACTATAGAGCTCATTGCAAAGGAGAGGACTGGAGAAATCATCATTTAATTCCTATACTACGAGCTATTGATACTGTATTTTTCTCTTTGTCTCTATTAAAACATGTACTTTAGAAATATAGCTCTTACCAGTAATTGCATCTGTTACACCAGGATGCAGTCATCTAATTTTAGATCTACTTTGTCCAAATCAAGCCAAATGGATTATTTAGCATAAAAGCCTTGAAACTAATTATAAAACATTCTTAGTAATAGATTATCTGCTTTTGTCCAGTTGGCTATTTTTGATGAGGAAAAACTCGGGGAGGGGAGAGCATCAATTTCTTCCTCTGGTCTATTCTTGCAATCTTCTCTTCCTTCCTTCCAAAAATAAAAAGCTGAAATTGTTCTATTTTTAGTGTTACACATTTCTTTTACTAGTAGCTTTTCATATTGCATGTTAACACTTTTATTTCACAGCATCTTACTTATTGTATAGGGCCAAAGCATCATTCCAATGTTGACAGGAGAAGTTATTCCTGTAATGGAACTTCTTTCGTCTATGAAATCACACAGTGTTCCAGAAGAAATAGATGTAAGTCCTTCTATTGCTGAATTTTGATAAGGAAGGAACTGTGGTACTCTTATTTAGTTTTGACTTGAGTAAAATAAAGCATTAGGACCATAAATCAGTGGTTTTTAAAACACTGATTGGGACCCTTGCTCACGATGTCCCCTGCTGCCACCACCACCAAGACTGAAATGCCTTGCTCAAAGCTGTAGTTGTTAGGTCCAGACATAAATGATTTTTTTCAACTGGGCCCTGTGGAGAAAAGTTTGAAAACCACTTTCATAAGTCATTATGTTCTTAAACTGTTAGGCCCAGGAAAGGTCTCTTAAACAGTATTTTAGCTAGTACCAGTTTCATGTAAATATCTGAGCACTAGCAATAATTTTTTGTAAACACTTACCAAAATTGACTGTCAACTGTATTATTCTTTTTAATACAGAAAAAGAAGGGATGATTAATCAAATAAAATTAATATTAGAGAGAAGGGTGTTAATGGTGACATCTGGTAGAATCTTGAATGGCCTTCCCTGAAAGGGAGGGAAAACACTATCAGTTGGGCCCATGGAAAATATTTTGTTTAATGTAATAAACTGTTGGAAGACAGTGGTGGCTGATCTTGAGGGAAAATGGATTAGATGATCTATTTACTTTTTTCCGTCTCTTGATAGCTGTTGACCTCATTATGAAGTTATTGGCTGTATTTCTGACACTTTCCAAAGGGGTAGCTGTGTTAGTCTAATTCAGCAAAACAAAGGAGGAGCCCTGTGGTTTTGTTAAAGATGAACACATTTATTTATCGCATGAGCTTTCATGGGAGAAAATGCCACTTTGTCAGATGGTTTGAAGATGGGGAATGTACAGAATGGGAGGAAAATACATGCGGTGAAGTGTATGTCATAGGATTAGATCAGACTGTTAACAGCAAGTCAGTGCAGTAGTTTAGATTCAAACACTGGGGAACAGCAGAGGAAGATGAGGTCAAATCACATGCTGTAATCTTCCTCTAAATGCTGTTTCCCAATGTTTGAATCTGAACTATTGCACTAATTTGCTGTAACAGTCTGACCTGATCTTATGACTTACACTTCATTGCACATATTTTCCTTCCATTCTGTATGTTTCCTATCTTCAAACCGTCTGAACTGGGATTTTCTCCCACAAAGGCTCATGCAATAAACTTGTAAGTTTTTAAAAGTGCATTTTGCTGTATTTTTTGAGAATCTTAAACATGCTTAATTTCTTGCACTTGTGAAACTGAGATTTTCTAGGATCCGCCGAGCTATCAACATGCTATTAAAAATCCAAAATAAAATGTTTTCAGTATAGTTTTACATTACTTCATCTAACCCTTCTTTCTGTTCCTTTGCACTCCAGATAAGTGACACAGTGTTAAATGATGATGACATCGGGGACAGTTGCCATGAAGGTTTTCTCCTTAAGTATGGTTGTGTTCTCTCTTTTATGTTGTTGTGAAAGCACTTTAAAAATAGAACATACCAGCAACTCTTTATTGATTGTATGTAGTCTTTAACTTAGAAGGATTACTTTTTTTTGTAAAGGTCAATTTTTCTATATGGACAGAAAGCAACAAAAATGTCTGTACATCAATGGTAATCAAAATTTATGGATAAGCAAAATAAGGAAATACCACCTGAGAACTTAAAAGCATTTGATTTGATATTTGCTTTGTATATTTTGATGCAAGATGTTTTATGTTTTACTGGTTAGAAAGATTTAACTTTTTGAATCTTAATGTCTTTTATCATTAAATAATTGTTGTATGGCATTCCCTCTCTCTACTTTCCCACCAATATGAAAATTTAGATAGAAAAAATGATTAAAAATAAACTTCTGTGACTTTTTTTTTTTTTTAAATCCAATTTGTCAAGACTAATTGTATTGGAGATTAATGGTTAATTTGGGGTGTAGAGAAGTTAGCATTGGTATCATTTGCTGTATCTGCTGAGCTATAGTGTAAAGATCCATTCCTTTTTAAATGAATGGTCATGAGTTGATAGCTCATCAAATCTATGTGCTAATCTCTATCACCCCATTTTGACATGAGCATAGCCCCCCAACTTTTTATTACAAGAACGGCATGCTTAGATAAGGCATTAATTGATAAGGTTTATGTTACTTTGAAAATGGTGTAAGCATAAGAGCTTGAAAACTGTTAAAAGCATATAGGTGGACATACACAGATTTTGGGTTTCTTAATACAGTAAGTCAGATGATGTTTGTCATAGGAAGTTTAAGAAAAGTCATGGGTTGAAGTCATGGATAAAAAATGACACAAAAATGCCCATTCTTTTGTATTCAAAATGTTTAATTCTTCCATTGATTTAAGATAAAAACAGTTAATTACTAGTAAACCAGCACTCAAATCTCTCTTGTCTTGGGAGATCACGTAACGCTCTCCCATATTTCACGAGGTCATTTCCTGAACTTCTGTCATTCCTCAAAACACCTCTGTTTGATTGCCTACCAAATTTAGATCCTACCTGATAGAACTGTCACTGGTTTGTATACTACCAAACATCCAAATGCTGCACAAATAAAATTTTGATTGTTTATACCTTAGAGTTACATAGCATTAATGTTCATAAAGCACTTTGTTACAAGGATTTATTTAGGCATTCAGTCCTGAAGCAAATTAACTTTTAGAAATACCTGAATGCATATCACTAGATGATTTATTGTAGGTAAATTGCTTTCCACCAATACACATCAAGAGAAATTGATCCTGCGACAAGACTACATTCTTTTAACATAGATCTGGTGCAGCAAATAACAATACCTCACTCTTTTGTTTCTGATTAAGACATAGTTACAGGGAATATTATCCACTGCATTTTCATTACTGAATATCTGCAGTAATGCTAATTATGTAAACAAAATGGGTGTATGCATCAGAGCCACACATTGCAAGCAGCCTGTTCAGCTGAGCTTCTTGTGCTGTGCCACTCACAGTTATGTCCTTGAGGAACAGGGGAGCTTCCTGACTTCTAGTTTAAAATCCTGAACTTATCATGGCTTTGGTATAGATTTTTTTTTTTTTAACTGAATAAAAATTGGACTTAGCAAAGTAACGATAATAATTCTGACCATGTATATTAATTGCAGTCATACATCCTTTTGGAACTCCAAAATACAACTACAGAAGTATATTTGCACATATAAAGACTACTTTTTTGTTGTGTACCAACTTAGATCCTAATTTTGTTTTCTTTGCGCTGAAGTGTGTGGTGGTGGATGCTTGTGGGATCAAACCCCTTAAGTGTTCACTAATTGAAAGAAGCAAGACTCAGTACCTAGAACTAATATTCCTTTATCAATGAAAGTTATTTAATCACAGTATAATGAGCTCTCAATTTGAATGTATAATTTTACTTTTGATTATTTTAAATGAATTATCTTATACTCTTGGACACTAAAGCCATGACTGGGTTAGCCATCTGGTAATTTAATTCAGGTTAACCACGATTGCTTCATAATAATATTTAAAATATCAGATTGCTATTTCTTAAATACATCAAACTAAAATCTTAGACACTACCAAAATCCAAAGATTTAGTAATGTAAGTAAAGCAAAGTGTTCAAACACTGCTTTTTTTTCCTTTTTGTTACTGCATGTAGAATTATATTGAAGTATTTATTTTGGTATAATCCACTATATTTATTAATCTGTATTTTTGTTTTAATTTGCAGTGCCATCAGTTCTCACCTGCAGACTTGTGGTTGCTCAGTAGTTGTAGGTAGCAGTGCTGAGAAAGTTAATAAGGTAAATGTATTTTGTAATTGACAAAATTGGATTCTGATTTTTAGGACGGTAGCACGTTATCTGTAGTAACATAAAAGTGGCAGTTAATAAGAAGTAATGTATTATTCAGTTAAATTTTATATTTCCTGCAAGTATATTTGGTGTGAGGCACGAGGGAAAGAGCAGCACTGTATTGCTGTTGAAGTTTATTTGTATGCACAAGTAATTGATGAGTGAGTATGAAATATAATTTGATTGTATTCTGAAAATTCTTAGCAACTTTTTTTTTTTGGTTGTGCATACAAAATTAGGGTAAATGAGCTATGACATTACAATCTTTTTAAATTAGCCTTATGCGTAAACTGATGGCATCTGTATTAACTTTTAGCAATTCAGCTATGGCAGTGGGTTCTATGCATAGTTTTACTGTATTGAATCCCCAAATGCAAAATAAAGTTCCTGTGATTCTGGATCTCTGATTGCTTCTACACGCAGTGTCTATTAGAATAGAATCAGATCATAGGTTGGAAGGGACCTCATGAGATCATCAAGTCCAACCCCCTGGGGCTTGAACCCAGGACCTTCTGCATATTAAGCAGAGGTGCTAGGCACTACATGAAGCACCGGACTATTATGAAATACTCATGCATGTATAAGATGTAAATTTTTTAAGACATTAAGTCCCACCCTCAGTTCTTTGATTTCTGATGGCACTTCTGTTCTGTGCTATGGTTTCACTATTTGCTTCATAATGTTAATCATAGATAATTAAAACTTTTAAGTAATTCAGTGTAGAAAATAAAACAGGATAACTCAATTCTTTTAGTGACTTCATCAGTAAACTCAATTAGGATCTGGGTTTCAGTGGCAGCAAGAAAGATCCAAAGCGCAAGTGCAAACTTAACAAAATTTGAGTTCTTCAGTAGCAAGGTGTCCATTGCAGATTGGCATGTTTGCTGTCTGGAGTATCTGTGGAACTGCTTGATGCATGCTGTTGCCTTTTACTACCTGCACCTCCATGATTAGAAAGTGTAGGAAGTATTGGCTCAATACCTTCTTAAGTGAAGAGGATTAAGGTGAACTGCCAGGAATATTAGCATAATGCTATTTATACTGTCTGTCATGAAGACAGTCTTCTCAGTCGGCCTACCATTAGCCAGAAAAATAGATGGTTGCAGACTCTTAGAGTAAGCTGCCTTCACCCCACACCTTACCACTTTTTTTCTTTAAAGGCAGTTGTGTAGCACATAGGAATTGAGGGAGAGTTAGGGCAGTGTTGCCTCATGTATCCTGGGGAGGAGCCGTAGCTGTAGCCAAAAGATGAGAGTGCCACTCTCAGGTACTGCTAGGCAAATTTCTCTCAGCTTTGATGCACTGAGCAAATGCACACCTATGTGAAATACATATCTGTATCATATCTAGAAAAACCAAAATTAAAGTAACTGTTTCTTTCAAAATCTGTTGACTTGTCAGACAATTACATAGCCAGGCTATCAAAAGAAAACAGCTGCATGTTTAAAAGAGTTATTGTTTTAGAAAATCTGCCCACCCAACTGATCTTGGAAAAAATTAAATGGTTGGAAATCCCTTTTGATTGTGAAGCTTTCTAAATGGTTTTGATTGTACAGTTATGCAGATAAGTTCCAAAGGGGTAGTCAAGCAGCTGATAAAGTGGGATTTTCTCCCACAAAAGCTCATGTGATAAAGAAATGCATTAGTCTGTAAAAGTGCAGCAGGCCTCCTTGTTAATTATGCAGATTTGGCAGTTTCAGATGAATTGAGAGCTTTTGTTAGAAATGTTATTGGCAGTATAGCAGTATTCATCCCAGGGAATTAGATAAACAAGGTAAATGAGGCAATGTCTTTTATGGCTGCAGCTTTTGTTGGTGAGACAAGTTTTTGCACTACACAGAGGCATCCAGACCTGAAGGAGAATTTTGTGTAGCTCAAAAGCTTGGCACATTCACCAACAGAAGCTGATCCAATAAGAGATAATACCTCACCCATCTTCCATGTCCATTAGAATTTGTCTCTTAAAAATAACGGGCTATGTCTACCCTTAGAAGGTTAATTCTAATTAACTTTATTTGAACTACTTAACTCAAACTAATAATGATTAGTTTGAAGTAAGCTAATTCAAACTAACGTGGCCCCACTAGGAAAACCAATTCGAACTAGCATGCCCATGGACAGGACTTGCTAGTTTGAATTAGGAGAGGGGCACCATGGGGATTGTGGCAAGATGGCCCCCAAGAAGGGCCATGCCCACACCCAGTATGTAGAAAGAAGAAGGCACCCTGGGCTGAAGAAGGTTAAAAAGCGTTAATTCGAACTAATGGTTAGTTTGAATTAACATAGCTACACTGAAGTTAGCTTACTTTGAAGTTAAGCAAGGTTTCATAACTTCAGAGTAAGCTTTCATTAATTGTAACTAAGGGATTCCTTAGTTCAAATTAATGAAAGCTTGTGTGGCCATGTGTTAATTTAATTCAAATTAATCCACATTAATTTGAATTAAATTGTAAGTGTATACATACCCAAGGTGATGCTGGGCATTGAATTCACACTTCCATAAAATGTTATTCTTACATTCTTCTGGGGCAGACCAGGTGCTTGGGCCTGGAGGATTCCCATTTGATTCCTGTATATTTAAGCCATTCCTCAGTTTTACTCCTTGGGGCATGAATACTTCTAGTTAATCTTCTGCAGTAGGAATTGAAGAGGCAACTGATCATAGAGAAATAAAGCTGTCATTATCAGTAAAAGTGAATTTTCCAGATGAATTGCCTCTCTGCCCTTAATCCAGAAGGGGGCCCGTTAGCAGGCACCTTTAAGTCAGAGAGGAGCTCAAAGAAGGACTGGAGAGAAGGACTTTATAATAACACATGGTCCCAGAAGATTCAGATCTAGGCACAAGTGCCACTAATGACTGCTACCTCTACTACTGGTGTTGGAGCAGGGACTATCTTTCATCTGTCTCTACAACACCTAGCACGATAGAGTTTCGATCTGTGTTGGGGCCTTTGGGTTGTATGGTAACATAAATGTTTATTACTACTACTGCTGTTTGTCTCATGAAACGGTAGCAGGACACTGCAATGTAAATCTGTAGAGGCGTTATATTCAGAGAACTCCTTTGAATAGTATATTGGTTTCCTACAGTCTTTTTATTTGATTGTTTCAAATTAATGGTGTGTCTAGTTTATTTTACAAGATTGAATTTTTCTTCATGATAAGACTGTGTTTTAGTTCTGGGATTCAGTCTCTTTAAGTGGATGTGTATAATGCCTTGTAGTAATATAATAAGCTTACAAGATGAGGTAGGTATTGTAGGTGTTATAAGGTTTGGGGCTGGTAAAGTTATCTTACTATGTATATAGTGCCTAGCACAACAGAGTTGTGGTCTATGTGAGAGCGGGGGTGAGTAGAGCAGGAGGTGGGGGCTTGTGGGCAGGAGTAGGTGGTGGGGAGCTTGGGAGAACAGATGGTGACACCCCTGCTCTAAACAATTAATCTGTGCCCCCTTATATATTGCATTTATTGTTTGCTGTGCATTTTCTTTTTTCACTTAATATGTAGTCTTCAGCAGCATAGTTTAAATTTAATAATTTTACTTCTAGATGTCAATATGTAACTATTTAACATTAACGTAGCACTCTTTTCTCTAGTATGCATGATAAACTTCCTGGATAATCACTTAAAATAAGTACTACATTGTGTTCTGGGATCAAAACTTTTCTTACTGTACATTTGCCTATTTTTTATTTATTTATATTTTTTACAAAGCTATTTGTATTGCAGATAGTGAGGACATTGTGTCTATTTCTTACTCCATCAGAACGGAAGTGTTCCAGACTCTGTAGAAATGAATGTTCCTTCAAATATGAGTCGGGACTCTTTGTACAAGGCTTGCTCAAGGTAAGGGTTATTGCACTGTTCAATATTTTTCTCAATTATTTTTTTCTTCTCTAAAAACTGACAACTTCTTAATTTATATAATAGTCTTAATTTGAAAATACATAAATATATTGCCCCAAAAAGCTTATCCTCTTCACTAGTTGACTCCTGATGCCAACATGATAACCAGGACTTCTCTCTGTCTGGATCCATTTGTTGCTTCTTGTCTTATACTTGGAGTGTAAGTGATGTGGGGTAGAGACTGTTTGCTTTTTGGTTTTTAATTTGCTGTTTGTACAGTTCCTACCACGGTGTGGTCCTCGGCCACAGCTAGGTTTCCTAGGTGCTATGGTAATACCAATAATGAATAATCACATATACTTTACGATTTAAAAACGGTTTCTGAGGGTACAAGAATTTCAAACTAATTTTTCCTCTGAACAGTTCCTTCTCTTTAGGAATAAGTTTTATCATCATCCCTTCACGCTGGGAATAAATCTTTAGATTTACTACTTCTGAAGAACACACAGGCAATAATTTAAAAATTGCATATGCTAACAGGAATATATGTTTCCAGCACTCAAACATGCTGCAGAAAGTAGTTTCAGTATATATACCAAGGGCCATAGGGATAGATGGTTCTTCATAGGCAAATAGTGCCACACATGTCCCTGTCCTGAAGGGCTTTCAGACTAAATCTAACAGAAGATGATAATGGCTAAATGACATGAAGCTAAAAGATGGAATTAATAATAGGTTTAACAGATTACTTTAAGAATTAAGCTGTCAAAAGGCAATAGTAGCTATTTTTAGTAGTAAATAAATAAATGAATAAACTTACTTATGGATTAATTATGGCTTAGTCACAATCTAGATCCTTTCCTCCTCCTCCATCCCACCACTTTGTTCTACAGGGGAAATAACCTGTGTCAGCCCTACACCCATCACAGGTTACCTCCCTTTTCATGCCAGCTTCCCTGTGCTGGCAACCACATTAGGAAGAAGAAGCCAATGCTCTGGCTCTGTGAGCTTATTTTGAGTTACGCTGGAGGAAAGTAGGGCTCTATATTATCACCTGTGTTTATACCCGTGGTGGACACCAGACATCAGCAAGTTAGTGGGTGCCTTATATCCTTTGTAGGTACACGTACAGTGAAGCATAATTTTATGGTTTTTATTTTTATTTAATTTAGCTTGATCAGTATTATTGGGGGGGGGTAGTCCTTTATCAAAACCAAATAAAAACTTAACTCTTTTTTCCCTACAATCTCATATCAACTAGGTAAATGAACTTGTTCTTTATTGTCGGTGCAAATGTGCATTTGGGGTAAGGTTCTTAAGTTCAAGTGCTGATTAGATGTATTGCCTGCTTAAGTTTTGAGAGAATTTTTGAAGCTTTTCTACAAGGAATGAAGATAAATGATGTTCCCATCACTGAAAATATTTTTAAGGAAACCAAAGTTCAGTATGCTTAAAAGTCACAAATTCGGAAGGCTAAAATTAAATGTCACACCTCCTCTATGATAAATATTACATAATATAGATTGTGTGGTGTGCTTTTCTGACCTCTGTTCAGTTCACTTAAAGCTCTACTCAGGATCATAATGTTGCTCTTCTCCTTCCCTGTGGTGCTTTTTGGTTTACTTTAATGTCAATCATCAGGCGGTCTATGAGTGGTGTTTCTGTTAGTGGCGTCAGACTGTTATGAAGACTGCTGTGAAACAGTGCGATGACGTGCACAGAACTATTTTCTGACAACCCCCTCTAAAAAATGGATATTTTTTTGTCTATATCAGTGATTCTAAACCTTGTCTGTCCCATGGCAACCTTGATACCTTTAATTATTCTGAGGCACGCTGCCATATAGTCTCCAAATAAACTCGTGAATATTCACGATCCAATCCAGAACTCCTTCAGTCGTTTTTCAAACAATTCTGTTTCACACCTGCTGAGGCCTGACTGCATATCTGTGTGCACGGCATGCTATTGGCAAACACTGGTCTATATCCCACTTTTTATGCAACCAACCCATTTTACAACAGGGTTTAACTAGAATTATAAACACCCACTCCCCAAAAACAAAATGCATCTAAAACTCTGTTTTTAAATTAAGATTGGTACTTTAATGTTGTTTCAAATACTCATACATTTTTGTAACTAGGAGACTTCTCTAACTTTGTTGTTGTTGTAATAGGATGCAGCTGGAAGCTTTGTATTGCCCTTCCGTCAAGTAATGTATGCTCCCTATCCTACTACACACATAGATGTAGATGTCAACACAGTGAAGCAAATGCCTCCTTGCCATGAACATACCTATAACCAACGACGATACATGAGATCTGAGCTAACAGCATTTTGGAGAGCCAGTTCAGATGAAGAGATGGCTCAGGATACAACAATCCATACAGATGAGAACTTTACCCCTGATTTGTGCGTACTATCCTAATCGTTTCAGAAATATACTGTTGCAGACAGCATAACAGTACTTTGCACTTTGTCTGACCTTTTCTAATAAAAAGACAGTTCTGTTTTATTCAGTAATCGTTTTACTTAGTCTTAGGCTAAACAACATAGTTTCTAATCTGTTTTCTCCTCAAGGAATGGGTTTATAGGAGGTTCAAAACAGTACAGAAGTAATACTGTTGCTCAGTATTTCATTAGCACTCCATCCAATGAAATTCCTATTATCATCCCATTAATTCTGATATGGTTGAATAATAATATATAAGGATACTTTTATAACTAAGTACATTTACAGAAGGCATTGGCTAGTTTTATGTTAAATGCATCTATTCTGAAAGAGTTTGGTTTCATATTCCAATGTACTTTTTTTTAAAATATAGCCATTATATAACTCACTGAAACTGGTGTTTTTTAATTATTTGTTTGAATTCTGCCTGACTTGTAACTATAATGTTGTTACCAGGTGCTAATATAATATATTTAGAGCCACCTTATCACATGTTTCCTTTGTTGTCTCTTCACAGGAATGTTTTTCAAGATGTCCTGCATCGTGATACGTTAGTAAAAGCCTTCTTGGATCAGGTGACAGCTCTTTCAAAATAAGCAAAAGATGAGAACAGTGCTTTACTGTCTTATAATAAATATTTTAACACAAATAGATTCTTCCCAGGATTATTTGAAAATTCAGTATGAGTAGTACTAAATAAATTCCTCTGAACATGTGCAGAAGTGTAATGACCTGCTAATTGCAGGTACCTATAAAACCATTGTCATTCTCTGGCCTTAATAATCAAAAAAGCAGTACCAAGTTATGTACAGTGCCAACATGCCATTCTTGTTGATTCTGTGATCCTTTCCTGAAAAGTAGTAGTGGAACTGAATCTAGGAATGACTACAATGACTTTTGAGTGGAAATGTTTCATGTAATAGAATAGCAAGTCCACTCAGCTTAGTTTAGTACATCTCAGCTGGCGTTGTTACCAAATCAGGTGTAGGATTAGTAATTGTTCACAGTTTAAAAAATTTGATTGTTTAGTAAAGACAAGCTGAGACTAGCATGGCTACAACAGCACTTGTCTGTGATGTAATCCAAATAGATTGCCTTTAATCACTGCAGGTTTAATTAACAGTACTCATAACTCTGAAAATACTAGATACCACTTGTGAAAAACAAACCATGACTTCCTTTGGCCATATAGCACTGTTTGGACTCACACTATTGAATAATCACTCAGATATTATTCTTTTCAAGTAATGTAAAGATAACAGAAACATGACTTGTTTTAATAGGACTGCAGAACACAGTTTATCTTATCTGCTCTAGTAGAGTCTAAAACTTTTTTCCTTTCATGATAATACATTTGCAATTAAGAATTGTTACATAGTATTAAATCCCTGTTTTAGTTTTCCACATTCCTGGAATGAAACTTGAATTGCATGGGTCTTGCATGAAATTTAGTTAATTTTCTGCTGTAATTTTTACAGGTCTTTCATTTAAAACCTGGCTCATCTCTCAGGAGTACTTTCCTTGCCCAGTTTCTGCTAGTCCTTCACAGAAAAGCTTTAACTCTTATAAAGTACATAGAGGATGATACGTAAGTAAAAGCCTAATAGAAGGGTGGGTTGGGAAATTCTTGTTCACCAAGAAATCTTTTTATATTGTAACAGTTTTCCTCTTTACTCGTTTGCAGGCAGAAAGGAAAAAAGCCTTTTAAATCTCTGCGTAGCTTAAAGATAGACCTTGATTTAACAGCCGAGGGTGATCTTAACATCATAATGGCTTTAGCTGAGAAGATCAAACCAGGTCTACATTCCTTTATTTTTGGGAGATCCTTCTACACTAGTGTACAAGAACATGATGTACTAATGACATTTTAGGGATCCTGTGTGTTACTTAAGGAAACCTAGTAATGGAAACATCATTCTTCCCTTTTTGTTAAGCACAGTCCTGTGCACAAAGGCAGCAACTGAAAGTAGGTTATACACCCAGTCCAGCAGAAGCGGAAGGGAAGGATTAATAGAAGGAAAGTCACTTCAAGTAGAAAACAACATTTCAAAGAGCCTTTTTTTTCTGTTTACAGTGAAAGTAAATGTTGCCATAGTTTTTGATATTTTTGGGTTTGTTCTGTAAACTTTGCCACTGTTGTGGCTTAAACTGATTAAAAGGGAAGTTTCTATGTTGACAGTTCAGGAAGGTCACACAACTCCTTTCAGTTTTGTGACCATCCTTATCTTGCCGTCGTCATTTCCCAGTACTACTTGTCCTCCGCATTAGAGATGCGGCCCTTTGGGAAACAAATTGGAAGTACAGTTCTAACTTGTTTTATCCTCTTTTCAAGTATAGGGTTAGTATGACAAGCACCTTTCTTCTTCCCATTTCAACTCCATCAAACACTTTTTTGACTATTTCACGTGAAGCATTTAAATGGATGTTTAAAAAAAAGAAAATGAAGAAAGAGTAGGAAAATCAGCATCTCACTGAACCAGAGTTTGTTTTCCCATTAAAGCTGCTATTCCTATTAGCTAACAGCCACATTGATTCTTGAATAATGTTATACTGAATTTCTGAAAAATGTAACCAAAAAAATAGAGTAACTGACTATCTAGAAGTTTGGCTATATTCTATGGGTTATAATTTAAAAGAACAAAGGCACAGGTGATCCAGTGTTTTAATGTGGCCCTTAATCTTATTCATAAAAAAAGGAAAATAAGACCAGATTATAAAATGAAAGGTTGGCAATTGCTGTCCAAGTGTAAAACCAAAATTTCCTGTTTTGTGTCTTGAAAAAGCTCAATTCTGTTGGTTCATTAAATATTGAAATGGATGATGGTCCAACATAATCAATGACAGAATATCCTACATGGCACTTAGACACACAAAGCAGCTCAAATAATGACCCAGTTTTAAGAGCACCATTCTACTCAGTCTGGCTTTTACAGTCCATTAAATGGCACTACTCTGATGGCTGATGCATCCTCAATCCAAACACACTCACCTCTTAGTCCATTTGTTTTGCTTTGCATGGAGAAGATCAAAAATAGCAAAAAGTCAGGAAATGTCTTTACATGGTTTCATAGCCATTCTTATCCTAAATAATCTGAACTGTTAGGTCTAGTGTTCAGGTTCTCCAGAGTTTTTTCAGGTTTTGCCATTGTGCTGCATGGTGTACTGACTCAGTGATTCACCTGCATTGCATGCTGCTCTCTAGCTTTACAGTCTTGTCCCCTCTTCCCCAAAAACAGGAATCTATTACTGTACATGCAGTGTGTTAGTGTTACTCCATAATTACAGATTCCTTGCCAAAATAGTATGTTGGTAATTGGTAATCTCTGGAAAGCTGTTTTTACTTTACTAGTTAAGCCCTTGTTAAAAATTTTTTTTATACGATTGGTTTGCTTTGTTGATTACTTATTTTCTGACTCTGTTTCATTACTCGAGATATGACAAAACTTCAGAATAATGGATTTTTCTAAAACATCCAATTTTCTGATCTTAAAAGGGATATAGTCAAATACCTGCTGTCCATAATATTCACAATTTGATTGTAATTTTCATAAAATTGTAAATTTTACGAAAAAGTACACTACAATCAAAATATTTAGGGCTTCTGACTAATAAAAAAAAGTAAGCTATGCCGTGTTGTAGCTATAACACACATTCAGTTACTATGATTGTGTATGTAAAGAAGCACATGTCAATAATCATAACTTGCTATGTACCTGCACAGTTCTTATTATTCTCACAAATTAAACTTTGTGCTAATCTTAAAGGGAAGAAAAAGCATAATACCTTTTCTTCATCTCTGCAAAATGTCTCATGCTCTTGGGCTCCATTCTGCCAGCTTCTTATCAGGAAACCTATTGTTAGAATTATGCTGACTTAACCCAATGATACAGAGATGATTTTAATTTGTCACCATTTTTCTTTTAATCAGTTTGCCTATTAGAAAAGTACATGGTTCATAAAATATTTTTTACTGCTAGGCTTCTAAGATGTCATTAAGAACTTAAAGTAGATAAGTACCTTTCTGAAATAGAAGCAAGGTGCTAAAGTTCAATTGAGTTTAGAAATTGTGCTCAAATTAATTATTGTAGCATGATAAAGCTTTGAAAACATAATACTGACACTACTAACAGTGAAGCGCTGTGCTTACTGAAAACATTTCACCCTGAAATAAGAATTCTGGAAATTTGTTCAAATGCTAGTTTTGTCACTTTGTTGTCCTGTATGAAGACAGTACAGTAAAATAAATTATTAATCTGTTTACATTGTGTGTTCTAAAATGTATTGTGCAAGGCAAGAAAAGCCTCTTAGTAAAATCTATGTGGAATTTTGTGTATCATTCTGGAGCTTCTGCTAAAGAACTTTAATCGTGTGTCAGAGATTGAGTGAGTTGCATGATCATTTACCCTTTTAAAATGGGGGATGGACCCCTTTTCACCCAAAGGAAAATGTTATTTTAATCTTCCAAAGGCAGGGTCTTATGCTGGGATGGTAAACTTTTAACCAACGCTTCCAGCTGTCCTTGTGAGCAAATGTAGGAGGACTGTGGTAACTGTTTTAAAATGTTCATCTTCTACAGTTCCAAATCCTGTTGGAAATTTTATTTTAAAATCCAAAGGGGCAGCCGTGTTAGTCTAGTAAAGCAAAAAAAGCAAGGAGTCTTGTGGCACTTAAAGACTAACAGATTTATTTATCACATGAGCTTTCGTGGGAGAATATCCCACTTCGTCACATGCTTTGAAGAGGAAGAAATTACAGATTTGGATGAAAATAAATGCAGGTCATACTGCAGCAGCAAATCAGAGCATTTGTAAGGATTCACACTCTAGGAAACAGCACACAGAGGAAGGTTAAAATCAAATTACCTGTTATAATGTGAAAAGAATCTATAGTCATGATCAGTCCTGCTTTCACCTAATTTAATTTGCATATTAGTTCAATTTCAGCTATTCTCTTTGAAGTCTTGATGTCCCATTGATTTGACGACCATCGTACACTCCCCTGCATTTATTTTCATCCAATTCTGTAAGTTCTCCCTCTTCAAAGTGTCTGACAAAGTGGGATATTCTCCCATGAAAGCTCATTCGATAAATAAATCTGTTAGTCTTCAAGAACCACAAGACTCCTTGCTTTTTTTTAATTTAAGATGTTTTTCTTTTTGTACCAGGACCCAGTCAACCTCTAGCTGAGATTAGTGAAAGCTCTTTGGGTCTCAACACCCAACACTTTCATATCTAAAAAGGTATTTAAGAAACTAAAACACATGACACTTTTGGAAAATCTTGTTTTCAAGTTTGAAAACTTGACTTACGTATGTTAGAAAATGCTAGTTGCTTACCAGGGATCTGACAGAGCTGCCATCACCCCCTTCTAAAAGATCCTGTAATATCTTTTGACTTACCATACTTTTTATGGATTCAAGAGAATCTGAACAGTTCTTGCTGATTTTTATGGGGGAATGATGGTTGAGAACGGCATTAAGTCTACCAGGTTGTGGTCCATCCCCACCGCCAGCATCTGCTTTTTTGGGGGATGTTTTTCCAGCCTTCTCACCCTGCATACAAAGCACCCCATGTTTTGATGTTACAAAAAAAGTGCTTTCTCCACCTCATTTATCTAAAATTGCTACTGCTAAGCAGGACATCACAATGGCATGCCAGTTCTATATGTGTATGTGCGTTCTTACCAGTCTTGTTTCCACTAGTAGTGAAAGCTGCTAGAGTGAAACACAACACTCCCTTGGTGTGGATGCTCTTGTGAATGCCACAAGTTTCATCTCCAGCCAAAAGAATGTAAGATTTTAAGAGGAAGTCATGCTTAAGACCAAGAATGAAAGCATGATTCGAATATTTATCAAGTGTTTTGAGGTGTTTCTTATATTGAGAGAGATTCCTTGCTTTTATGCCTAGTAATTTGTCAGTATTGCTTGCCCTTTGTCCTGTATTTCAGCTTGCTAAAGAATGTACAATGGATAGTGATTTTTGTAATACAAAGAGAACATCCTTACACATCAACTCCCCCCCCCCCCCCCCGTGTGCCATGAGCTTATCCTGGGCTTCTAATCTGCTCCCAGCCTGGGAGCCCCAAACCCAGCTCCGCTCCCTGCTTCTGCTGCCCACCAGCCCTGACCCCCACTGCTCCCCACCAGCCCCAGCCCTGGCTCCTCTGCTCACCCGCCAGCCCCAACCCCAGCTTCTCCAGTCCCAGCTTCTGCTCCCCCGCCAGCCCCGGCTCCTCTGCTCCCCCACCAGCCCCAACCCCCACCGCTCCCCACTTCTTCTGCTCCCCGCCAGCCCCGGCCCCAGCGCCTCTGCTCCCTGCTTCTGCTCCCCGCCAGCCCCAACCTCGGCTCCTCTCCTCCTGGCTTCTGTTGCCTGCCACTCCCCGCCGCTCCCGGCTTCTGCTCCCCGCCAGCCCCGGCCCTGGCTCCTCTGGTCCCTGCCAGCCACGACCCCAGCTCTGCGCTGGGGTCAGTGCTTGCCGCACCAGTGAGCGGAGGCAGCTGCGCCACCGCTCACTGGCGCAGCTTACAGGGAACATTGGTTTGTGCTTGAATCATGTTTTTAAGCTTACCTTCATGGTCACACTGTGACGTTCCCCTCCTGCAGTCTGGTCTGGTGTGCTACTGTGCCTTCCTGATCTCCCAGCGCTGAACTCTGACTTACCCTGCTTTGCTAGATGGGTGCTTACTCTTGAATCAGTCAGCACAGCCTCCTTCATGGAACTGGTCCTAGACTGTGGAAGTGTGCTCTCTAGCAACTCTGTGGATGTTCTCCCAACAAGCATCTTCAGGTCCCAGAAGCCACACTTGGAACTTCCATCCTGCAAGAACTGGCACTCTTGCCAGATCACTGCACACTCATCCATATAGGTCCATCAATTTGACAAAGAAACTGATACTCAAATAGATTTTGCTCCGGATTAGGTACCCACACAATCATCCTTACTCTAAAACCCACACAGCTTTGCATAAAACAAACACTAGTTTATTGATTTAAACCATGACTGTGTATATAGCAAATCAATGCACAATCACTTAATCAATTGGTCAGGAGTTCATCACTGATGCTTTCAGGATTTAAGGGATCATTTATGATAGTATTTCATATCAATGTTTCCGTAATTGCAATAATTCATATGAGATGTGCTAGGAATTATATGATTATATGAAGGTGTCATATCTGTATTAGATGTTATGAATATCTTTGTTATATTTCTGTTTCAACTTATTTGATTCTGGGAAAGTCCCCAGAACTGGATGTCTACAACCATTGTCTCCTTCATGGTCCATTAAGGAAGCTCACAGCTGTAGCAGGCCTGGGAAGAAACCTGGTGAGCCACTTAGGACTTGCCCCTTGTGACAGGTCAGGTTGCTCCCTGGTTCTGGTCCGGTGTGCTAATGTGACACCCCCCTCTAGTGCCCACTCATCAATCCTGACTTACCCCACTTTACCAGGTGACCACTCACTCCTGTGTCAGTCCACACAAGCCTCCTGTGTGTAATCGGTCCCAGGCAGTGATTGCATGTCCTCTGGCTGCTCAGCCTATGGTCCACAAGCAAGGACTCCCGGCCCCAGATAACACAGCGGGAACTTCTGTCTTACAGGGACTGGGAAACTTCTCTAGTCATCATAGACCAGGGATCGGCAACCCCCATCACCCGAGCCAAAAATGGCATGGGTGCCAAGCCTGAGCGGCATTAGGCACCACTCAGCCCCCACTGGCCACATTGCCCAGCTGAGGAGCACAGCCAGCAGGGACAAGGAAGCTTCAGTACGGCGCCTGGCCCCTGCTGGGCAGGGCTAGAAAGAAGTGGGTCGGGGTGGCCAGCCCAGAGCCGCCACTTCTGAGAGCAGGTACTGACCAACCCTGACCCCTCAGAGATTGCCTGCTACTGTAGGGGGGCCATGCCGGCTGGCCCTGGCCCCCGGGGGCCACTTTCTGTTGCTGGGGCGGATGCCAGCCCTGATCCTGAAGCCTGGCCCTGCCCCCTTTTGGCCCGGCACCCACTGAGGGTACGGTCGGTAGGGCTGGCAAAGGTTGCTAAGCCCTGTCATAAGACTCATATCCATCCATTTAATATTGAAATGAATTGTGCTCTGCCTCCCTCACATATACCCTCTAAAGTCCACACAGCTTTAGGTGAACAAATATAAGTTTGTTGATCAGAATATGTTTTAAAGTGAGTATATAGCAAATCAATGCAGTTATTTAATAGAGAAGTCAGGAGTTGCCACAAGTGAAATAATTATAACATGCATGCTACTCAACTGAACTCCTATAGTTATGCTCATCTCACCATTTAGGTATAGCTGTGATGGTTTGCAACCATTCTCTGCCTGTTTCTAGACAGGGCCCAGTTCTTGTAGAAGTTTTAGGATTGCAAAAATCTGGAGCCGCACATAGTGTCTCCTTTTGTTTCTAACCACCTTCCCCCCAGCCCACCTTCCTCCTGGGTTGCAGTGATTTCCTTACTCCTACCCGAGCCAGGGCAGGCAATTCACATTGCTATTGTCATGTAGTTATTGAGTCTCTGTGCTAGAGAGTTCCAAAGGGGTAGCTGTGTTAGTCTAGTTCACCAAAACAAGCAAAAAGTCCTGTGGTAGTTGAAAGACTAACAAATTACTTATCACATGAGCTTTGATGAAGTGGGATTTTCTCCAATGAAAGCTCGTGATAAATAATTTGTTAGTCTTCAAGTGCCACAGGACTCCTTGCTTGTTGTGCTAGAGGGGTAAGTCTGAAGGTTGGTGCTATGTAACCATCTTCACATCTGTACTCACATGATGCTGCAGGGACCATGATCCAATCACAATAAGTCAAAGCATTCATAGGAGAACCTTGGATGGCATAACTGACATCAAATTGCACAATCACAATGCAAAAGTGAACAAAAAAATATAGATCATAACTCAGGGATGCAGAGGTGTGTGACAACTCCTTCCTTGCAAAAGTGCCAGAGGGCTAGCCACTGGCAAGTCCAGGGCCAGAGGGAAAATCCTCAAAGTCCTCTTGAAATTATGCCATGAAAACCAATGAAGCCTGGTGCCTCAGTTTCCCAATTCACCATTCTTACCACATGTACAAACCTTTACCAACAGTCTGCACACAGTACATCTAACTACAAAGATTGCATACATAGCTGAATCGCCACTGTATACTATAAATTCAATACCAAATTTTCATTATAGATGGAAACTTACAAGTAGGTGTCTATACTGCACCTTTTATTCAGGCAATCTGCCTGCAAGGTAGGTTACTGTAACCCTTCACCCTCACCAACAGTCTCCTGGACTCTTGTGATGTTGGAACCTTAGGGTCAGGTGTGCCATGAGTATGGGGAGAATCTCCAGGCCTATGTGTGTGTAGGAAATCCCTTTCCTTCCTAGGGGTCACTTAGTGGTTCCACTCAACAGCACTGCATTCCTTTCCCATGTCTTCTATGGGATTAATGTGATCTCGCTGGGCTGATACTGCCTGTAACTGAAACACTCAGCACCCTAGATGCATTAGTGCCACGTCCTCAAGGAAAATTCCCTTCTCTCTTGATAGCAAACAAGATGGAATATTCACAAACATCTCCTTCCCTGCTGGAAGCTGGATACTTTGGGCTTGAAGAAGCCCCTGCCCCTGCCCCCTGGCCAGGGACAGGGCCAGAAGCCGCAGCGGGCAGCTAGGCCCCGCATCCCCAGCTGGGGATGGGGACGGAAGCGGCCATGGGGTCCTGCATCCCCGGCCATGGACAGGGCCACCACTGCTGCAGGCGGCTGGGCACCGGACTCCCAGCCCCCGACCAAAGGGCAGCCAGGCCCCAGATCCCCTGCTGGGGATGGGGCTGCCGTAGCTGGGATTCGGGGCATGTGCCCCAGGTACCCAGCACCAGCGACACCTCTGGTGGTGGGAACACATTCCTTCCCCCATCCCCCTCAATCTTTCCTCTAGTTTCCATCTCTGGGTCCTGCCCTGAGGTACAGCTTTGTGTTTTGCAGAGCAAACACTGTCTCCTATGGTGGGCAAGAGTCAACTTCCACCTCTCTTCCACTAGGAGACGAACTGGTCTTCTCCATTGTAGTTCCCAGGATTTCACTTCCCCTCCTATGCTCTCAGCAGGAGGACCCTAGCTGTTGGCCCATTCACCAGTAATGTTCTGCCAACTGACAGCTCATTGTACAAAGATGAGTTAGCTTCACCTGACAACTCTGTAAGCATAGTAACCTTGGGGCGGAAGGGCTAATACCACAGACAGTGAGTCCTAGAGAAGTCCCGAAAAAGCCAGTATTAACAGAATGCAGGTTTTTGAACTGGATCAGCATCCCTGCCTGTTTCCTGTTTGGTGGCAGCAGAGCTTCTGGAAGGATCAGGAGGAGCCCAAAGAGACAGGCCTTGGTGGATCCAGCAACATCCATGCTTAAGAAAGACTCAAACCTGTAACTGACCGTACATGAGTAAAACAGGGAATGGTTGGCAAGAGACATTCAGGGTCGTTCTTTTTTTGGATTTCTCTGTATTGAGCACATGTACCCCCCCACACACACACTCACACTGTCCCGTAACTTCCCAAACTAAATCCCAGAGAAGCAACTCTGTTTCTTAGCCATTCTTTAAAGAAAAGTTACCATTTTAAATAAACTCTGGTTCTGTGTCCCAAAAGCAAGAAGTTCTGTGTACACATGCCTCAGATTGCACAGTCAGCTACCAAGATGGTATTCAGTTCCAGTTCCAGCTTGTATCACAGATGGGGTTCAGTCACTTGCCTGAGGGAGGAATAAAGGTGATCGAGGGTACCTCACAGGAGGGAATTCCCAAGAGTGCCTTCCTAGGTTTTTGCATTTGTGTGGTGGAAACAATACCTCTCCAAGGCCATGAAATTTGTAGCCTTGGACAGTTTTTAGACAAGGCTTTAGGCCCAGTGGCTATGTCTACACTGAAAAAATGAACAAAACAAAAAAAACCCAAGGAGTCCTGTGGCACATAAAGACTATCAGAGTCCTATTTCACATAAGCTTTCATGGAGAAAATCCCACTTCGTCAGATGCTTCAGAGATGGGGCAACTTACAGAATGGAATAATAAATGCAAGGGAGTGTAAAACATGGGATGAGGTCATACAGTAACAGCAAATCAGAGCAGTTGTTAAGGTCCAAACTCTGGGAAGGCTGAAGTCAAATTACCTGTTGTAATGGGAAAAGAACCCATAGTCTTGATTCAGTCCTGCTTTCACACAATCTAATTTGCATGTTCATTCCAATTCAGCTGTTTCTCTTTGAAGTCGATGTCCTGCTGACATCCCTGAGTACAATCATTAACCAATCATTTATAGAGTGATTAGCAAGATGGAAGTGCTCAGCAACTGGCTTTTCTGTTTTATGATTTCTGATGTCAGTTTTCTGTTCATTTATTTTGCGCAGGGATCGTCCTGTTTCACCAATGTATAAGGTTTTGGGGCATTTCTGGCACATGATGGCATAGATCACATTAGTAGCTGATCAGGTAAATCAGCCTTTGATGGAGTAGCTAGCTTGATTAGGACCTATGATGGTATCTTTTGTGCAGCTATGTGGGCAAAGTTGGCAATGTGGTTTGTTGTAGAGGTGTGTGCCTGCTTTAATGTTTCTGTTGCTAGATCTGTAGTTGCTGATGTGTATCTGTTTAAGGTTGGGTGGCTGTCTGTAGGCAAGGAGCTGTCTGTCTCCCAAGGCTTGAGAGAGAGAGGGATCATCTTTTAGAATAGGCTGTAGGTCCTTAATGATCTGTTGCAGAGGTCTGACTTGAGGGTTGTATGTGGTGACTAGTGTTGTTCTGTTGTTTTCTTTTTTGGGCCTCTCCTGTAGTAGATGACTTCGGGGTACCCGTCTGGCTCTGTCAATCTGTTTTCTTACTTCCCCAGGTAAGTACTATAGTTTTAAGAATGCTTAATAGAAATTCTGCAGATGTCTGCCTCTGTCTGAGGGATCAGAGCAAATGCAGTTGTATCTTAGGGCTTGGCTGTAGACAATTGATTGTGTGGTGTGTTTTGGATGGAAGCTCGCAAGGATGTAGGTAACTATAGTGATCAGTAGGTTTTCGGTATAAAGTGGTGTTGATGTATCCATCCCTAATGTGTACTGTAATGTCCAGAAAGTGGATCTCCTGTGTGGAGTGTTCCAGGCTCAGTTTGATGGTGGAGCGGAAATTGTTGAAATCTCTGTGGAAATCTTCAAGAGTATCCTTGCCATGGGTCCAGATGATGAAGATGTCATCAATGTAGCATAAGTAGAGGAGAGGTGTTTTGGGATGAAACTTAAGGAAATTTTGTTCTAAGTCACCCATAAAGATGTTGTCATATTGTGGGGCTGTGCGGGTGCCAATAGCAGTGCCACTGACTGGGAGGTACACCGCTACAGATATGGTGAAAGTTTATTTTGAAATAACTATATTTCAAATTTATTCTGAAATAGTTATTTCTAAATAGCATCTCTGTTTCTAAATAAGGTAAGTATTATTATTTTGAAATAAGGAGTCTTCACTAGACTCTATTTTGAAATAGGGGAAAGCAAGGAAAAATGTAGGGTCATTATTTCAAAAAAAAAAAAAGCCAATTCCGCCGCTTGGAATGGCCGCTTTTTTTTTTTTTTTTTTTTTTTTTGGTAATAACTATTTTGAAAGAATTACTCTTTTGAAATAAAAGCAGGTTTAGTTATTTTGAAATAACACTACATTATTTTTGAAATAATGAAGCGCTAATTTCAAAATAAAATACCTGCATGGACAGGTAAAAGGTTCTTTTGAAATAAGCCTCCGTATTTTGCAAAAAATCTTTTCAATGTAGACATACCCAGTGGTTTTCAAGACCTTTTGCAGGCCCCCCACTTCTCCACTCAAAGTGCAGTCCACCCCCGCCCCCAACCAAAACAAAAAACCTGGAGCAGCTTAAAGGCAATATCCACACCTAGAATCTTAAATCGATTTTAATTTAAATCGATCTAACAGGGGAGTTTGCGAGGAAAGGAGTTGGTCCTATTGAAGAACCGGGGTGGTGGGTGGGCGTAAACCCACCCACTTCTAAAACCTTTCCCCCAGCCTAAGGGGAAGTGGCACTACACAGTCCTCCAAAAAAATCTGGAGGACACCTAAAAAGAAAACAGGACTGGGTGTGAGGGTCACAGGTTCAAAACTAGGATTTCAGAAGGGGACACGAAGCAGAGAACCCCTGACAGCGCCCACTGCTCCCGAAAGGTGTCCAGGGAGCCAGCAGACGCCGCCCAGAGGAACTCTGCCCTTAGATGTGCATAGACGAGGGACTGGAAATAGGCCCCACAGTCGCAGGCCCCTCCCCCAGCCAACCTCCTCTCCCGAGTTTTGTAGGTGGCTACTTTGGCATAAGCCAGGAGGAGGTTGGCGAGGAGGTCCCGCGACTTTGTGGGGCCACGGATAGGGAGTGCATGGAGATAAAGGTGTGGGGAGAAGTGCAGCCAGAACCTCAATAGAAGGTTCCGGAGGAGCCGGAAGAGGGGCTGCAACCTGGCACAGTCTAGAGAGGCATGTGCCAGGGTCTCCCTTGCACCGCAAAAAGGGCAGGTGTCGGGACGAAGGGTGAACCGCACCAAGTACACGCCCATGCTCATGGCTCCATGTAGGAGCTGCCAACTGATGTCGCCACAGGACCTTGGAGTGAGGGTGGCATACACACTGGCCCACCGGGGGTCCTCGCCCTCCACAGGTGCCATAAGGTCCTGCCAATTTGTATCAGAGTGGGACACTAGGGCGAGGAAATGGATGGTATGCAGCACGAGCATGTACAGATATTTATGGGGCACGGTTCAAAAAGAGACCGGCTGCAGATCTAGCAGCCAGCTTGGGGTGTGGGCCAGGGCGGGCTGACGGGGCCAAGGCCCGATCAAAAGTTCTGGAGGACCAGGGCTGAGAGGGGGGTGGGGAGTACCCTCTCGCAGGACCCACTCATGGTAGGCCCGAGCAGTAGGAGGCAAGGCCACCCTCACCTCCTGGAGTAGGCGCCAGGGGGTACGAGGGGTGGAGAGCCCCATGCGCCGAGCCAGTTCATGGGGATCCACTCAGTCCCCCTGGGCATAATCCAGGAGGTCTCCGACCTGGGTGATGCCTGCCATGACCAACCTCTGCCTCACGGAGGGGGCCTCCGCCACCTGCACACCGAGATGGAGATTGTGCAGCAGGGGCTCTGTGAGGAGGTCCTCCCCCTCAGTGGGTGTAACTGACCTGGGGGCCACAATGAGCCTCCAGGTCCAGAGGAGGTCATGGTAGAAGGCTGGCAGCTCGAGGAGGTCTCACAGAGCACCTCCCAGGTCGAGATAAAAGAGCTGCCGGTCATATCGGAGCACTTCGTAGCGGAAGAGGAAGGTGCATGCCAAATGGCTCCACACCAGACTACCTGCACCGTAAAGGAGTCTCTGCAGGGCCTGGAGGCGGAAGGTGTGGACCTGGCTGCAGACACAACACAGGCCCTGCCCCCCTTCCTCCAGGGGAAGGCTCAGAACCCCTGCAGAGACCCAGTGCAGTCCTGGCCAAAAGAACTTCAGAATTGTCTTCTGGAGGCTGGCCAGGAAACCTGGGGTTGGGGCCAGGGTGTTGAGGCAGTGCCAGAGCATGGAAAGCATGAGCTGGCTGATGACCAGTACCCGTCCCCGAAGGGAGACGCACCACCGCAGTCCTGTGCATCTCCACAACCGGTCAACAACCCTGCCCTCTAATTCGTGCCAGTTGTCCTCCAGAGAGGGATGGGTGGCAGAAAGATAAACGCCCAGATAGAGCAGCGGACCCGTGCTCCACCAGATGGCCCGAAGCATGGGTGGGAGGGAGCTCACCGGCCACCTGACCCCTACCATCAAGCCAGAGCTCTTGACGCAGTTGACCCGGGCAGAGGAGGCTGCCAAGTAGAGTGCCAGGCAAGCCTCCAGCTGCGCCAGGTTACCCAGGTCCTGCACCAAGAGACGTACGTCGTCGGCGTACGCTGACAAGACCAGCCTCAGGTCCGGGTCATGGAGCACCAACCCCATCAAACTCCGGCGGAGGAGACAGAGGAAGGGCTTAATGGCCAGAGTGTACAGCTGACCCGTCAGCAGACAGCCCTGTTGCACTCCTCGCCCGAAGCTGACCGGTTCGGTCAGGGTCCAGTTGAGCTTGACCAGACACTCTGCAAAGGCGTACAGCACCCGGAGAAACCCCACAAAGCGGGACCTGAAGCCAAACGCCTGCAGGGTGCCCAGGAGATACCCGTGATCCATCCTGTCGAACACCTGCTCCTGGTCCAGGGCCAGAAGGGCGAACGACAGACCGTCCCTACACCCAAGCTCCAAGAGATCCCGGACCAAATAGAAATTATTAAAAATGGAGCAGCCCAGGATGGTGTAGATCTGGTCTGGATGGATCACGTCCTGCAGCACGGATCCCAGGCACAGCGAGATGGCCTTGGCTACTATTAGTAGTCCGTGCTGAGGAGCGAGACGGGATGCCAGTTCCAGAGGTCGCAGAGGTCCCCCTTCTTAGTCAGCAAGGCCAGCACTGCCCGCCGGCAAGAAAGGGGGAACACTCTGGTCTCCTCGGACTCAGCCCAGACGATGGCGAGGTCCAGGCCGAGGACATCCCAGAACGCGCGGTAGAATGCCACAGTCAGACCGTCCATGCCCGGGGATTTATTGGTGGGCATGAGACACAGGGCTTCTGAGAACTCGGCCAGAGTGAGAGGTATCACCAGCCGGCTCCGGTCGCCCTCGCTGATCGTGGGAAGTTCGTTCCAGAGCACCCTGCAGCCATTGGCTTCAGTTGGATCTGGGGAGAAAAGACCAGCATAGAAGGCCCTGGCCCTTCCACGCATCTCCTCTGGATCCGTGAGGGGGGTGCCGTCTTCCGCCAAAAGGCAGGTCACGTGCTTTTTAGCCCCCCTCCGTTTCTCCAGGGCATAGAAGAAGCGGGAGCTGCGATCCATCTCCCGAAGGAGACGGATGTGAGATCGAACAAAGGCTCCCCGGGCCCGAAGATCCTCGAGGGCCCGAAGTTCCTCCCGCTTCTCCTGGTGCGCCCTGCAGAGGGATGGATCCTCAGGGCTGGCGGCCAAGTGCCTCTCAAGCTCTAAGACCTCCCGTTCCAGCTGCTCTATCGCCCCATCCCTCCTCCGGCTGGCCCCCCGAGTGTAGTCACGGCAGAAGAGCAGGGCGCGCACCTTCCCCATGTCCCATCAGCGCCGCGCCAAGAGAAAGGCGGCCCTCTGCCCCCACCAGGCCAGCCAGAACTCCCGGAAGGATGCCACGAAGCCCACATCCTCCAGCAGGCTATTATTAAAATGCCAGTAGGCCGGCCCCAGCCTCTCCGCCAAGAGAGAGGCCGTCACGATCACCAAATGGTGATCCGAAAAAGGGGCCGGCCGGACGCCGGAGGAGTGGGCTTGTGCCAGGTGACTTTGAGAGAGATATGGACGGTCCAACCGGGAGTGGCGCGACCGATCGTCCCCCACCCGGACATAGGTGACGGTCACCTCGTCGTCCGGGTGGTGGTCGCGCCAAACGTCCACCAGGGAGTGATGGTTTATTATCTCCCTGAGGACGTTTGCGGCGGCCGGGCACAGCTCGTTCCCCGTGCGGTCCCGCTCCTCGAGGGTGGTGTTAAAATCCCCACCCAGGACCAGGCACTCCCGAGGATCCAAAGTGCCGAGGAACGTGGCCACCTGCCAGAAAAACTGCACTCGCTCCGGGCCCGATGTCGGGGCGTAGATGTTGACCAGGTTCAACGTCAGCCCCTCCATACGGACCCGGAGGTGCAGCAGGCGGCCCGGCACGACCTCGGCAACCCCCAGCACCTCCGGCTGTAGGTCGGGGGAGAACAGGGTGGCCACACCGCTAGAGCGGGTGGACAGATGACTCAGGAACACCCCGTTCCCCCACTCCAGCCACCAGCTGGCCTCAGGGCCGGATCCGTGTGGGTCTCCTGCAGGATAACCACAGAGTACCCCCCCTCCTGAAGGAAGGAGAGCACCTGGGTCCTGCGCAGACCCACCCTACAGCTTCTGGCATTTAAAGTTGCGAAGATGATTGGGGCCATAAGGAGGGCTGGGGGGGATCCTCAGAAGTGGCAGGAGTACCAGCAGTCTCCGTCGGGCCACGCAACAATCCGTGACTTACCCCGAAGGTCATAAGGGATGCTAGACCACAGCATCTCGCTTCCTGGTCCCTTTGCCCTCCTTTAGTATGGCCCTCATGGTCCGGCGGACAAGATGGAAATTCCCCCAGTGCTGCAGAGCGAGCTGCACCCGGCTCCTGGCCCCACGAGTGTCTGCCAGGAACACACGCAGCTCCTCCCGCAGCGCTATGGGGTCTAGGTGCTCCAGTCAGGTCCCCGTGATGGCCCCACAGCTAGCTGGGGTGGAAAGACAGGGCGCAGAGCCCCGTCTTGGCTCCGATGTCATGGGCGCCAAGTCACCCGGCTGAGCCCCCAGCACAAGGAAGGGTGGCGTTGGAGGGAAGACAGCAGCCCCAGGGGCAGAAGGAGCCACAAATGCCACCTCCTGGGAATCAGTCAATAGAAAGGGGAAAGACGATCATGGGAGCGGCAGCAATAGGGGTTGCGGCTAAGGTAGGACTTGGGGTAACATCTAAGGAAAGGGTGGGAACAGGGTCTGGATCGACATCGGTAGACACAGGGGAAGGGGTAGGGGGTTGAGGCAGGGTCCCCGGTGGTTAAACCACTGAGGTGTGGATCCCCTTGACCGGGCACAGGAGTTTCTAGGCAGGGATCAGGGGCAGGGTCTGTGCTGACGCTGGGCATAGAGGTGGGAGTGGGTGGATTTTCTCTGTCCTCAGCTTCAAACACGGGGGAAAAAACAAGTGGGGGAAGGGGCAGCTGTCCCACTGGGGCCAACACCCCGGGACCCAGCTGCTCGGCACTGGCCATCGCCTCGAAAGGCTTGGCAGCCTCAGTTGGGATACCAACAGCAGCCAGGCAGGTGGAGCAACCTGGGGGTGTCCCCGGAATAGAAGCAGGGACAGGAGACAAAGGTTGGGGCTCAGTCTGGGTCTGGGGCATGGGAGGGGATGGCGAAGCATTATTGCCACCCAGACCGAGGCCCGCTGGGAAAGGGTCATCCTCCCTTGAGGCTATCAAAGTCAGACCCAGGGCCTCGATCTCTGCGAAGATGGAGCCTAAGTCCCCCCCTGCCTCAATTGAAGGTGGTGGTGTAGCAGCTTCAGGGGGGACAGAAGCGGCTCCATCTGCAGCCTCTCCAGGAGGGGGATTAGCAGGGACTTCCTGCAAAGGGGCAGTGCTGTTTCCCTCCTCCACTGCGTCCATCTCCTCGGCTGGTGCCTCCCGCTGGGTCTCAACAGAGGGCGCAGCAACCGACTCATCATTTACGTCATTTTGGTTGGCATTGGACCTGCTGGCGGAAGGACAAGACGTGACGGAGGGCGGGGTCCTTACAGCCCAGTGGGAGAGGGCTGATGACAGATATTGGCTTCCTCAGGGTGGAAAGGAGAGGAAGGAGGGCGACATTGGGAAGGAAGGGAGGGACAGAGGTGAGGACCACCTGTATGCCCAGGTCCTCCAAGGGTTCCACCGGAACGTGCCCCGCCCCCCACCAGGCCCCTAGCAACCGCCTCCTGTGCGGCGGCCTCTGATGCTAGGAAGAACACTATCTTTCCATACACCTTCGAGGCCGCCACAATAGCCGAGGGCACCACCACCCTTGCCATCGCCCACACGTAAGTTTCTACGTGGGGCGAGGCAGCCACCAGGAGGCAGCGGACACCATGCGTCCTGGTCAAGGAGGGGAAGGGGCCCCGCCCCGCCCCCCCGAGATGTCATTCGAGGAGGCGGTGCAGGCAGATGGTACGGCGGTGGGTGGAGGGGTGGCAGCCGCCTGGGCATACGATCTGGGGGCTGAGGAACCCCCAGAACTGGTGGAGGGAACAACAGGGGAAGAAGGGGCTGCAGCCGATGGTGGGGCCGCAGGAGCAACAGGGCCCTTGCTCGCCTTCTTCCCCTTGCTCTTTTTGCTAGCCAAGGAAGTGGTGGCAGCAGCAGTGGAGGTCCCAGCAGCCCCCCCAGTGCAGGTACCCTGCTAGGGTTCCTAGAGGTGGTAAGGGCAGCAGCCATGGTCAGGGGAGAAGCCACAGGGATTGATGGGGGAGCAGGCTCAGGGAGGGTTTCAGGGGGGACTGGGGAGGTTTCCATAGTTCTATAGAGGAACTGACAGGAAGGGAGACCTGGGATAGGTAAACAAGGTGAGGAACAAAAGGGGAAGGGGGAGCCAGGGAATACCACTCCTCCCCGCTAAGCAACAGGCTGGGGAGGAGGGCATGAGAAGGGGAGAGGGAAGAGACCAAACAATGGGAGAGGGGTGGGCTATTCAGGAATAAGAGGCGGCAGACCACTCCTCCCTGCTAGGCTGCAGGCAAATGAGGAGGGTGCCAAGGGAAGAGGGATCGGGAACTTTAAGGCTTAAAGGGCCAGCGCCTCCGTCTGCACTGGGTGGGAAGAGTCAGTAAACTATCAGGGGGTGCAGTGCACAGGGGGAAAAACAAAAAGTTAGGGGTTCAAGCAGCCTGGCCTACCCTAATTGTGAGGGGGACTGCAAGGGTGGGGCTAATAGGCATCAGGGGTGGGGTGGAAAGGCAGTGGAGATAATAGGGTGGGGCAGGGGAACCAAAAACAAACTTTCAAAACTAGGGTAGGGTGGGGTGGGCGTGGGGTTAAAACTAAAACAAAACTCAAGAGTTGGGGAAGGGTCAAGGGGGTGTGTAATGGGGGGGTACACTGAACCAGCTGGAGGGCAAAATAAAGGGTGGGAAGCCCTCCAGCCACTGGGGCTGAGGGAGAAGAAAGGGAGGGACTAGGGAATGGGGAAGAGGGGGCTGCTACTGCTGAGGGGAGTTCTGTGGTCCCTGCTGCTCAAAACAGTCTCAAGGTGTTCTAAAGGTTGGGAGCCTGATGCTTTCTTGGAGAGAGGGGAAGCCAGGGGGGCAGCAGCTGGGGGGGTGGCAATATTAAGTTCTCAGTCTCTAAAAGGCTCACCCCCAGCTGCAAACAGCAATGTTTCAGTCCTTGGGGCCTCCCCTCAGTGGTGGTGGCTTCTTGTGGAGGAGCAGCAGGGACTGACTGGCTGGAAAGGTGGTCTTCTCCAGTGGTGGTGGTGGTGGTGTTCTTTCTCCTGTAGCTCTCCCCCCACTCACCACAGAGCAGGGGAGTGGGTGGGAGGAAGGCCAGCCAGCAGGAGCAGCAGAGCAGGAACAGCAGTGGGTTGGGGGGGTGGTAGGAGCAGGTCCAGGCCCAGGAGCAGATCCTCCAGCAGGCACCTATTGAAAACCCAGGGTAGTGGGTGGGCGTACGCCCACCCACTTCTAAAGCCCCTCCCCCAGCCTACGGGGAGGTGGCACAGGACTGGGTTTCAACTGATTTCGTGGGACAACTCAAAAAATAACAGGAAAGGGGGTGAAGGTCACAGGTTTAAAATGAGGGTTTCAGAAGGGGACACCGAGCAGAGAACCCCGGACAGCGTCCACTGCTCCCGAAAGGTGTCCAGGGAGCCAGCGGACGCTGCCCAGAGGAACTCTGCCCGGAGACGTGCACGAACAAGGGACTGGAAATAGGCCCCACAGTCGCAGGCCCCTCCCTCAGCCAACCTCCTTTCCCTGGTCTTGTAGATGGCTACTTTAGCGTAGGCCAGGAGGAGGTTGGCGAGGATGTCCCGCGACTTTGTGGGGCCACGGAGAGGGAGTGCGTAAATGAATAAATGAGGGGAAAAGTGCAGCCAGAACCTCAATAAGAGGTTCTGGAGGAGCCAGAAAAGGGGCTGCAGCCTGGCGCACTCCAAGTATATGTGCGCCAGGGTCTCCCTCACACCGCAAAAGGAGCAGGTCTCGGGATGAGGGGTGAACCGCGCCAGGTACACGCCCGTGCTTACGGCTCCATGCAGGAGCCGCCAGCTGATGTCCCCGGCGGGCCGTGGGATGAGGGTGGTATACAAACTGGCCCACCGGGGGTCCTCGCCCTCCACCGGTGGAATGAGATCCCGCCACTTTGTATCGGGGCGGGATGCGAGGGCGAGGAAGTGGATGGTATGCAGCACGAGTGTGTACAGATATTTACAGGGCGCGATTCGAAATGGGACCGGCTGCAGATCTAGCAGCCGGCTGGGGGAGTGGGGTGGGGACGGCCGGGGGAGCTCACGGGGCCGGGGCCCGATCAGCAGTTCCGGAGGGCCAGGACTGAGAGGGGGGTGGGGAGTACCCTCTCGCAGGACCCGCTCGAGGTAGGCTCGAGCAGTGGGAGGCAAGGCCGCCTTCACCTCCTGGAGTGGGCGTCGGGGGGTACGTGGAGTGGAGAGCCCCATGCGCCGGGCTAGCTCATGAGGACCCACCCAGTCCCCCCGCGCATAATCCAAGAGGTCTCCGACCCTGGTGACACCTGCCAGGACCAGCCTCCGCCTCACGGAGGGGGCCTCCGCCACCTGCACACCGAGATGGAGGTTGTGTAGCAGGGGCTCCGCGAGGAGGTCCACCCCCTCGGTGGGTACAACTGACCTGGAAGCCGCAATGAGCCTCCAGGTCCGGAGGAGGTCGTGGTAGAAGGCCGGTAGCTCGGAGAGGTCTCGCGGACGGCCCCTCAGATCGAGATAAAGGAGCTGCCGGTCATATCGGAGCCCTCGGTAGCGGCGGAGGAAGGTGCACGCCAAGTGGCTCCACGCCGGACTACCTGCACCATAAAGGAGTCTCTGCAGGGCCTGGAGGCGGAAGGCGTGGACCTGGCTGCGGGCGCAGCACAGGCCCTGCCCCCCTTCCTCCAGGGGAAGGCTCAGAGTCCCTGCAGCGACCCAGTGCAGTCCTGGCCAGAAGAACTCCAGAATTGTCCTCTGGAGCTTGGCCAGGAAACCCGGGGGCGGGGACAGGGTGTTGAGCCGGTGCCAGAGCATGGACAGGACGAGCTGATTAATGACCAGCGCCCGTCCCCGAAGGGAGAGGCACTGCAGCAGTCCTGTCCATCTCCGGAGCCGGTCACCCACCCTGCCTTCTAACTCCTGCCAGTTGTCATCCGGGGAGGGATGGGTGGCAGAAAGGTAAACACCTAGATAGAGCAGCGGACCCGCACTCCACCGGATGGCCTGAAGCGCGGGTGGGAGGGAGCTCACCGGCCACCCGGCCCCTACCATCAGGCCAGAGCTCTTGACCCAGTTGACCCGGGCGGAGGAGGCTGCCGAATAGATGGCCTGGCAAGCCTCCAGCCGCACCAGGTCGCCTGGGTCCTGGACCGCGAGGAGTACGTCGTCGGCGTACGCTGACAAGACCAGCCGCAGCTCCGGCTCACGGAGCACCAACCCCGTCAACCTCCGGCGGAGGAGACAGAGGAAGGGCTTAATGGCCAGAGCGTACAGCTGGCCCAACAGCGGACAGCCTTGACGCACCCCTCGCCCGAAGCTGACCGGTTCGGTCAGGGTCCAGTTGAGCTTGACCAAACACTCTGCAGAGGCGTACAATGCCCGGAGAAACCCCACAAAACGGGGCCCGAAGCCGAATGCCTGCAGGGTGCCCAGGAGATACCCGTGATCCATCCTGTCGAACGCCTTCTCCTGGTCCAGGGCCAGAAGGGCGAACGACAGACCGTCCCTACACCCGAGCTCCAAGAGATCCCGGACCAGATAGAGATTGTTAAAGATGGTGCGGCCCGGGACGGTGTAGGTCTGGTCTGGATGGATCATGTCCTGCAGCACGGACCCCAGGCGCAACGAGATGTCTTTGGCTACTATTTTGTAGTCCGTGCCGAGGAGTGAGATGGGACGCCAATTCCGGAGGTCGCGGAGGTCCCCCTTCTTAGGCAGCAGGGCCAACACCGCCTGCCGGCAAGAAAGGGGGAGCACTCCGCTCTCCTCGGACTCGGCCCAGACGATGGCAAGGTCCGGGCCGAGGACGTCCCAGAACGCGCGGTAGAACTCCACGGTCAGCCCGTCCATGCCCGGGGATTTGTTGGTGGGCATGAGACACAGGGCTTCCGAGAACTCGGCCAGAGTGAGAGGTAGCTCCAGCCGGTTCCGGTCGCCCTCGCTGATCGTGGGAAGTTCGTTCCAGAGCACCCTGCAAGCGTCGGCTTCGGTCGGATCCGGGGAGAAAAGACCAGCATAGAAGGCCCTGGCCCTTCCACGCATCTCCTCCGGATCCGTGAGTGGGGTGCCGTCTTCTGCCAAAAGGCAGGTGACGTGCTTTTTAGCCCCCCTCCGTTTCTCCAGGGCATAGAAGAAGCGGGAGCCGTGATCCATCTCCCGAAAGAGATGGATGCGAGATCGAACAAAGGCTCCCCGGGCCCGAAGATCCTCGAGGGCCCGAAGTTCCTCCCGCTTCTCCTGGTGCGCCCTGCAGAGGGATGGATCCTCAGGGCTGGCGGCCAAGTGCCTCTCAAGCTCTAAGACCTCCCGTTCCAGCTGCTCTATCGCCCCATCCCTCCTCCGGCTGGCCCCCCGAGTGTAGTCACGGCAGAAGAGCCGGGCACGCACCTTCCCCATGTCCCACCAGCGCCGCGCCAAGGGAAAGGCGACCCTCTGCCCCCGCCAGGCCCGCCAGAACTCCCGGAAGGACGCCACGAAGCCCACATCCTCCAGCAGGCTATTATTGAAATGCCAGTAGGCCGGCCCCGGCCTCTCCGCCGAGAGAGAGGCCGTCACGGTCACCAAATGGTGATCCGAAAAAGGGGCCGGCCGGACGCCGGAGGAGTGGGCTCGTGCCAGGTGACTTCGGGACAGATATAGACGGTCCAACCGGGAGTGGCGCGACCGATCGTCCCCCACCCGGACATAGGTGACGGTCACCTCGTCGTCCGGGTGGTGGTCGCGCCAAACGTCCACCAGGGAGTGATGGTTTATTATCTCCCTGAGGACGTTTGCGGCGGCCGGGCACAGCTCGTTCCCCGTGCGGTCCCGCTCCTCGAGGGTGGTGTTAAAATCCCCACCCAGGACCAGGCACTCCCGAGGATCCAAAGTGCCGAGGAACGTGGCCACCTGCCAGAAAACCTGCACTCGCTCCGGGCCCGATGTCGGGGCGTAGACGTTGACCAGGTTCAACGTCAGCCCCTCCATACGGACCCGGAGGTGCAGCAGGCGGCCC